>JAJLXL010000008.1:600000-1165409 GCA_030571255.1 Nakazawaea sp. yHDR128 | reverse complement strand
CTTCGACCAAGCAGTGATATTTAGTGCGTGCATTTTGCGAAAGAAAAAAAAAACGCGAAACGCGCGAATAAATACCTAACCTTTTGTAAGACAAAGAAAAGGCATTCACTTGATTACAGCTAAACCAAGACTTTTGAGAATTATCAGAATTCTTGTAACATGAGACAGCCCGAATATTTCTCAGATCCATTATTTGCTAAAGGGCCCAGTATATGCCTCGATTCTGTTATCGGGGATTGCGAAGTCAATTGCCTAATTGTCGCCACTTTATCAACACGAGGACCTTAAAAGATGGAAATCAATAACTTACCTTCACATTTAGGCTTATCGCTCCAATTTACGGAATCCTCAAGATTTGATACCTCTATGGCTACTCTCTGTATATGAAAAGGAAATAAGTTAATTCATTAGGGGAAGCTGAGATCGAAGCCGCCCTCAGTTTTCACAGAATGGCTAAAGGATATAAAAGAAAATAAACAAAAAGAGTTGGGATCTCTCTCACGAAGCAACTGTGACGTCAACTTCAGAGAGTCCAATATAGGAATGATAAAAAATAAGTGACAACTTAGTCAAGAAATTTGGAGAAATGACACCACGGCAATAGTGCCGTGTGAGATCACAAAAAGGCAACTAAGAAAATTGAACTGATCAATCCAATTGTCCAGTGTGACAAGTTGTTAGCAAGGCCCTCAGCTACAGTCTCTGGGACTGCGGTTGTGGATGAGAATCCTGAGGAGTTTGGATCACTTGCAGCCTCACTTGCACCAGCTGGTGTAGAAGAACGTGTGTATACAACTGTGACAGTCTTACCCCCTTCATCAACAGTAGTGGAAGTGGTTTCTTCTGAACCCATTTGTGGGGCAGCTGGCAACGCGGCAGTTGAGCTTACAACGACAACCTCAGAGCTTCCGTTTGGACCGGTGGTGGTGTAGGTGGTTGCCTTGGATCCTGGTACAGTGGTTGTTGGCAAACCGGAGGTTGGTGTTTCAACAACAACTTCTGAACTGCCGTTTGGACCGGTGGTGGTATAAGTGGAAGCTACTGAACCTGGTACAGTGGTTGTTGGCAAACCGGAAGTTGGAGTCTCAACAACAACTTCGGGGTTTCCACTTGGATCGGTAGAAGTATAAGTGGAAGCTACCGAACCTGGCACAGTGGTTGTTGGCAAACCGGAAGTTGGAGTTTCAACAACAACTTCGGGGTTTCCACTTGGATCGGTAGAAGTATAAGTGGAAGCTACTGAACCTGGTACAGTGGTTGTTGGCAAACCGGAAGTTGGAGTCTCAACAACAACTTCGGGGTTTCCACTTGGATCGGTAGAAGTGTAAGTGGAAGCTACTGAACCTGGTACAGTGGTTGTTGGCAAACCGGAGGTTGGAGTCTCAACAACAACTTCGGGGTTTCCACTTGGATCAGTAGAAGTATAAGTGGAAGCTACCGAACCTGGTACAGTCGTGGTTGGCAAACCCGAGGTAGTTTTTACAATGAAAATCTCGCTACTTCCATTTGAAAGTGTGCTGGTATAAGTAGAAGCTGCAGAGCCGGTGACAGTGACTGTAGGGATGCCGAAAGATGACTTCTTTGTAGTTGGGGTATCAACAATGACCTCACCGCTTCCGTCTGAATTAGTTGTGGTGTAAGTTGTGGTATATGTACCATTCCATGGAGTAGAGATAGTCGGGTAGCTATAAACAGCTGGACTCGATGGCGTCGAGCTTACGACAACGATCTCAGAGCTTCCATTTGGACCTGTAGAAGTGTAAGTGGAAGCCACTGAACCTGGTACAGTGGTTGTTGGCAAACCAGAGGTTGGAGTTTCAACGACAACTTCTGAGCTACCGTTTGGACCGGTGGTGGTGTAAGTGGAAGACACTGATCCAGGGGAAGTGGTTGTTGGCAAACCAGAGGTTGGAGTTTCAACGACAACTTCAGAACTGCCGTTTGGACCAGTAGTAGTGTAAGTGGAAGCTACAGAACCTGGCTCCGTTGTTGTTGGCAAACCGGAGGTTGGAGTTTCAACGACAACTTCTGAGCTGCCGTTTGGACCGGTGGTGGTGTAAGTGGAAGACACTGATCCAGGGGAAGTGGTTGTTGGCAAACTGGATTTTGGTGTCTCTACGACAACAAGTGGTCCCCCATCCGATCCAGTAGTAGTATACGTGGATGTCAGAGTACCAGTCCAAGGCGTAGTGGTGGACGTCGTTGAAAAGGGAACATCAATAATCACAGACACATGTCCATTGGTCTCAGTGGTGGTGGTGCTCGATGTTACAGAGCCTGACCAATGAGTTGTTGTTGTAGATGTTGGTTCTGTGACTGTAGTGGCCGGGCAGCTACTACTCTGGGCTGGGTTTTCCACCTGGTATACTATGTCATCCCAGGTATTTTCATAGAATTCTCCTGATGGAGTGACATAGGTCAAATTCAAGTAAGAGGACAACCCAATGTTGACGTAAACAATTCTCATTGGATAGTAAATATCTGAGTCAAGATATATCGCAGCCTCTTCCATATATCCTGAGGTATAGTTGTTACTCAAGAAATATTTCCCTGAACTTTGATCAATAGTGTTTTCGCCACAGCAGGTGAAAGCAGATTGATCGGCAAAGAAAATCACCGCAGAATCATCGGCGTAAGCTAAGGTGAAGTTATAGAATCCATCTTCGGGTGGTTTGAAATAGCCCGTCAACTCCACCAAAAAGTTTGAGATATCTATCCACTCGCCATACACTTCTCCTTGGAAGACCCAACTTGTACCTTCATCTACAACAGTGTTGTATAAGGTAGTATTGGTGACTCCCGATGTCTCAGCCACAATGGTTCCAGATCTATATCCACCAGAGATAAAAGAATAATCGTATAAAGTAACGTCATCTTGTAATGTGTAATTATAGAAAACAGCATTGAAACCTTCAACACTTGGGTCACCGACCGAACACCCATAGCCTGAATCGCTTTGAGGGACGTTTGATTCCACTGCCGTGGGAGCCGCGGAGGGTGGGGGCATGTCTGCCCTGGCAAATTTTGCTGAGTGTAAAAGAACAAGGCTACTCAAAACAGAGAGTCTCATCTTTGAAAGGGTGAACTAGAAATGTTTTGTTCTGCTTGGTTTCGAGTTCAGTGAGAATCTGGTTGGGTTTACGCCTCCTTTTTATAGAATATTGAGTGCTTTATGCGTTGTCAAGAACTGAAATGTCTTTCACCAGATATCACCCGCAATGGCTGGTATATACTTAAACCGAGATTTACTCAGAAAATTACATCTCTTTCATATATCATTGCTGGAACACGAGGGCCCCAATCCTTGTTCAAAACAGCAACAAGGCTAGGGTCTTCAATTACCAAATGAGCACCATCTAAATAGAGACAGTGGTACGGAAGTTTGAAACCCTTGGTGAGGAAATAATCACCATACTTTCTCAAGAAGCACAGAAATATGACAGTATCAAATTAACTTGCAAATGTAGCTCAAATAGGAATTTTCTAGCAGCATGGTATTTCCACCAGCAAGGAACAAGGGCCACCAATTCGGCGAAAGCTGGGAAGCTCTCTAAATGAAGCATGAGCGAAAATGCTAGATACATATACAATCCATGACCAAAATACTGCATAATAAAAACACAATACAGATTACTGCGTTGGTAATACATGGGGTTTTGGATCAGCCCTATTTTCAAAGACAAGGGTCTTTCCAAAACAAGTCAACAGCTGGTTTTCATTTGAAAGGGATATCTGGATTCGTAATATATAGTTGACTGCTACTTTGGGAATGGAGTACAAGTACAGACATCCCTGATGGGTCAAATCTTAGATCAGAAAATAGCTTAATTTTTCAGGGAACTTATTGACAATCGAAAGCCATTAGAATACTTTTTTTTTCCAACTAGCAGACGCATAAGTACTGATTGAGTAACCATAATGTAAATACGTGTCTGTTTCGAGGTTCCCCCATCGAGATAAGCCGATCTTTCCAGGGCTGTGCTTTAACATCATTGTAATTTTTCGGGACATGTATAGAACAAAGCCTATTCATTAAGTATGCAAGGGTGCTGAGATGTGCCCAGAATGGTCATAAATAGTGCTCGAAATAGCATATTGACAACAGTCGGAAGTAAAAAAGTATGGCAGCATTTCATACACGACATAGGATTTGCGATGTGATACATGGGTTATCCCTTTTCCGAAAAAGACAACAGAGAGGCAGGCGCCCAATTGATCACTTGGGTTCCGCTCAATTTGGATCTGAGAGAGCCGAAGAAAGCTACAAGGATTACAAGGATATCACAATTTGCAAGGGACGCGACCGGATTCGTATTTGGAACTCTCAAGCAACACATTGTCATCTTTACATTCTATGAAATTTCTCTTGCGAATGATTCCCTATCACCGTGACTGGGCAGTCAGCTACCCCTGCCAATAAATTTCCATTTTTGCTTATTTGCTGCAGAACTGTCATTTGATTATATTCTTCGCCAAAAATATCCTATCAGCTGACTGATATGAGATCGTTGACTAGCATATGAACCCCTCTAGCTCACACCAAAGAAAGGGAATTAGGCTTTATGCCAACTTTTAAACTTAGTGGCGAGGGCCTGATAATTGAAGCAGGTCATGGCTAAATAAGGTTATATTGTCAGATCGGTGTTTGAAATGTCTACAGTTCCGCATTCTGTCCAGTGGAGTAATTAGCAGACTTCATCGGGGGTGACATGTGAACATATCGTGGAGTTATTTCCGCCACCGCAAATCTCATGCAATTACACAATGCAGGATAAAAACTTTATGCATCATTTTTTCAAAATTGAGGGGGCATGAGTTTTAAAGACTTGTAATAGATCCAAGGTGGATTTAAATCCGATGTTTTAGCAGGTTATCTTCTCAAAATTTTCGAAGGACACAATAAAGATGTACAATTTACTTGCATTAGTTCACAAACTGCAAAACACTCAACTGAAACGTTTGAACATAGATCGTATAGTCTAAAGTTGCGCCCTTGTAAAAGTCTCAAATTCCATAAGAGCTTTCAGGCTTCTAAAGATGAGGAATTCCTCAGACATAGCTGAATAATGAAGCAAATATGAGACTGAGGATGAGTTGTCATTTTCGTGATCGGGCGATGCTTAATTGAATTATCAGTCTCCTTTTAGTGAACTGTAAACAAATTGGAACTTGGGGCTGATGGCCCTTCAACACTTAATCATGTCGCTGGCCATTGGATGGCTTACGGTAGACCCTTTTCCATTGTTTTTTTCGCTCGATTAGGGAACTATCCGCAAAAAGCTTATTTCTCTCTGCCACTTCTTGAATTTTGTTTTTAGTTCTACAAAAAAAGATATACAACATATAATCACAAACGAGTATGCTTAAACCGCCAAGATTGATGTGACCTTTTCACTCGCCAGGTGATCGATGGATTCTGTATGCTTTTGTATCTTGATAGTCTTTTTACGTGGTTACCAACCAAGATGGTCTTCAACTTAGCGTTCAGGATTTAGCATATTGATCTCAACAACAAAATAATCTACGAACAACGACACCCTCTTTTTTTCAAAAAGGTCGTTTAAAATTTACTAAACATGAGATGAAAACGAGGTGGTGTAATGCGTCATAGACCCCTCATACAAAAAAGGAAACTAAAAAGATTAAGCTTTTTGGTCGTGATTGTGTCACAGAAAGAGTGTGAGATTCATCTTCGGTTTTGATGCTGAGTTGGTTCGCAAACGAAATTGAAATTGTTAATCAAACAGGCTCGGAAGACTAAAGTCTGCACCACAGGAAATTGAAATTTTCTTTGTTTCGCCTTAATTTATGAGTTCGTAAACATCAGTGTGGGAAAATAATATGACGGCCGGGGATACATTTCCCAATCGGGACATCCAGCTCCGGCTCAATGAAAAAAAGGCATCTATTCGGCCTCGTTTAACCTCGTTCCAATGTGTATAATGGAGCAGATTCTTGAGGTACATAAATACTGACCGAAAAGATCAGTTATCATGAAATCTATTGCGAAATTTGGAGAAACATGAGTGGGAAATGGATTTAAAGGAATTATCACCAGATATAAAGGGCCCATAATTGCCCTTCATCGGAGTATGGAAGAATTATCAATTCAACTTACAATCAATATTAGAATTAATCAACAAACTCAATTATGTCGTTAGTGTTAGTAACAGGTGGAACAGGGTTCATTGCATCCCATGTTCTTGATCAATTGTTAGCCCAAAAATATCAAGTCATCACCACTGTCAGATCTGTCAGTAAAGGTGATAATTTGATCAAAAATTTCAAGGGAAAATATCCAGATGCGGTTATTTCCTATGAGGTTATTGGAGAGATTGGTGCGCCTCATGCTTTCGATGAGTTGTTGAAAAAAAACTCAGCAGATTTGACATATGTGATCCACACTGCTTCACCT
Organism: Nakazawaea sp. yHDR128; assembly: GCA_030571255.1. Lineage (NCBI taxonomy): Eukaryota > Fungi > Ascomycota > Pichiomycetes > Alaninales > Pachysolenaceae > Nakazawaea > Nakazawaea sp. yHDR128. The sequence goes on along the minus strand of JAJLXL010000008.1, from coordinate 1,158,994 downwards.
GCTAGATTGGATATCGAAGGTGATATTGAAGAAGTCTACATCAAACCAGCTGTAGATGGTACTTTGAACGTGTTGGAAGGTGTCAAAACTTATGCCAAGAATGTCAAGGCTGTTGTCATCACGTCTTCGATCAACGCTTTATTGCGTTTCAAAGAGATGCTGACACATGTCCACACAGAAGAGTCTTGGTCTGACAATACAAGAGAATTTACCCAAAATGATGGCCACAGAGCCTACGGATTGTCAAAGTTGCTTGCTGAGCAAGCCCTGTGGGACTTTATGAAGAAAGAGAAACCTCAATTCAGCCTTACCACTATTTTGCCTTCGTTTACACTGGGTCCTCAAGTATTCATCAACACTTTTGATACTGGGATTGCCGTCACTCCAACGATGCTTTTGAGTTTGTTGGACTCGAAGGTTGATGACCCTCTGGAAAAGTTCCTGCAACCTGTAATGGTCTCCATCGATGTTAGAGATGTTGCAAAACTGCACATCTTGCCATTGACCAAATCAAATCTTGCAAACGAGCGGTTTTTCATGGTTGCCGACAAGTTCTCATTCCAAAAAGTGTTGAATGTTGTCAATGAAAACTTTCCAGAATTAAAAGGAAAAATCGCCAAAGGTGACCCAGATTCCGTACCGGCATTAGAAGCACAAACTATGAAGTACGATGTCTCAAAGACTTTGAAGTTGACCGGGATCGAACCAATTCCGTTTGACAAAACAATGGTTGACGCATTTGGTCAGGCTTTGAAATATAGAAAGAACCATTAAGATGTTAACTTTCTGGCCCAATAAGCTTCGACTAACGTTTACAGCTTAGTTTTATTTTCATTTGTTTATCGATCGTAGCTAACTGTGGATATCTATATCCGTAATCTGAATCCTTGGCGTGTTATTTTGTATGATCTTTTCTACGAATCGCATCTGACACATGGCCAGTAAAATATTTTCCTCAGACGAAAAAGTACACATTCTGCGGATGCCAAGATTTGAAAAAACTACCTAGTGCATCTGACAGTGGCTAAAGCCGATGAAATTCCCCTTACACTAAAAATTGTTAAGCTTTTTCTATTACATTACACCATTTTTAAAGTTTGTTCAAGAAGAGGCATAGAAATCGCGGCCAATGTATCTCTTTTGGTCATTTAGTCATGATTAAAATATGTTTGTAATTTTGACTCAAGATTAGTTACTTTATCGAACTTGAAATCTAGCTATATATCGGAAAGTTGAAAGCTCACAAAGAATATAAATAGGACTGAATTTCCAATCCCAAAGTGCTTCTTCTCTCTATCCACAAATTTGAACAAACAACCATGAAGATCGCAACCATTGCTACCATTGCCGCCTCAATTGCCTTAGTCTCAGCAGAGACCTTGACCACTTACTCACTTTACATCTCAAGGGATGGTGCCGAGTTCACTAAAGTGATCACCTCCACCATAGGTGTTACTCCAGCTTGGGCAACTGAATACACTACTCTGACAGATGTAGTTGTTTCAACTATTGCTTGATTTTCTTTTGTCAAAGATATAGATGAAAATCAATCCTCTTCAAACATATCCGTAGCTCAGGTCAAGGCTAGCTTGAAACCTGTGATACTCAATATATCTCTCCAGTCTGCTTTTGCAGGTTTGTCAATTCTAGTCATTTCCTCTACAAAAGCAAGATCGTTCACCTTCCAAATAGTTTCCACGGCCAGCCTGATCAGATATATACTCAGTTGTGGCCAAAATTTCTCCAAATTCTCGAAAATGTCGAGCAAACTTATCCTGACATGGTCGTTCATCAAACTTCCAGCGCAAGTGCTTGCAATGAATAACGACCACAGTGGTGCAAGGCTGAGGGCCTTGTTTTTCGAAGTGCTGCTGAACTCTGAAAGAATTTGTATCACTTTATGCAACGAATCGTATATCTGTTCATCGCCATCTCCGGTGTTGAGCGAAGATTGTAGGAAAATGTTGGTGGATTCATAGTACAGTCTTGAACAGAGATACAATCCGTCAGAACTCTGGTCAGCATTGTTAAAATCTTGGTTCAAATTCGCAAATCTCTCTTGCACTTCACGGAATTTGAGCTCGAATTCATATTTACTCAACTCGCTTCTTCTATGCCTCAATAAGGTAACGTTGTAGATTATACTCAACAATCTTGGCGAACATCCAAGCATGTAGTCGACCTTGTCGTTGTCGAAAAACTTCTCAATCAAGGGCCATGAACATGAAGAGATAAACCTGTCGAGCTCTTCATCGTTCAAAGTCGTCGTCAACAAGATATATCGTAGAGTAAAGTATCTATATGCAAACAACAACATACCAGAATTCAAGATCTTTGAGTAAGTCAAAGACCCAAATATCATTCCGCCTTCTTTCAAATGGTTGATCCAACTCTTGTTACCCTTATCACTGATCTCTAAAGAACATAGCATGAGAATCGTGATCACCATCTCGTTCAACAACTCAGAAGACTCACTATTGATGAACTGGGGCTGCGTGTCCAAGACATTGTGCAACATGTTGATGGCTTCATTTTTGTACCGTAGAGTTAATGAAGAGTAATATGTAGACTGCTCAGGTTTTGTTCTCACCATGTCGTTGGCCAGCAACAGGATCACAGATTGGAAAAGTGCAGGTGAATTGTAACAATTGGGTATGATGAGAGATCTGTATTCGTTCTGTGACGAATCGGAAAAAGCCCGTCTCTTACTCAAATTCGAGATGTAATAGTCGAATAAATCACTTTCCACACCGGAATTCGAACTAAAGTTCAAAAAAATGTTACCCTCATTGCTGTACAAATTGTTATAGTTGATCTCTTTAGCACTTGTAGAGGAGTTCTGTCTCTCATCTGATGTCATCAAATACGGTTCCCCACCGCTGAAAAGCGAGCTCAAAGACACGTCATTCAAAGTGGATGTGAGAAAATGGTAAGGTCCCCTTGTTTTCAGTGCAGTTCTTTGGCGCTTTATACCCTGTTGGTTAGATTTGTGCCATAGTAGCACCTTTGCATAGCTGCATTTCAAGTTTAACCGTACACAACTGCCACAAGCAGGTTTTTCCTCTGGAAAAAGTTAGTATTGGGACCCAGTGACCTAATATGATATAAATACTCACCGCCACATTTTTTCTTACGCTCTTTCCATGATTATGTTAGTAATTTGTTCAAAACCCTTATCAGTAGATACAGCGCGGCAACACTTACTCTTGCAAATGAGGCACCCACTTCTGTTTCTTTTCATCTTCAGGCCATCATAAGAGCTCAAACATGGTTTCACTTTCTTTGGAAGTGATCCCGAGGACATTGCAGGGCTATAACTGACAGCTGCCATTGGTTACACTCATACAAGACCCTGATCTGGGGTCTGGATCCATACTGTCACAAAAAATCAACGACAAAAAAGTCCTCTTCAAAAGATAAAGAAAAACTCGTGAAACCAGATATACGTCCGAATCCGGTAATTTGTGGCGTTCTTATCGGTTTCCTGATTAGTCTACAGTGTGCAGGTAAAAAAGTGTTTCCCCTTTTTCGATATATAGATCTACTCTAAGCAGCCGTGGCTGTAGCACATGCGGTACCAGTTGGCTCGGTGGACAAGCCACATTCAGCGAGTGCAGCTGTCAAATAAGTGCTGTAGTCTGACCACAAGCACCAGCCACAGTCCAAACATGACGGAGCATAAGTCATGAAACCGGAATCGGATGCACACAAACATGAATCGTCCCATGGACCTGAGTCCGAGGCGTCGGCGGAACAGTTTCTAGAGCCGTAGATAGCGTAGCCACAGTCGTAATGACATTGGTAAGTGGCATCTGCTGGAGCGGCAAGGGCAAAAGCTTCTGGCATTGGAGCTGCTTCGGCAGATACCAAGGCAACAATAGTGATGAGGGCTGAGGCTAATTGTTTGATGTACATTGTGTTTGTTTTAGATAGAGAATGTGGCTTGTAGCAGGAGATTAGAGGTGTATTTATACGGGCCATAACATATTGAGTTGCTGCTTTTTGTTGACTGGTAGGCATTCTTAGCCACCCACGTTGAATATCTGAAATGATCGAGGTACGGCAAATGGTCAATTTTTTGTCCTACATGTACCTGAAGAAAATTACTTGATTTGCTACACAACTTACATTAAAATGACAAAGCTTGGCCAAAATGAAATAAACCCAATCAAAACACTGACTTAGGACGCTCAATTGGGTGCATTGGATCAGAAAATTAGTGGATTAATCAATTTTTTTGGGCCAAAATTAGGGGTGCATGTACTCGTTTATAACCCCCCACCGACTGAGAGTCCGCTATCTTCGATGCTACCTGCAAAGAAAAATCCTGCAATGACCACAATGTAGATGAGAATCAAAATTGAGCCTTTGAAATAGTTGGATTTCCCCTCAGCGTAGATATACGTGAACAAGAAAACCGAAATCACACTTGCAATGATGTCCCATTTTGGGAAGATCAATGTGAACATCGAATTGATGTTGTTCGAATGTGACTTGGCCGTATCATATATAGAATAAATAACCAAAGTGGGAACTTGTAAAAGACAAACTTGCAATGCATACGCCGATCCGATCTCCATAGACAATGCAACGTTGCCGTGCGTAGCGAATGAAATGGCATTTACAAATTCTGTGGTGTTGGGGACCAAGGCGAACACGGTCAAACCCAAAAATTTCGGATTTATAGGGAATTGCGTCAACACGGTATCTACGGTGTCGACTAGAATCTCGGCAATTATAGCGTACAACAAAGTCGCACCCAACAATATTACAGTAGATTTCAATCTAGACCAATTGGGGGCGTCATGCCCTCCCTCAGCCTCTTCTTTTGCCTCTGGCAGTTGTTGGTGTACTGAACCAGTTGTTTTCCGCAAGTTCTGGGCCGATGGTTTATTGATCAAGTCGGCCAACGACACAGATCTTATACTAGGAGATGGTGGCACCAGCTGAGACAGAAGGGGCTCGTTTTTAGGCTTTTCAGAAGTAGTTGGTGTGGTCCAGATCAAAGCAGCATGGGTTCTCAAGGTGAACCACAAGCCAATGGTGTACAGTAAGAATAAACCAATGGCACAGATGATCGAGAACGGTTTTAAATAGTCCAAATAGAGTCTATCGACGGACAATTGAGGCTGGTAGAAATGACATCTCTGGCAAGAGGGGTTACTGATCTCTCCAAAGATTTTGACAGTGTAATCTTCACAATCCGCACACTGGATCTCATATTCTCCATAGATCTGGTAGAACAAAGTCGGTGCAAACATCACCACTATGGCGAATAACAACATTGTAGAGGAAACACCGGCAGATTTAGGGTTATATCTTTGAGTTTTACGTTTCAAAGCACCACCACACATCGACAACCCGGGCAACAACAAAACTGCCGCCAAGATGGATCCAATCATCGAACCTTCCACTAATCTGCCCTTTTCCTGGTTCAAAGCAACACAGTACAAGAAAACCTCCACTACAGTGGAGAAAAAAGCATTGATCACGGCACCTACACCCATAGAAGTCTGGGCACTGATGGAGGCCACGGCTTGACCGATATAGTACGCCAAGGGTACCACCGAGATGAGACACATGAAAAAAATGACGTTTGAGTCTGTGAAAAACTGCTCGATTCCCATAAACTCTTTCAAGATGTAAAAATCAAAGATCACAAACACCACCAAGAAGATCATGTTGATGAAGAAAATGTTTGTACCATCAACTGTGTACTTGTAATAATGCAAACCAAAAGATCTGTATGTACATAACAAGATGGACTCGTTCTGGTGTCTCTTGTGCTGCTGTTTCAAGCTGTACCGGGACTCGGTATCAAAAGAGAGCCCCAAAGGATGCCGCCTGAGATGCGAAGTCAATGTGGAGCAGATCTTTGCCATTGGAATGGACAACACCATGAGCCAACATACAAGAGCCACGAGGTAGATCACCGGTTGTAAAACGGTGTAATAGTATAGATAAAAAATAACTCTCCCGGTGTTCCAGTCGCCTCTTCCGAATAACCGTCTCTTGAAACCCTCGTCGAGGGTATCAATATCGTTGGAACTCGTCAAAAGCGGACTTCCCTCTGTGTCCATGGTGTTAGACAACCTGTGTCTGGTCCTAGGGGCATAAAACAACCGTCCTTCTTCCTCGGATCGCCATCTCTGGTACTCCGAGACGGATCTTCCTTCGCCGAGATCCTCCTCCAAGTAGTTGTCATCTTTGTTCAACAACACCAACTTGCCGAAGGGGTTCAACATGTAGAAACCGAACTGGAACAAGAGTTTCGAGTATTTTACAGAATTAGAGTGTCTCGTCGAGAGCAAGAAGGATCCCAACGAGAACAAAGTACAGATTACGGTGCCCACCATGCACAAGGACCACAATAAAAGCCCAAAGGTGAAAATCCACACGACATTCCCCAATTTGATGGGCCAAGATACGTGCCTGGCCATCAAATTGGCCGATGTCTCGTGGATATCTGCCTCAGCGTCGCGCTCTACAGACCGGTGCTTTTTATACAAAGCCGGTTTCCAGATCTTTATACCGAAAGGATGAGTCTCGTTGATGGCGTCTTGTCTCTCGCGCAACGTAAAACTCTCTACAGAAGTGGAAGAATGCACAGATTCGTCGTCTTCGGGACCGGATTCGTCCTGAGCGTCGTCGTTTTCTTCCCGTTCACGCTCAGCTTCATGCTGGTCGTTCTCGCGCTCTTCTAACACCCTCAACTCGTTGGTCACGTGCTCCAAAGTGTGCGCTATGTGCGACTCCAACTCGTTGTTCGACACCTCGTCCTCGCGCAGCTTGCTGGCGCCCGACAGCTGCGAGGCATCGTCACGTGACGTTATTTGTGGCGAGTTCTTTGCCGACACGGCGTTGGCGCCGTGTTTCTTGTTGAACCGGAGCCTCAAGGCGTCCGAGTAGCCCTCATAGTACTCCCGGTTGATGTCTGCTTCTATCTCTTCTTCGTCGTCATCTACACTGAAAATGTACCGAGAGCTCGGCTGCTTGTGTAGAACGGGCCGCACTTTCTTGCCCAAGGCCGGATTGCCGATATTCTCCAGCGGCTGGTCTTTGTTCTTGGATGAGAGCAACACGTACTGTTTCAGATGTGATTGTGGCAGGAGGAGCGGCGATTGCACCGCGGACAGCTTGCGCATGGTTTTCATCGACGGGGTGGAGACCGCATTGTGGCTGGGGGTCTTTGGGAGCGTGGCGGGCTTCGGATCCGCGTGGCTGGCGTCCCCCGGGGTCATTTTGGTGTGATGAGTGGGTCAGACCGAAGGTAAAATTTGTTTTTTTATTGATGTGGCGTGGGTGTGGCGTGTGCAAGTGTGCGCGCATGTGGCGTGTGAGGCTGAACCCCCTTTGGTGAGCAGAGCAGAAGGGGGTTAGAAGCTGCGCAGAAGCAGGAGGATAGAGGAGAAGCAGAGCCAAGGCAGAGCCAAAGCACTTGAGGTGCGTTGGAGAAACGGCGAGGCAAATTGGTCGAAACCACCGGGCGGTGCTTCTGAACCTACAGTTGACCATATATTAATAACATTTCCTAAATAATCAATAAATATCATAAGCATCAGGTCAGCCACATCTTGTCTATCGGATCAGAACCAGCATTAAACTTAGCATTATCATTCGTAACATTGTTGTTCGGGCTCAACGAGATCATGTCGAGCAAATTCAACTCCTCCTGTGGCTGAGAACCGGTGTCGGGGCTCTGGAGAGAGTTGTCGGGGCTGGGGCTCTGCAACAGCGAATTCGAGTGTGTACGTCTCAAGGGGTTGTTGAAACTGTTGGTTCTCTGGTGGTTCAAGTGGTGTGGCTTGGCGACCTGGCCCGAGTGGCTGTTGACCAATTTCTTCCCACTTGGAGTGCTGCTCAACGAATACGGTCTCGAGTTGGACCTTTTCAACTGCAGCTCGATCTTGGGCGACCCCGGAGTCACGTGGATGTTCGAGGGCGGGTTTTCGTTGAACAACAGCGAGTTCAACGACGTCAGAGCGGCGTTGTTGCTGCTCAACAAGTCGTGAGTCGACGCAGCTCTGCCGGTGTCCAAGAACAAGGAATTACTCAGATCATTCGAGCCAAAACCCGCGGGATTATTCCAGTCGTTCTCGTCAAAGGGCGAATTCGACGCTACAGATGAGTAATTACTACCGGTGCGGGCATTATCCGACTCGAAATCCGACATCGAGAGCCCTCCTTCCATTGCCAGAGCTGCAATTGCCGCTCCGGAGCTGAAGGGACCGAGATCCAACAGCCGCGCAAACTCGTCGTGTCCGTCCACGGTTTTGAAGCCCTGCAAATTGAAATCCAATTCCTCGTCAAACTCGGTCTTGATGTTGAGCGGGTACTTATCAACGGCGGTATCTCTACGGGGTTTGCCCCTTTCGGGGTTATTGTTGCCGCTGCCGAACTCAGGCGCATCTGCGGACCCGGAGTTCGGACTTATAGGGCTCCTGTCTATCACTTTGGTATTCCGCACCTGGTGCCTGCCCTTTTTCCGCTCCTGGCGGTCTTTCAGCTTCAGAAGCGCCGCCGATTCGTGAGCAGACGACAACTGGCGCGCGTGCTCCAGATACACGCCTGAGATCTGCGCGATGCCGTCCGCGTCGTCCGGCAACTGCGCCAGCAAACGGGTCAGCGTGTCCCATTCCACCGGCTGGTTGTCCAACAACCCGTGCTCGTTCACCAACTGGTTGATCAAGTTGTTCACGTTGAACTTCTGGCCCGGCTGCTTCAAAAAGGCGAGGCTCGTGCCGCCACAAGAGATGTCGATCAACTTCTCCAAAGATTTCGTCAAGAGATCCAACCGCGTCTCCAACAATTCCACGTATCCGGACGGGTAAACTTTGTCACGTGGTTTCTTGCGCTCGCTGTAGACACAGATCTTGTTATCGGCGGTGCATTTCGAGCACGGCTTGCGGCCATCACACCGGCATTTCTTGATCCTACAGCTGTCGCACAGCTTTCCTATACGTTTCTTTCTGTCATTTTCGTTCCCGCTGTGGTTATTGTTGCCGGAGTTGCTGCCAATGGGACTGGAGGGACGATCCGCGTAGGATCCGAAATCCGGAGACTCGGGCTCCTGTTTCAAATGTGGCATCATCGTGTGGCCAATTGCATGTAGAGTCATATAAATGGAAATTAATTCGCTTTTTTTGTTAGCAAAAATATTAACTATGGGCTGGGAGATTGTATAGACTGGGGCTGCGGCTTTGCTAGGTTATGGCGGTCTGAATTCAGCACTTGGGAAATCTCAGTCACTTACAGTCACGATCGCTCTCAATCACTCTCAATCACACACTTTCAACCACTACTCTCACCAGCACTCACCGCACAGCACACACACATCTCTTTATACACCTACAAGGCTCGGCTTTTATATTTTTTTTACCCACCGAGAGGTGACAAAAATCACTCAAGAGTCTGAGACACTTGCGTTCAAAACCCCCGAAAAAGAGCATCTAGTCACCGCCGCGGCAAACTGAGATGGCAGAACAACGCAGAACTACGAACGACGCAGAGACTAGTCTGTGGGGCACAATGACGAGCCAGCAACATCAGGAAGTCTGGTCCGTCTCCGACCGGATTCGAGTTTTTTCCTTCCGACATACAGAAGAATGCTCCGTCGGATTTAAGAACGCCTAAGTATATGTGGCATCGATTTTTTTCAACCTGGGAAGGGCAAGCTTCAACTTCCTCCTATAACTGGTCTGGAACAACTCTTGCAACGGGTTGTGCTCGAAATACACACATTCCAAATCCGGTAAATCTTTCAACTGCAGCTCCACATTGCGGAAATCTGATACCTTGTTGTACGACATCCATAAATCTGTCAACTGACTCAAATGCTGCAAATTTTCCAACAAATCTATTCTGTTATAACCAAGATCCAAAATTTGCAATTTTGTACAATTGTCAAGCCCCTGGATCTTGGAGATCCCGTTACTGGACAGGTATAATTCCTCCAATTCTGTCAAGTTCTCCAACCCTTCCAACTCGGTGATCCTGTTCAGCTGGATCGATAAGACACGGAGTTTCTTCAAATTCTGTAAACCCTGAATCTTGTGGATCTTGTTCTTCCCCAACCACAACTCCTCCAAATTCGCCAATGGCGACAAATCCGGGATCTCTTTGATCCTGTTGCCACCCAATTCCAAATACGTCAAATTTGTCAAACTATCCAAGTTCTCTATCACCTCAATTCTGTTCTCGATCAAAAACAACTTCTCCAATTGCGCCAACTGGTCCAAGTTTTTGACATGCTTCAACTTGTTGAAAGAGAGATCCAAAGATTTGAGATTGACAAACTTGTTCACATGCTTGCTGATATGGTTGAATCTGTTGTCGTAGAAATCCAATTCCTCCACATTTTCCTTGTTCTCAATCAGTTTCAAAGGCGCAAGCGAATCGATCAAGTTTGCACGGAGACAGAGCGACCGGATCTGCTTGAATTTGGCCAAGTTCAAATCCTCGATCGACCGGATCTTGAGATGGATCAAAGCGACTTCGTCAGTGTCTTCAGGGAGATCAGCCGTCAAATCTTGATCGGCGTCGATAACGTCCGGAGTCAAATCGGGCAAAACGACACTGTTCAGCGGTAACTCCATCGGCGCCGTCTCGGTTTGTTCTTCTTCGACATCGTCTTCATTATCACTATGCGACTCTATATCACTGCGCTCTCCAATTGCAAGATTGTCAAATTCCGGTACCGTCATCGTGCCGCTCGTCCAATTGCCTCCGTTCAGCCAGATTTTGATTTTTGATTTGATTTTTTTTCCTGGCGTGGGATGAGATCATGCCCACCGAATCTGGACTCGATGATTATAAAACTGACTAGTGGACCAGAACAGAATCAGAGACAGCATCAAAAACGGACAAACGACAATGGATGTGCTAAAGGAGACATCAGCTGGAATAGCACTGGTATGTGTGACGTCATGGTGGAAAAACGATCCCTACTAACCCGTGCAGGGTATCAAACTCTCGGTACCACATATAGTACTCTCGTACGTGTACACCCCGATCGGGTGCATCTCGGTGTTGATGTTGTTGTATGGAGTCAATGAGGTCATCAAGATCACCACGATTGATTTCCCGCTGTCTGTCTGTCTCATGTTGATCAATTTCGGCTTTTTGCTCTTGTGTTCCAAGTTGTTCGGGAAGCGCAAGACGTCTGTAGTGGTGAAGATCATTGAAATCCCCGCGGGATTCGCTTTGAAATGGATAAACATCTTCTTCACACCGTCATTTGTGACTTTGCCCCTCTCGGACCCGATCACCGTGAAGGAACTGTTCATAATCGCGGCAGTGTTTGTCGTTGGGTACATAGCAATGAGCGCCTTTATCGCATACTTCTGTATATTACTACAAAATCTCTTGGGGTTGCAAAAGAAGGATTACATGGACAACAGTGTCGATGAGATGCAAAGAAGTGGATCTGGGGAATCCACGAGAAGTGTCGGGACGAACAACTTGTCAATCGAGATGGACGAGATTCTCCCGGGACCGGGTAGTGTAGCGACTCCTAGACAGCCTTCAAAAGTTGACTCTGCAAGACTGGATATCGAGATCGAGATAGAAGAGCAAGAAGAAGAAGAGTCCGCTAACCGAGAAACTTTGGCACAGATCGTATTGAACTTACCGGACCGGTCTAAGACGGTGTCTTTATTCGTAACTACGTATTTCGATTGGATGGTGTATGCCTTGGTGTTGATCGTCGGGATTCCAATCTATTTTGCATGTGACTACCTGTTGCCCATGCAATTGGCCATTGGCGTGTTGTGGTTTTATGCTGCGATGTTGATCAGTCCCAAATACCGTAGATTTTTCCATCCGATCTTGGTGTCGGTGCTGTTGGTTTTGTTGACGTACTACATCTTGTCAGTGATCAAGAGGGAGGGGTTTATGGAGATGTTGGAACGCTACAAGACGGGCAGAACGTATCTATACCTCTTCAGCACGGAGAAATCCAGTTATTGGCCCGGTGCCGGTGACGTCTTCTCGTCGTTGATGGATATAGCGATCGTATCTTTGTCGTTACCGATGTTCCAATACCGTGAAGACTTGCAGAAGCATTTCTTTGTATTAGTGCCCCCGGTGTTGGTGTGCGCATTTGGAAGTTTCTTTGTATATCCTCCTCTATGCTACCATTTGGGGGTCAGTGCAAGCAGATCGCTTGGATTTGTCGGGAGATCGGTGACATTACTGTTGGGAACTCCATTGGTGCAATCACTCGACGGATCTATTCCGTTGATGGCAGTTTGCACCATTGTTTCCGGGATCTTGGGCGTGTTGTGTGGAGAGCAAATGATGGGCAAGTATTTCTTGAGGATCAAGAAAGACGACTATGTTACGAGAGGGGTTACATTGGGGGTTAACTGTGGTGCCATTTCCACGGCACATCTTTTGAACGTGGACCCGAGAGCTGCTGCTATGAGCAGTTTGAGTTTTGTGATCTTCGGGACGATCATGGTGATCATGGCAGCGATTAGGCCGTTGGCGAAGGTTATCCAGGGCTGGGTGGGGCTTTAATAGGGTAGCTAACATAGTTTAAGGTGTGTAGATAACCCCCAAAATGATTTTTTCGCTTCCGAAATGAGATCAAATTTCACAGATCAGAGCTGCCAACTGCTAGGTGCTAGGTGCAAGCCGTAAATAGTGCACAAATGCAAGACAGTATTGATTAACCAGTGAAGTAGAATAAGGATGCCCTTAAACCGTACATCAGCCGCATGGCAACGACACGCGTTATGCTCAGGCACTCTTCTAGCTAACCATGCCTACCCAATTGGCCGACCCCCAATCGGAACCTGGCATAAGCTTATGCCCTCCCGGGAGCAATCTGGGGCACGAAACGCACGCGCAACCCGGGTAACCAGTGCAACTGTCCAATCAGCGCTCGCGGCTGTTTTTCCTTGGATACCATTTTTTCCGACCGGGGCACCACAAAACCGTGTCGATTTTTCTTTCGCTCTGCCCTTTTCCTTTGCGAGAATTTATCAGAGAAAAATTTTTGGTACTGAAAAATTCCATTTATAAAACTTTTGTCGATACTTGTTGCAACTAATTAACCATCGTTATCTATCATAATGGCTTCTACTACTACTCCAACTCTCCCAACCTTCACCGTCGGTGATTACGGGGCCTTTGCCCTTGCCGGTGCCATCGGTTGTGGTGTCACCCACGGATCTTTGACCCCAGTCGATGTCGTCAAGACCAGAATCCAGTTGGAACCAACCGTCTACAACAAAGGTATGATCGGATCTTTCAGACAAATCATTGCCGCTGAAGGTGTCAGTGCATTGGCCACCGGATTGGGTCCAACCATCATCGGTTACTCGATGCAAGGAGCTTTCAAATTCGGAGGTTACGAGTTGTTCAAGAGAACTTTTATCGACTTGTTGGGTCTTGAAACCGCGCAAAACTACAAGAACACCGTTTACATGGGATCAGCCGCCATTGCCGAATTCTTTGCCGATATCGCCTTGTGTCCATTGGAAGCCACCAGAATCAGATTGGTATCGCAACCATCGTTTGCCAACGGTTTGATCGGAGGTTTCTCCAGAATCTTGAAAGAGGAAGGTGTCGGATCTTTCTACAACGGTTTCACCCCAATCTTGTTCAAACAGATCCCATACAACATTGCCAAGTTTTTGACCTACGAAGTTGCCGCCGACGCCATCTACCAAGCCATCCCAACTCCAAAGGACCAATTGTCCACCGGTGCTAACACTGCTGTCAACTTGGGTGCCGGTGTCATTGCCGGATGTGCTGCTGCTTTCGTCTCGCAACCAGCCGACACCTTGTTGTCCAAGGTCAACAAGACCAAGAAGGCTCCAGGTCAATCCACCCTCGGTTTGTTGGCCCAATTGGCTGGTGAATTGGGTATCAGAGGTTCCTTCACCGGTTTGCCAACAAGATTGATCATGGTCGGTACCTTGACCTCGTTGCAATTCACCATCTACGGATCTTTGAAACAGGCTTTGAACTGTCCAAAGGCCATTGAGTTGGGTTCAGGTGGTCACTAAATACGTTAACACTGTTTAATATATGCCAAGGGCTAATATTCGTTTGAAGATATACTTTTGTTTCTGTATAGTTGTATTTATCTGTACATACACCAATGGCTATACCAAGTACACTTTATTGGATTGTAAGGGCATTAGAAATAAGCCGGCGGATATATGAGTGTTCACTCTTCTTTCTATCTTGTAAGCCATTGTCTTGCTACACGCAATAAGTGTAATACACCGTATATCAAATGATCATTTACACCAATGCGGACTGGATGTGCTTGAGTATACTTTCTTTTCATCTTAGTGGTTTGTTCTTCCCACTATACAGCTGGAAATGGAGGATTTGGATCTCCTGCATCTCCTGCACCTCCAACTTCCGAGTCCTGGAAGTAATTATCCAACTCCGCATCCAATTCCTCGGCAGTCTTCTTCTTTGGCTTGGATTTCGGCGGTCTGGAATCCCTCGGTCTGGAGTCCCTTGAATTCCTGGAGTCCTTTCCACCTATTCTCTCGAGTAAAGGATTGGCACCTCTAGGTCTCTGCAGCGTGTCTCTCACCGTTATCACTTGTCCTGCTGCTCTACGGCCGTCAAATTTCTCCACGGCAATCTCATTATTCAGCGGATTGACATATCCAACAAACAGAACTCCTCTACTGTTCCCCTGTGTGTCAAGAGAGAGTCTGCAAAATGCCACATCGGCCACTTGGTCAAACAACAGACTCACGTCTTGCTCGGTAATCTCGTGATTCAAGTTCGTCACTTTCAAATACGGCTCGCCACGGCTCAAGTCCTCGATTTCTCTCATGAATCCCGAGGATTCTGATGGCGTGTACGAGTCAACACGTCTTCTTGGACGTTGTGCTCTTCTGGAGCCATGTGGCTTTGACACTCCTCTTTTTGGGCCTCTAGGTGCAGGTCCAGATCTCGGTCTTGATCCGATGATCTCATCCAATGATTTGTCCAATAATTCGTTCGACATCTGTGATCTGATTTAGTTCGGTGATTCGATCCAGATCTTTGTTCGTCGATTCACTTTGAGATTTTTTGATTTTTTGACACACATTAATTGGTACAAAAAACACGACTTTTGTATCCCTTTACTGGTTATACCTGTATAGTAACAACTTCCCCGTGTCTGTGCCCAGCACCACGAGACCATCATGCGAGGTCACTTTGTTGATGTACTCATTTGTGGGACACTCAAAAACGGAAAAATTCGAGTTCTTGACCGTGTCGAACAACTCGAGAGACCGGCCAGTGGCGGCGACAAAAAACTTGTCATCCAACCATGCGATATCCATGATTATCGAGCTGCTCAAAAATTTCTTCAACATCTTACTCGACTCATCGTATAGAGAAATGGAATCTATCGATGAGCACAAGATCTTGTCTTTACCCAGTTCCAAACCGGTGACTATTTTTTGAAATTCTGGATCGAATCTCTTGAATTTCGACTCCAAATTTTCCAACACGTTTAAAGAGCTTCCTCCGAGTAACAAAGACCCATTGGAGAGTTTCACCATGGAATTCAAGACGTCTTCATCGTACTTCGAGTTTGAAGAATTCAACTGAAGTGGTTCCGATACCGGTTTATCTAGTAGAAATGGTGACCAGCGACAAATTTTCCCGTCTGTAGAGCAACTGACCAAGTTCCCAGGGCCTTGATGTGATGAGTTGATCTGTAAGATCGAATAAATAGGATGTGAATGGGTGTTGAACCTGGAACTGATCGGGGTGTGAGCTACGGGATATCTAGAGTCCGAATACATATCGTACTGTAGCACTTTACCGTTATAACCCCCCGCGTACAATACAGATCTCTTGTGCAATGCAAATTTCACCGTCAAAATCTCTGTAGTGGATTGGAAATTGTACTCTGGTTTCCTCGTCTTCATATTCCACACGATGATCAAGCCCTTGACCTTATCTTTCTGCTGTGGAGGTAAAGTCGAATAAGAAACCGCAAAAAGGGGTGCAAAAGGGGACCAATCAAATGACGTCACCGATTTGGACCCGACAATATCATGGTGGAGCGAACTTTGGAACACTAAGGGTTCGTCACTCACCAATTCAGCACTATCTACGCCACTTGAGCCCTTGTCGTCGGACAATCTGTCGTTCAATATGGCCCTGTCTACGATTTGAAGCGATTTACCTACAAAATCAGCCAATTTTGAGTCATCAACCACGACCTTTTTGAGAAGCGCATCTGGAGTGTCTATTTCAGCAGTTGGCGCTTGTTCTTTAGCGATTTCCTCTCTGATCTGCAACTCAAGGCGGTGTCGGAGTTCCGTTTCATGTTCTGGGTCTTTCAGCACCGATAATTCCTCGTCAGAGTCCACAGTTTGAGTGCCTTTTTCGTAGGTGATGACCTCATCCCGGAGTTTTGTGTGCTCTGATTGCTCCAACTCGTCTGTGCTCACTCCAACAGATACATAATGTGGACGTGGCCGCTCCAGCGGTGATTGGGCCACCAATTTCAGCCCACTAGGGCCCACAGATACCGGGTTATGATCTTTAGTCTGGGGTACCAACTCATCGACAAGACTGTTTAGTGCCTCTTCATCCACTACTGTCGTCTTATTTCCACTGCTCAGTAGCCTCGACTGCCGCTGACGTCTAAGCTCTTCCAATTTTGCCCTTTTCAGCTCCAAAGCTGCCGCTCTTGACCCAGACATGGTGTTGTTCACTATACACTGGCATCGGTACTAAAGCTTTTTGTTTACACTATGCACTTTTGATCCAGACAGCCCCTATTTGCATTTCTCACTCCTGGCCAGATATCGGATAAGTAGTGGTGATTATGCGTGCCTCAAAATAGCCACTCTGGCATTTGCTAGCACATCAACCCACCAGCAACGCTTGCCTGACGAATTTTCCACCTCCTCAACACCAGCTCACGCAGACCACTTCCCAGCGCTTGGTCGTCTTAAAACGGTCGTGTCCACCACCCCAATTCCCCTGCCCAATCATTTTCAACTTTCAACAGCGACGAAAAAAAAAGAAAAAAATTGGTAAAAACTTGAGCAACGACAAGATATTGAGAACAACACCAGGAAACACGACGCCATGTTCAGACAATCATTGAGAATCGCCACTAGATCGGCCAGATTGGTAAACAAGAGATCGTATGCAGATGCAGCTGTCTCTGACGCCTTGAAATTGTCGTTGACTTTACCACACGAAGTGAGTATTATAGGGATCGAATTGCACCGACTTATACTAACCATTGCAGTCTTTGATCGTCAACCAAGAAGTGTAAGTTTGATTCGATCAGTTTTTGAATCATTTGATTGGTGGAAGATTTACAAGGAATAATGATCACAGGAATCACTAAAAGATGACAATACAAGATCACTTGGTAGGAAATCCACCATTTCACAGCAGCCCCTTGCACCACGATTCACACATTATTATCATCCCCTAAAGCCATACTAACCCCTTCTAGTACACAAGTCAATGTCCCAGCCCTGTCCGGTGATATGGGTATCTTGGCTCACCACGTTCCAACTGTTGAACAGTTGAGACCAGGTATTGTCGAAGTTTTCAACTCATCAGGATCCACCAAATACTTTGTCAGTGGTGGTTTTGCCTCTGTCCAGCCAAACAACAGCTTGAACATCAACGCCATTGAAGCTTTCACAACAGACTCATTCTCCACCGAGGCCATCAGGACCCAATTGGCTGAGGCTCAGAAGAACGTTTCCTCTGCAGACGAAACTGCTGCTGCTGAAGCTTCTATCGAAGTTGAAGTCTTGGAAGCCTTGCTCGAAGCCACCAAATAAGTTGGAAGATTTTGATGATGAAAGACCAGATATAATTCTTTAGATATTCAACATGATGTATGTCATCTGATGTGTTCAGTAGATGAGTGAAGTTAGGTGAAAAGTGTGAAAAGTGCGGAAAGTGTTTCACGACTACAAAGGTGACCATTTCATGTTAAACCAACAGGGAGCGGTCTAGTATCCTGGCCTGTCATCTCTATCCTCTATCAGTGCTTTTGATTTTCTTTCAAGCTCTCCAATTATCTTCTTTGCTCTGTTATTCTCTTCCAGGCTCTATCCCCACAGACCTTTTTGATACATCGCTACACCACTCTCAAAAAAAGACGAAAAAAAATCTCCCCAAAGCGATATCACCCTTAATCACACACCACCCCATCCACCCAATGGACGAAAACTTGCGCAACTCTTTCAACAATGTGCTCCTATCCACAGGGAACGTGATAGAGTATCTCTCTGCGCTAAAATCCAAGAATTTCGTATTGCCCAACAACAAGTTGAACAAGAACAACAACCCGCGGTACAATCTCCTCATATCGTCATTGAACTCCAATATCAACATGTACCATGCGGTTTTGGACGAATTTGTGCTAGATTTCAACGATACCGAACAGCTGTTGAACAATTTGCGTGAAAAATGGGTCATAGAAGACGAAAACCTGGCCAAGATGAAGCTAGAACCTCCACCACAAGAAATCAAGATGGAGAATGCCCCACTGGCGAACATGGACACCCAGACAGGGCAAAATGAACAGCAATTCGAGCAGAGTCAACAAAGTCAACAAAACCAGCCAAATCCGCAAATTCCAGTGCAAAATGCGCCACCACTGCCTCAAGATCTCATGAAACAGGGTCTTGGACTTGAGGACGATTTGCAGATGGATATCGATAACGATTCATATTTGAGCCAGTTTTTGGAGGGAGAAGTGTCAGAATTCGGGCCTGACGATGCATTGTTGGATTTCGCCAGTGCCAAAGTGTCGTCACTGGGCTTGGAAGGGAAGAGCATGGATTTAGGACAGGGTGCGTTTTTGGAGGAGCAGTCACAACAGTCTCAGCCACAACAACCTCAACAACAGTCTCAGCAACAACAACCACAACAACAGCAATCCCAACAACAGCAACAACAACAACAGCAACAACAGGCCCCGCCCCAATCACAAATACAACCACCACAACCCCAACAACCGCAACCACTCGACATGGACATCACCCAGACGGACGAAATCAACCTCGACGATCTCGAAGAACTCTTGGCCAGCACCAACGACGCCAACGACAACATCAACTACGACGCCAACGGCGTGCCGATCGACGACAACAACATCTTTGACGAGCTAAACTACTTCTTAGGAGGAGACGACATGAATTAATCTCTATATACGACTAAACCGATACTCCGCTCCGCGCAGCAAACTCCTTGTAATACAGCAACATCTCCTGGGTGATTCCCCTGCTCAAGCCGGCCAACAGGTGCTCGAAATGGCGTTGCTGGACGGATTCCGCGTCCTGAGACTCCATGATCGCAGCCAATCCGGCCTCCTGCGAGAGCAAAGTGATCTCGGCACCGGAACAACCCTCGGTAATCTTTGCATAGTGCCCCAAATCGACATCCTCTTGGAGATTGAACTTCTGGCACGTCTTTTGCAAGATCTGCAACCTTGCCCCGTAGTCAGGAGGAGCCACATAGATGTGCCTGTCCAACCTCCCGGGTCTCAACAACGCGGCATCGATGGCATCTGGTCTGTTAGTCAGAGCCACAATGACGACGCCGTTCAACTCTTCTACACCGTCTATTTCGTTCAACAACGTGGTCAACACCTGGTTCGCAGTATGTGATCCTCCATCGTCGGACCGGTCCTGCGAAATCGCGTCGATCTCGTCGAAAAAGATGATCGAGGGAGACAGAGCTCGGGCCTTTCTGAAGATCTCTCTTATGGCCTTCTCGGATTCTCCCACATACTTGTTGAAGATCTCGGGACCTTTTACAGCTAAGAAGTTTACACCGGACTCTGTCAGCAACAGTTTGGCAGTCAAGGTCTTGGAACAACCCGGAGGTCCGTACAACAACAACCCTTTTGGGGCTCTGATCCCGAATCTCTTGAAAGTGTCCGCCAGTTCAAGTGGGAGTTGGATCATCTCCTTCAATTTACGTTTCAAGTCGTCCTGGCCTCCGATATCGGACCAGTACACTTTGGGCATCTCCAAAAAGATCTCGCGCATCGCAGAAGGTCTGATCTCGTTCAAACCTTGCTCTACATCGCCGAGGGAGATCCGGAGATCCGCGGTGGCGCCACGCGCGAGATTCCGCTGGATCAGTTTCATCACGGCTTCTCTACATAGGGCTATCAAATCCGCACCGACGTAACCATGGGTCTTTTCCGCGACAGACCGGATCTCCAGGACGTCCAAGTCGTGCTTCTTCATCTTTGCAAATTGCACCTGCAAAATGGCGTCCCGGGCAGCCACGTCCGGGATCCCGATCTCGATCTCTTGGTCAAATCTCCCGGGTCTCCTCAACAGCGGATCTACAGAGTTGGGTCTATTTGTGGCTCCGATCACCACCAACCGGCCGGCATCGCCCATCCCGTCCATCAACGTCAAGAGCGTCGCGACGACTCTGCTCTCTACTTCTCCGGCATCGTCACTGGCCCGGCTCGGCGCCAACGAGTCGATCTCGTCTATAAACACTATCGAGGGCTGGTACTTTCTCAGCTCCACAAAGATGTCTCGGATGGCATTCTCAGTCTCGCCGAGATATTTACTCACTATAGAGGGCCCGTTGATCGTCAACACATGGGCGTTTGTCTCGTGCAGCACCGCAAGGAGCAACATCGTCTTACCGGTACCTGGAGGGCCGTGCAACAAGAGTCCTCGAGGTGGAGTGATGCCAAATTGCGTGAACAACTCCGCATTGTGCAAGGGCAACTCGACACTCGTCTTGAGCAATTGGATCTCGTTCTGAAGACCTCCAATGGCGTCATAGGTCACCGGTCTAGGGATACGTGGATACTTTTCTCTCGACACACTCAGATCTGTATACTCGATCTTTGTGGTGCCTTTCCTATAGATATACAGAGGCGAGAACAAGGGCTGCACACCATCTTGTTCTCCGGAAATACTGAGACTCGCCAATTCCTGCTCAATGGACCCATTTACATCGATAATCTGTACAGATTCTTCGTCAAATGCCAATCCAGGACACACCAAGCCCACATTGTCGAGAAATTTCTCCAACTTCTTCGCTTCCATTTGTCCATTCACTTGTATAGAGTCACAGAATTGCGGGTGTGAGCTGAATTTGGCCAACGAGACCCGGTCTCCCAACAAAAATGACCCGAAGTTTCTCAACACCGGGGACACCAAGACCACATTTGGCTCTGCAGTGTCGTTGAATGACCCCAATGTGGCAACAATCCCGTCAAGATCACCTTCCTTGTTCAAATAAACAAGCCCGCCCTCTCTCAAGCCGTCAAGTTCGCCCAAGATGTCCCCATGTATCAACACTTTGCAAAGGTCTTTAGGGCTCGCATTGGTTAAAGGTCTCACAATAAACTGTTTCGGCACCTTCACTTTCTTTGGTCTGGGAACTGGAGTTGTATCATCGCCGGGCACAGTCTGCCTCGACTTTTTCGACGCCGAAGCACCAGATTTTGTCCCACTAGCTGCCATTGGTACCCGATGACCTCATCTCATTGCAAACATTTCATCTCAAATTTTTTCACTATGGTACCGAATGCGGAATTGAGCCTCTGTGCACGACCGTTTCCACTCGGTCAATCACGATAAGCGTGGGTGCAATGGTGAAAGTGAAGTGGACCAGTAGGTGCAAAAGTGGAGAAGGATGTAAGGAATTGCAGAAGCATATGTGAACTCTGCAATGTCAAAACGAGCACCAAAGTGCCAGGCCCTTTTCGTTTTCCGGGGATAATAGTCGGATCAGGCACGCAGAGCCCAGACAAAACTATTACAGCATATCACTTGCAGCGATCTGCGATTGTGGGACAAAAGTGACCGGCTTAGTACCTGCCAGCGTGCCTTGAGGGCAGGATTTTGACAGCGGTGTAGGTGTGATTGCGACACTCTGGGTCTACTAAACCATATACTACGATCTCAGTATGCTCCATCTACTGTATGTTTTCTATGCTCTCTATGCTCTCTATCCTCCTATAATAACTCTGTTCTAAAATGGAATAATTTGACCCATATTCATCATATTCATGTCAAAGGGCTTAAATTAGGTAGAAAAAGGTACAGATCGAAGGAAATTTTTCACCCGTCAAAAATCGGTGGGGGCTAATGAGCTAGCTGGTATTCGGTGCCCACTCTGCGATTCTCTGCCAACTGTGCCAACTGTGCCAATTCTGCCCAATCCACGCAAAACGCGTCAACCGACCTGAATTACCCGATTCATCCATACCAGACCACCACACCTGCTCCTCCACCGTAGATCCCTCGCTATTTAAAGATAGCTTGGGTATTAATTATTTGTCTGGAACTAGGCTTGAGAAAAAACTCACCTCATTTTTCGTGCCCTTGCCCTTTCCCAGGGTAAAGTGTCATATAAAACCTGATCTTGATCCAGCTTGCTGAGATTCAGAGCCACACCGACATGTTGAAGCATATGAACACCAACGACATGGCGCTCAGTACGGTGTCTTCCCACTCCAGTTCACACCCCCAGAACGACGAGATATACTCCACGTTTTTCCAAGACGGCAAGTTTGTCACTTATCCGATGCGGTACAAAGTGTCACTTTCGTTGTCGGAAAAAGAGATCGGCTTGGTCAGAAACAGCTGGAAATTGATGTTGACCGACTCCAACCTGTCGCAGAGATCTGTGAACGAGAACAAGTTCAGTTCCCTGACGTTCACGTCTTCGTTGTTCTGCCACCAGTTCTACGACAACATCCTCGACCTGCGGCCCGATTTGACCGAGATGTTCCCGAGCATCCGGCACCAGGCAGTGTCGTTTGCCGGTATCATGAACATCACAGTCAACAATTTGGAAGATTTGTCCCTGTTGGACAGCGTGCTAGAGCATTTGGGCCGGACCCACTCGAGAATCTTGGGCATAGAGGGACCTTTCTTCGAGTTGATGGGCGACTCGTTGATCAAAACCTTCCAGGATCGGTACGCCAACTTGCAGATCGACTTCAGCATCCAGTTGGAAGATTGCTGGATCAAGTTGTACTGTTTCTTGGCCAACTCGATCTTACAGAGCGGCATTGATCCGATCATACAACACGACAAACCGGTCCCGACGTCCTCCATGATCCCAAACGACTATAGTATGTCTCCACAGAGGCTTGCGATGAACCAGCAATTACAGCAGCAACGTTCTCTGCCCGCACAACCTGAGCCTGTCAAGCCTAGCCCCCATTCTGCGTTCTGGAACAAGTCCAGACAACCGTCAGAAACCAGCATCTCCACGGACCAGGACACCCTTTTCGACCAGAAAACACACAGATCGAGCTTGGTGTCGTCGTCCCGGACCAGCTCCGTCTCGTCCGGGCTGACCCTGGCTAGAACCTCCACGATGGACTCCACCAAGAAGGCTTTCAAAAGCATCGCCCAGAGCCCGGTCACCAAAACGTCCAGGAACAAGCTCAGCTCGAAGTTGAGAAGAGGCAACAAATCCGATGACGACGGCACTTGTGTGGTCATGTAGCGGTTTTAATATTTAATGAAATGCATATCAAACACCCTCTTTTGTACCCTCTTTAAAGTTTAAAGAAAAAACGTTAGTGAAAAATTTGTCAGGCACCTTTAGTACCGCATCGCCAGGAGTACTAAACCTCAGCACCATGGCTAAGAACAAAAACAAGACCCCGCCAGTGGCGAATGAGTCCAAAGGCAAGAAGAACAAAAATGCCCCGGAACCGCCGCAACCTTTGACCAATACGGACCGTGCTAAGGGAAGAGCCGCCGTGGCGAACACCCTGAGCTGGACAGGCAAGTTGCCAGGGTCCTTGTTGCACGAGCACTGCCAAAAACAGAAATGGGACAAGGTCATCTACGACATGGTGAAGACCAAAGATGGGTTTGTCGGAATCCTGCACTTGTCGTGGAAAAATCTAAAGACTGGCGAGATTCTCGAGGTGAAGATGCTTCCAGAACGTGGCATAGTGAAGCCCCAAGAGACAAGTCTCGAAGCCAGACATTACGCAGCCACTTATGCACTCCACAGACTCTGTTTCGACAAGAACATTCATATGGTGCTACCGACAAACCACAAGAACCTCTGGAGCGATTTGGAACAGTACAGGAGGAAGCTCACTGTTGATAACCCCTCTAAGGCACTGGAATTGTACACTTCGGATCCGTTTAATTATATCTTGGAGAAGCGCAAGCTGGACCAGAGAAAGCTGCACCAACTGGACGCCCAAAAGGCGCAAGACTCAAAGGTCAAGAGAAACCCTGTAGCGATATCCACCAAGACCTCTGCTCCAAAAGCCACCCCTAAGAGACAAGCTCCAAAAACCTCAAATTCGTACCAGAAAACCTCCTTCCCAAGAAAAGTATGGGACTCTGCTCCTTTTATAGATCTCAAACCCAAGTCCCGTGATCTCATCTCGAAGTCCATCAAGTCGCACATCTCGTGGACCACACACGAAGCCCACAGAGAGGATGCTTATGCCTATTTGGACCTCATGGAATCGCTTGGATTCAGAACCTCCCATGTCTTGGAGGCTTCCAAATACACCAACTCTTTCACTGAAACTTTGGAGTGGTTGATCTTCCACTTGCCCGAGGACGATCTTCCGCCAATGTTTAGTAAAAACCAAAGCGACTCCAACATCTCGTTGACCATCAGTGGAGATTTGAAAAAAGAGTATATAATGAGACGGTTGTCCAGTGCTGGATTCAACGACACCGACATCACTGCTGGATTGCTCCAGTTCGATTTCGACGAAGTCAAGACCGCTGTCTGGTTGACGTACGACTTGATAAACCACTCGGAAGCTGATACCGACTCCATCTCTGAGCAAGACTCCCAGGAGATTTGGGACGACGAGATGCAGAGCTTGGAAGTCATCTACGAGTCCCGTTTTAAGTTGTTAGATAGAGACGTATGTGAAGTGGCATTGAATCCACATAAGTTGAATTCTCGAGTCTTGAGCTTGAGAATCTTCAAGCCACTGAACTACCCTCATGCACTTCCCGGATTGCACTTGGTAGTGACCGACAAGACTTATAAGCTTGCCAGTTACATCAGGTTGTCCATCATCAAGCATTTGTTGCATTTCATCCTCGAAAGTGGCCTCATAGGCGACTCTTTAGTGTACTCGTGTGTAGATTGGCTTGAGAACGAAATATATAAAGTCGTAGAGGATCCCGGTCTGTTGTTCACCGAGGTTCCTCAGCTCGAAGACATAGACACGTTGTCTTCCGTGGTGGATCCGTCTTTGTTGAAGAACAAGAATTCAAGACAGAGGAAGACCACAAAGTTGTCGCAACTGGATATCGACGAGCTTTCTAGGTCGTATAAATCGTTGAGACTCTCGTCCAAGTTGCAAAACTCGATCTCTAAAAGAGCCCAGCTTCCTGCCTGGCAGAAAAGAGACGACATTGTCCGCTTGATATCGGAGAACAAGGTCACTTTGATCACCGGTGAAACGGGTTCTGGTAAATCTACGCAAGCTGTCCAATTTATCTTGGATGACATGATCGACAGGGGTGAATTCCTGTCGTCAATCATCTGTACTCAGCCTAGACGTATCTCGGCTATTGGTTTAGCGGAGAGAGTTGCCGAGGAAAGGTGTACCAAATGTGGACAGGAGGTCGGTTACATCATCAGAGGTGAAAACAAGACCACTGAAAAGACCAAAATCTCGTTTGTCACCACAGGTGTGCTCCTCAGAATGGTCCAGGGACTCTTGTCCAACAAAGGCAGTGACGCTTTCTTCCACGGAGTCGGGTATATCTTCATCGATGAAGTTCATGAGCGTTCTATCGATAGTGACTTCTTGTTGATCATCTTGAAGAAGATCGTTCTGAGGTATCCAAATTTGAAAATCGTATTAATGTCTGCGACTACTGATGTGAATGTGTTCAAGAACTACTTTCCCCAGGGGCTAGCTCATATTCACATTGAAGGTAGAACTTTCCCCATCGAAGACCACTATCTCGAGGATATTTTGGACAATATCGACTTTACAATAGCCAATAACGGGTCCAGAAGGCGCCAGCAATACTCAGATGACGAAGATGAAGATCAGACTCTCAAGCCCAGAGCCAACTCCAAATTCTTTCAAGACGGTAACATAAACTACGACTTGATTGCCCAAGTGGTAAACCATGTCAATGCCAAGCTTGGCAACAACTCCAAGAAGAGCGAGTCGTTTTTGATCTTCTTGCCCGGTGTTCTGGAGATCAACTCTTGTATCAGAACCATCAGCAAGTCTTTCAAAGGTCAGTGCTTGTTATTACCTTTGCATTCGGCTTTGTCCTCAAATGACCAGAAAAAGGTCTTCCAAAACCCCCCTCCTGGTGTTCGGAAGATTGTCGTCTCCACCAACGTTGCCGAGACGTCTATCACCATCCCGGATGCCGTCTGTGTCATAGACACAGGAAGGTCCAAGAGTGTATACTATGATCCTAAGTTGAATACCACACGTCTTTTGGAAAGCTGGTGTTCTCAAGCTGAAGTGGGGCAGAGGAGAGGTAGAGCTGGGCGTATCACCAACGGGTTATGCTACAAGCTCTACACTCGACACACTCAGAGCCAGATGTTGAAACAGCCTATTCCAGAAATCAAGAGAGTCAGGTTGGAAAACGTTTATCTCGTGGTGAAATCAATAGGAATAGAGGACGTTGAAGCGTTTTTGCAAAGTGGTTTGGACCCTCCTGACGACTCAACGTTAGCAAAATCGCACCAGTTCTTGACTGAGATTGGTGCAATCAATGAGGACGATAAATTGACCCACTTGGGTTCATATCTCTCCATGTTGCCTACCGACTTACAGTCAGGGAAGTTGCTTATTCTTGGAACCATCTTCGGTTGTTTGGAAACCGCATTGACCCTAGCATCTGTGTCTTCTGTAGGAAATCCGTTCATCAACAATTTCGACAACAGAGACCAGATCAAGGCTGTACAACAAAGGTTCTCTCAAGGTCAAGGTGACTTGATTGCCATAGTAAATGCTTTCAATGAGTATGAGAACATTAGAGCTTCTGGCTCTGGTGGAGGAAGCAGGTGGCTCGGGGAGAACTTTTTGTCGTTCTTGAAATTGAAAGAAATGAGATCCACGAGGTCTCAATACGTCTCTATCTTGCAGGATTTGGGCTTCATCCCCTTGGACTATGGCAAGAAACCGTATACCCATCTTAACAGAAACAACTCAAACTGGAACATTGTGAAGTCCATAATCACTGGATCTTACTACCCGCAAATAGCAAGAGTCCAATTACCAGATCCCAAATACTTGGCTACACTATCTGGTGCTGTTGCCATTGATCCAGACGACAAAGAGACAAAGCTTTGGATCAAGAATGACAAGTATTTTGCCGATAAGAAGCCTGAGGGAGAGTTACCTGCCACTAGGGCTTTCTTGCACCCCTCTTCGTCATTATTTGTCGGCAATACTCCAGCCCAGGAGGACGGCAAACAAGTGAAAGCACAGTCGTTGAAGACCTCCTTTGCCGTGTTCAACTCTTCGGTGCACACTTCCAAATTTTTCATCAGAGATGTTACCCCCTCTTCGACGTTGTCGGTTTTACTTTTTGGGGGTGATATTTCTTACGATTTGTCAAATTTGAGAGATTTCGCACATCCGTCGCCTGGTATTGTGTTGGACAATTGGGTACCCATAAGAACCTGGTGTAAGAATGGAGTCTTGATCAAACAGTTGAGGATCTTGCTTGACAACGTCATTGCAGAGAAATTCTCAACTCCGTCCTACGCAGAAGAGAAAACAAGAGGTGATAAGGTCTTACAAGTGGTAGAGAAGGTTCTTGAGTTGGATGCTATCAAATAGATGCATTATATTATGTAATTTTATAGATCCCAGTTTTCATTCACGACATAAGTGTTTGAGCTTTTCTTTAGGAGCACGTTCTCTTTTATCCAGTAGTCAAGGATCTCAACGACAACATCAGGATCGATGTAAGTTTGCATCAGGATCTGTTCCGACGAGAGTTCAACGTTGTTTGTGCCAAAAGTATTGATGACACTTGCATGCTCTGGAGATACGCTGAACGAGCCAGTTTTGCCGTTTTCGAAACTCAAATCCAACTTGACAGATCCTAAAGAGGGGATTAGTTTTAGCTTACGGCCTTTTTTCAACTCTGAATATTTCTCGCTGAACCTGTCAAAGGCCGGCTGTAAAAATGACGGAACTGGGGCATCGCTGAGATATTCGTCTACCGGCCAGAAGAGATGCGAGATTACAGAGGCGCGGAAATTTTCCAAATTCACATGTCTGTCGATGAACACGCTTTGCACGATATCTCTGATCATGACGTCTATGGTGTTGAAATCTTCGACTCCGAATCTCAATTTCAAGTAGTTTAAACTGGTTACAATCTCACGCACATCGAAATGTGGCACTTTTATCAAATCGTGGGCAAATCTCTTGGTAAATGCCTCGATAAAGACAGTTCTGGAGTCGAAAATCGAGAACAACGACTCGATGAGATCACCAACACGTCTCTTTCTAAAATCTGGAAGTGCATCAATAGGGTCGGGAGTCCAATTCAAGTCATTTGTGTCATCTACGTCGACCGCATTGACCTTATTTGTGAACAACTCCTGTGACAATTCACTCAAATCAGACGTCGGGCTCCTGTCCAAGAGTCCATTGACAATCCGGTCTACAGTATCAGTTCTGGTCCTCAAATAGCTTCTTATCGATCTGCAGGCTTTATCCAACAAAACTCCACGGGGATCGATGATCAAAAACGATCGCACCGTTTTCATGTAAAACTGGATGATTCGTACGGTATCGGTGCCAGCATGCAACAATCTACTATTACAAGTCTCGATGAATGAGTTGACCAACAGTTCACGCTGGTTCTGTGTGGTTAACGAAAATCTCAATTCGTTGAGCAGTTTAGTGGATTCCGGGAAACTCAACACCATGTCGTGGATTTCTTTAGTCCTCAATTTTACCACCTCGTTCCGCACCAATTCAAAAAGCATATCTTGAGTCAACTCGTTCTGAGGTAAGAATCTGCGTAGTCTGGGGTATAATTCCGCAGCGGAGCAGTGTGTTAGGGACTCTATTCCGATGGAGAAGTTGCCCTCCAACTCTTCCGATACTCTTTTGCTTACAAATGCCGTCGTGAGGTCTATAATGATCTTTTCCAACTCTTCTGTCAAAGAGAGACTGGTTAAGAAATCAGAGATCACCAAGAGGTTATCGTTATGGTTCTGGAACAAGTTCTTTTGGAATATCCGTGCTGCTTCATCTACCAAGTTCAATTCCACGACAATTGACTGGAAAGTAGCTGAACAACTCCTTAGGAGTAATTGCGACTGGCGGTAACCCAACTGTGACACATTCGCCAAGTGCTGACACTTCTCCACCGTGGCAAAGTACACGGGATTGATTGATTCCAATGAGTTTAGTTGCAACGCCACTATGTATTCACGTAATATATCGATGTGAATGTCGAGAATTGGAAGCGGCATGCCGCTGATGGTCTTGAAAGCAGATTTCACCCTGGCGTTTGGAGCAATGACATCATGGGACTCTAGCTGCGTTTTGACGTAATTTGTGACGAAGTTGAAGTCGTTATGGAAATCTGAGGGCACTGATTCATCCTGGATGTGCTGGGCGGAAGGGAATATCTGCTGGATCTGCCAGGCTTCCATGGTGCAGATGATAGATGTTACACACGCTAGGAGAAAGGTAAATAGAAAAAAGAATCAAATCAAAATAGAAATAAAAATCAAAATCAGAATCTCCAAAGTCCCAAATCAAAAAATCACACACAAAAAAGTGCATAGAAAAATCACATACAATAACCTCACAAAAAGTCATCAAGGCAACCCAAGGATAAATCAGCACCGAAAATGGTGAGTGCAACTGCCCAATCAAGCAACAAACTTATACTAACACCATCAGCCGCCATCGAGATTGAGACAGACAGATCTGAGAAACAGGCTCATGGAAATTACAGGCACCACAGCGCTGCAAGCTGGGCTGTTGTTGCAGGATACAAATTGGAACGTAGAACTGGCGATTGACTTACATTTCAACCGCGCAGCAGAACTGATCAACTCACAGCAGATACCGAAGCTCGAAAAATTGTTTGAAAGCTATAGAGACGAAGAGGATCCGGAGATTATCGGCATAGATGGCACCTTACAGTACATTGAGGACTTGGGGAAACAGCCCGAGGATCTCGTGGTGCTTGCCTTGGCAGAGTTTTTGAACAGTCCGTCCACTGGGGTGTTCAAGAAAACGGATTTTGTGAACCAATGGGCATCGGTGAACGTGGGGACAGTACAAGAGATGACCCAGAAAGTACTGGATATGGACAGAGAACTATACACCAACATCAATTTCCTCCAACGGATCTACGAATTTGCATTCAAATACATGTTAGAAGGCGGGCAGCGAAGCTTGAATCCGGATATCGCCGTCGACTACTGGCGGCTCTTTCTCCCGGTGAATTTCGACCAGACAAGCGTCGACAGATGGTGTAAATTCATTGTGGACCACCACAAGTACGCCATTTCCAAGGACCAATGGCACATGACATTTGAGTTCTTTGTGTGGTGGCTGCAGAACGATTTGAAAGATTATGACGAGTCCCTGGCGTGGCCGTCACTCATGGACCTGTTCTTTGAGAACGAGACAGAGACGTCGTGAATTTAAGTCACGTGATGCATCACGTGATCCTGGTTTTTTTTCACTCTGGAAAAAAATTTTGCAAAAAAAATTTAGAGATGAGAAGAGCTTCATATAGAGCACAGTGTAGAATACAATACATCAGCTAAACCATGGTAAAATCGTACCAGCGTTATGAACAAGACAAATGTTTCGGTGTGATATCGTCCGGATCCAATGTATTGTATCTTCCGACACGCTCTGGCCAGGCGATCACCGCAGGGTGTGAAGAAATTCTTATATGGGATATCAAGACAGGAGAGTTGGTGAAAAGACTCAGAGACGGTATTGCCCCGGGCGCTGCGGACTCCAGTTCATCAAATCTGTTATCAGAAGTCTTAGTGTTGGAATTCCACGAGCAATCGAACATTTTGGCTGCAGGATACCAAGATGGGTCCATCAAGATCTGGGATTTGTCCTCAGATTCTGTCATTATCAACTTCACCGGCCACAAATCTGCCGTGACTCTTTTGAAATTCGACCAAAACGGAACAAGACTCTGTTCAGGATCAAGGGATGCTAGTATAATATTGTGGGATCTTGTCGGCGAAACAGGGTTGGTGAAATTGAAGTCCCACAAAGACCAGATCACGGGCATCTACTTCACCTCCAACACAGACAAGTTGGAAGACGAGTTGGAGGACTGGTTGATAAGCACATCCAAAGACGGGTTGATCAAGCTCTGGGATTTGAAGTCCCAGCAGTGTATAGAGACACACATTGCTGACTCGAGCGAGTGTTGGGCCTTGGGGCATTACAATGGGTTATGTATCACTTCTGGGCTGGAAAATCAGGTAAAACTCTGGAAACTTGACCTCGATGACGAAAAGACCAAGTTGAAAGAAGTTGGCGTGTTGGAAAAACAAAGCAAGAGCAGAGGATTCCAGATTTCGTTCCAAAAAGTGCAATCATATGTGTTTTTCTACATCCAAAATGCAGACAAGACCATTGAGCTTTTCCGTGTGAGATCCGAGGATGAAGTGGAAAAAGCCACTACTAAAAGGGAAAAGAGACTCAGAGAAAAAGGATATACAGACGAAGAAGTGTCAAAGAGCATCGATTCCAGTTACACCAATTTGTTAATCGCTCCATTCACTACCTTGAGATGTCCGGCAAAAGTCAAGTCGTGTACGTGGACTAAAG
Organism: Nakazawaea sp. yHDR128; assembly: GCA_030571255.1. Lineage (NCBI taxonomy): Eukaryota > Fungi > Ascomycota > Pichiomycetes > Alaninales > Pachysolenaceae > Nakazawaea > Nakazawaea sp. yHDR128. The sequence continues at coordinate 1,127,226 of JAJLXL010000008.1, read as the reverse complement.
GCTTGGAGATCTTGGTCGCCTTGAACAACAACTCTTTGGAGTACTACGAGGTCAAATTGCCCGACAATGTCAAGAAATCGCAAGATATTCCCACCAACAAGAAGTACACCTTGGAATTACAGGGCCACAGAAACGATATCAGAGCTTTGGATATCAGTGAGGATAACAAGTTGTTGGCCAGTGCTTCCAATGGGCTTTTGAAGATCTTCAACATCAAAACAGCTAACTGTATAAGGACTTTTGAATGTGGCTACGCCTTGTGCTGTAAATTCTTGCCAGGTGGAGCCTTGGTGGTGTTGGGAACTAGAGCTGGAGAAGTCGAGTTGTACGATTTGCTGTCGTCCTCGCTCGTAGATAGTATTCCGGATGCGCATTCTGGGGCTGTTTGGTCGTTAGATTTGACCCCAGACGGTAAAACTTTGGTGACGGGCTCTGCTGACAAGACTGTCAAATTCTGGAACTTTAAAGTGGAAAACGAAATCGTTCCAGGAACAGAGCGCACTGTAGTCAAGTTGAAACTTTCCCATAACAGGACTTTGGAATTGAACGATGACATTCTCTCGGTCAAGATTTCACCTGATCTGAAGTTGTTGGCAGTCTCTTTGTTGGACAACACCGTCAAAGTGTTCTTCTTTGACACTTTGAAGTTCTTCTTATCTCTTTACGGACACAAGTTGCCGGTGTTAAACATTGACATCTCTTTTGACTCCAAGTTGATTATCACGTCATCTGCTGACAAGAATATCAAAATCTGGGGACTCGAGTTTGGTGATTGTCATAAATCTATCTTTGGCCACCAGGACTCCATTATGAATGTCAAATTCGTGTCCAATACTCACAATTTCTTCAGTTGTTCTAAAGACGGTTTGGTGAAGTATTGGGACGGTGATAAATTCGAATGTATCCAAAAGTTGGCCCTGCACCATAGTGAAGTGTGGGCTCTTGCCATGAGTCGTGACGGAGAAGTTGTTGTATCATCTTCTCACGACCACAGTTTGAGAGTCTGGAGAGAGACCGATGACGAAGTCTTTTTGGAGGAAGAGAGAGAGAAAGAAATGGATGAGGCCTACGAAAGCACACTTTTGGCTTCTTTGGAAGGAGAAGGCGACGAAATGCCTAGAAGAGCCGACGGTGAAGATGGAGAGGGTGAGGACGAAATCGAAAGAGTCTCGAAGCAGACTACGGAAACTTTGAAATCTGGTGAGAAATTGATGGAGGCCTTGGACATTGCTGTGAAAGACCTAGATGACTACGCCAAATACCAGCTGGAGAGGAAAGTTTCTGCTGCTGCAATTGAACCAACGAGAAACCCTATCTTGGTAGCCATGAACCAAACACCTGATCAGCACGTCTTGAATGTGTTGTTGAAAATCAGACCTTCTCATTTAGAAGATGCTTTAATGGTGTTACCATTCTCATATTCGTTGAAATTGTTGAGATTTGTAGAGATCTGGACAAATTCAGAAAACATTTCAACAAATGTGATCAACTTGTCGATTTTCAGCAAGGTACTTTTCTTCATTGTCAACTCCAACTACAGGGAATTGATCTCCCAAAAGGATGATGGCTTAAAACAACAGTTGGTCAATGTCAAGGTCCAGTTGAGATCAGAGTTGAAGAAAAACTACGATACTTTGGGTTTCAACTTAAACGGGTTGAGATTTGTGAAACAGCAATATGTGTTGACTCATAATACCGAGTTTATCGACGAAGCAGAACATAGACTGCATCTGGAGAAGCTGGCGAGAAAGAGAGTATACGAAACTGTTGTATAGTGTTCTAAAAAATTCCAATCTTGTGTATTGCATCTACAAAGTGCACTTGATCAATAATTAAAATGTTTCCAATTTTGGGGGTTACTACTCAAAAAAAGATCTCACTTCAATGAGTGAAATATTCTTCGACCCCCTTCGTTTTGAGCACTTGCCAGACCACTGGACCGACGGCCTCAATGCTGTCCTATATATACATTTACTCGTCAATTTCTATTCTCCCCGTGTCTAAGTCAATATTGTACAACTTTTGGTATTTGACATTCCGCAGCCATTTGTACCCGAGATACAGAATAATCCAAACCAACCACATCCCGTAACTCGTAAAGAAAAACTCTGTATTCCAATGTCCATGTAGGAAATTGACACATCCCATCAAGAGCAAGACACTTATCGAGCCAAACAACCCCAAATACAGGGTGTATGGTTGAAACGGGGAACGATAAGGATACTGAGGATCATCCCGAGCTATAAAATCTGGCCGCAATTTCATTGCATAAAAGAACCTCAAAAATGCCAAATTGAGACCAAACCAAGTCAATATCAGGGCAGTGGAGACAAGATTGATCAAAGTTTGGAAAATTTGCAAACTCCTTGTATCTAGGACCAAGAACAGCAACAAACCAAAACTCGAAGTCACCAAGACACTCAGATAGGGTACTCCATTAGCCCAACAGTTTCTCAAAAACCTCGGTGCTTTACCTTGCCTTGCCATTGCATATAAAGATCTAGAGCTGACATAGAGATGTGATGAGGAACAAGAAATCGCAAAGACGATGATAACACCGTTGAAAATGCTCAGTAATGAACAGTATCCTGTGTATTGAATTGCCAATACAAAAGGACTTTGGTTGCCATTACTCTCATTTGTCCAATACCTTGTGTCGTAGCTGTTATAGCACTGCACGCTATTCCCCAATTGCATCAACACCTTATTTTTCGTCAAATCTTCTCCGGTCGCCAATGCGGATTCATCAGTCAGATACCTCAACAATCTGGGGTCTCCACTGTATATGCTGATACCAACTATAAAGATTGTCAAGTAATAGAAAAAGCCTATTCTCCAGAAAACCTGTCTCGAAGCAACTTTCAATGCCTGTCTTGGCTTTTTGACCTCTCCAGCGATTATGCATGGGATCTCGGTGCCTGAATAGCTGTAGCATGATATCAAAGATGCAGAGATCACAGATAAAAATCTGCCAACATTACCCCCAATCCCATTTAACGATCCTGTACCGTTGTCGTTCAAGTCAAATGTGGGCCTGAATGGTCCATATGTAATGTAACTCTCTGGGTCTTTATTAGAGTCCCAGTATTTGAACCCGAGAAATGGACTCTTAGAAGCACCGCCTCTATTACTCACGATCAAAAACAACACAATCAGCACTGTGAACAAAATCTTGATAATGTTCAAATAAAATTCAAACTCCAGATAAATCTTGACACTAGTCAAGTTGATCGCCAAAACCAACACGTAAAACATAAAAATCCAGCCCACTGTCTGCGTACCGTTGGGCACATCTAAGGTGTCATAATAACTTAACATTATCGTTCCAGCGATAATCTCTGTGGTCAATCCTAGACCAAACGAAATCCAGTAACACAAACCCAGACTGAAACCAAAGGCATCATCTATGAAACGAGAAGTGACTCCACTGATCCCATCCGCAAGAGGAATCAAAACAACCATTTCACAGAAGGACAACATCGTCAGTAGCACAATGACACCGCCAACTATATATCCAAGTAAACAGCCTAAAGGACCAGCGATCTGGAACAGCTTACCCGAATTCAAAAAGAGTCCGACACCAATTGTTGACGAAAATCCGATCATTTGTAAATGTCTAGAGTTCAATTTCCGCTGTGTGGTATACGGAGTGCCCAAAGGCTGATTTTGCTTGTCGGAATCATGTTTCAGAAATTCCGGGACATTCTCTACAGACTCAATAGCACAAGTCCCACTTGAAAGCAAGTCGACCGTGCTACCGATGTTTTGCTGTGGGACTTTGTGTGGTTTACTCAAGATCTTTCTACTAAACAAAGTCGTCCTCGGCGGCCGAAATTCAAGGTCCTCCCCTGGAACCAAAGACTCCTCTTCATTGACACGGATCGCATTTTCACGCTTTGATAGCTCCTCTTGGAATTTGTCTCGGAGTTTTGTCTCCAAACCCACTTCCACATTATACCGGTCAAAATCGGTCATCTCCTCATTGTCTCCAGGAGCACGTGACCCAGCCGATGTCAAACTCTTCTTATAGAGATTGGCGAAGAAACTTCGGTCGTTCGGATGTCTTAACTCTTGAACTATCTCCTCATGATTTTTTTCCATCATCTTGTCGACAAGTTCTTGATCTATAGATACATCTGGTAAGACCCCCAGAGGCAGTTCACTTGAAAGCTCGGTATCAATCGATTCCCGAGCCAGGCTTTCAATCCGCGCGGGGAAGAGTCTAGCCTCATCTGTCTCGGGTACATGGTCTATGTTCACCGTCTCTATGGAGTCGTTAACATCCAAGATATTCATTAGCGTCCCGTCAGGTACCGATGGCATCCCATCAAATCTCATCGATTTTTTGAAAAAAATAATAGTGACAAAATTAAGTTTTCTGAGCCTCGAGTATTATTTTCCAAATGCAGAAATGGCAGGGTGAAGTTGAGGCGGATGGGAGAGTCTGGTGTTTTCAAGGGATGGAGAGAGAAATAGATTTGATATTGTGATTTGGTGGTTATATGCTGACTAGTGATGTGGAAAGGGGTATTCTATTGGTTTGCTTTCTTGTCTGAACGCTTATCACTAAGCGCTTCAACACTGCAAAGATACTGACGGAATAGCATTCAGCAATTTAACTCTGTCAGAAACCTTCCAATGCGAACACCGGCTTCCGATCTTGAGTCGTTGGCTGTTTCTTTCACTTGTGTCGCTGTTTGCGTTATTGTGGTGCTATCGACTGTGCCACCACTAGTTGTTGGAACTAGAGGGCACCCCTCTTGAGATATTGACGCAATTTGCTCACCGATCAACAGTTGTTTCAAATTGCGGATGGATGAGAATGCTGTCTTGAGGCATTTGAAAAATTTCCGGGAAGTTGGGTTCTCGGTTCAATTCAGTGAGCATTTGACCGAGTGGCATCATTGTGCTCAGGAACTGGAGGATTATGAAAAGGGGATTAAAGGACATGCAGATTGCAAAAGTGATAAATAGCTCACGGTGCACAAAACATTCTGGTTACGCAAAAACTTAGCTAATACAACACGCTGGAGGTTATAGGGGAAGACGTCACAGACGGGAAGTCTTAGATGTGATCTTACGATATGAGGAGATAAGATGCTGATGATTTTGTGGTGACCCGATTGATTGTCCATTCATAAATCTCACAGTTCAAATCACACACTGTCTAGCCTATGACGTTGCCAAGTTTACATGGACCATCTCATCGCAGCGATCGAATAATTGCCGCACAAAAGTCTGCACATTTCACCGCACAATGCCATGCCATAACCCCCAAATTGGCTTCCAATAACCACAGCTGCATCCAAAAAGGTCGTGTACTCACACCAATGCATATGCTGACGCCATAATTTTTAGTACTATAACGGTTATCTCGAGAACCGAGTAAGGGGAAAAAAAGTTTGCAACTGTAAAGGTTATCTGGAATTGAAAAGAAAAAAATTTCATCACCAAAATCGCTTGGTGGGTACCATCAGCAGCCAACCATATCAGTGGGATTATAATATCGGACGGAGATATTTATTCATACAGAAGACTCCAAGGATTTTAAACTGTTTTACAGCCAAGTCTCAAACAGTTTGCACCCGTTTTTACATTTTTAGTTCGAGTCTTTGCATAACCACTGCGTTACATAAAGTTAATCATTGGAATCGATACTGGTTGTCGAAAGTATTCTCGTGGTTGATTTATTCATATATAAGCAGGTATCGCTGATCCTTGACAAGAAAGTACATGCTCAAAAACATCAAACAATAGATCATTATGGATACAATCAAACTTATAGCTCGTGACACTTGTGAGGCTAGTAATGACTACAATGGAGAACTTTGGGGAGCCAGAATCTCCTCGGTATTTGTCATCTTGGTTACTTCAGGTTTTGGTGCATTTTTCCCAATTTTGAGTTCCAAATACTCCTTTGTAAGGTTACCACCTATTTGCTTCTTTGTTGCCAAATACTTCGGTAGTGGTGTCATTATAGCCACAGCGTTTATCCACCTTTTACAACCTGCCAACGAAAACTTGACCGAAGATTGTCTCGGGGGAACTTTTGCCGAATACCCGTGGGCTTTCGCTATTTGTCTCATGACTTTGTTCGTCTTGTTCTTCTTCGAGTTGATGGCTTACAAATTCATCGAATCAAACACTGGAGACAGCCACGTCCACAGCCATTTTGGGGATGAAGATATGTACTTGAAGACTTCTGACAAAGAGGAAAAAATCAACGAGGAAGACAGTTCAGCAGATCAAGAATTGCAACTGGTTGCATCCCAGTCCCAATCACAACAGCCACAACACGAAATGCCATCGCATTTCTCCCACGCAAAGGAGCATCAGAACATGGAAGTGATTGGTACTCCACTGGAAAACTTTGCTAAAGAGGCTTACTATGGCCAATTGTTGAACATTTTCGTCTTGGAATTCGGCATCATTTTCCATTCCATCTTTGTCGGTTTGGCTTTAGCTGTCAGTGGAGACGAATTCAAGACTTTGTACATTGTTGTCGTTTTTCACCAATGTTTCGAAGGTTTAGGTTTGGGTACCAGAATTGCAACTACTCCATGGGGACCAGGAAAGAAATACACTCCATGGCTCTTGGCCCTGCTGTACATGATCACTACACCAATTGCAATTCTGATCGGATTGGGTGCCAGACACTCGTACCCTCCAGGAAGCAGAACTGCATTGATCACCAACGGGTGTTTCGATTCCATCTCTGCAGGAATTTTGTTGTACACAGGTTTGATCGAGTTGATGGCTCATGAATTTTTATACGGAGACGAGTTCAAAGGTAAAGGTGGATTGAAGAAGATGATCACTGCCTATATCGTGATGTGCTGGGGATGTGGTATGATGGCCTTGTTGGGTAAATGGGCCTGAGCATTTTTACATAATCATTAATAACTAGATCTGATAATTTTGTCTTAGGGATGCAACTGTAGTAATTTGCTCAAATTTGGCACCAAATTTTCCATACCAATGTCCACTTGAAAATCTTTAAATCCATCATCTGGCCTCAGATGATAATCCTAAAGAAAAAAAAGTGGCGTCAGAAGCCGGTAGTGCAATAGCAACGACACCAAGATCTTCGACAGAGTTGGATGAAGATTCCCAGTACCATAAATGGCCAAGGATATGGGCAAGCCCAGGGATCCAAGACCGAGATACCTTAAATTGGAATCCTCCCCTGCCGAAAACCATAACAATGATTCCAAAAACAAATGTAACTTATTTCAAAATGATCACCAATGGTGACATTTCAGTTGTTACACTGAAAAGAACAGATACTACACTTGATCTAAGCCAAAAGGCAAAGAGATTGGTTTTTTAAAAAAAAAGACATTCCAAAGGGGGAAGGTGCTCTTTTTATATGATTTTTTTGTGAGAGTGAAAAAAAGAGTATCCCGTTTACACACGGCATTAGTGTAAACCCTGTACCTATGAAACATGTCGTGCACGAAACCCCAATTCAAGGCATCTGTCTTGACGTTTTTTTTGTGAAATCGAGGTGTCATTCATAACGTAACCACTCTTTAACGAGGTGGCCATTGATCGTTTCTGTCTTGTGGATGGAGTAGATTGGAATTTGAAACACAGAAACGTAATTAAACCACCCAGAACACTGACTTCATATCAAAAACACGAAAATGGCGTCACTGCAGGCACAGCAACATCATCAATTGAACGCTACCCCAAGTTTGATAGCTTCTTTATCCCCTGATCAGATTGAGAGGGACCAGAAATTCGCCTTGAAGCTGATCAGGATCTTCTTAAAGAGCAAGACTTCGTACGATGTTTTGCCTGTCAGTTACAGATTGATAGTTTTGGACACGTCTTTGTTGGTGAAGAAATCTTTGAACATATTGCTCCAGAACTCCATTGTGAGTGCCCCATTGTGGAACAACAAGACTTCGCGGTTTGCAGGTTTGTTGACGCTGTCAGATTTCATCAACGTCATACAGTACTATTTCCAATTCCCGGACAAGTTTGAATTCGTAGACAAATTGACACTTGATGGGTTGAGAGACGTTGAAAAACTGATAAATGTCGAACCTATAGAGACCATTTCTGTGCATCCTTTCAAATCTTTGTATGAGTCGTGTGTCAAGATGATCGAGTCTAAGCTGAGAAGAATCCCCTTGATAGACCAAGATGAGAACACAAATAGGGAAATTGTGGTCAGTGTGTTGACGCAGTACAGAATCTTGAAATTTGTCGCTTTGAATTGTAAAGAGACCAGGATGTTGTTGAAACCCTTGAAGGACATCGGATTTGGAACCAACCAGGAGTTGAGCTCAGCCACCATGACGACACCTGTTATGGACGTGATCTATCTCCTTTCGCATAACTCCGTTTCCTCTATACCGATTGTAGATGAAACAGGAAAGTTGATCAATGTCTATGAAGCTTATGATGTGTTGACTTTGATCAAGGGAGGAATGTATACGGATCTCTCGTTGAGCGTTGGAGAACTGTTGTTGAGGAGACTGGAAGATTTCGAAGGTGTCTACACATGTACTTTGAACGACAGGTTGAGTTTTATAATGGAAACCATAAGAAAGTCGAGATTACACAGATTGTTTGTGGTGAACGAGCTGGGGATCTTGATCGGGGTGGTTACGTTGTCGGATATCTTGAAGTACATTTTGTTCAGTGATTTGGAAGGAGATGAGAACGTTGACACGAGTCTGTAGGATGTGTGTATGTCTAATCATGATATAAGATTGGCTGTAGTTATCTGTATTGTGCTGCATTTGTTGTAGATGCAGTCTGGCTGTGCCTTTGAAATGTACTAGTCGTGTCGGTATCCTGTTCCCGCTGTGCTCGCTGACTGCACTGACTGCACTCGGCACTCTCGACTCTATCTCTCGATAAGACCAAAACGGTTTTTGAGCTTCTGTACACTACTCGCTTATCGGTAACTTTTCACACCGACCTTCACACTACTCAGCCCGTATTTTGGCACATTTTGGTCCCAGTTCCTCAAATTCCACCCGTTTCCATGCCTCCACATCTCTGTCGACACCATCCCACTCCCTTCACGTTCATCGCTACACCACTGCCCTGGTGCAGCGATGTACTTATCAGCCCAGGGCCTCGGCCAAACCTTTTTTTTTCGCCAAAAAAATTACTAATGATAAGAGAACACTAACCAAAAGTACCTCACCAGGATGCCCACGACAGCAGACGAACTAGTGGAGACGCTGTACTCAAAATGGTGCCAGAAGCCCGGCAAACCACAGGTGACTGTGCGGTCCATAATCGCCGGATTGGCAATCGGGTCGGTTATCTTGGTTTCAAATTTCCAGTTCGGGCTCCAATCAGGGTTCATCTCGATGTTCTCGCTTCCCAGTGCCCTTTTGGGGTTTGCGATTTTCAAGGCGTTGCAGGACAAGTTGGGATACGAGTTCAGTGATGTTGAAAACGTTTTTGTGCAAAGTGTGGCGGTGGCAGTGGGCACCGGGCCCTTGCTGTACGGGTTTGTGGGAATAATACCCGCGATCGAAAAATTCATGACCGCGGATGAGAGCGGTTCAGGGACGAAAATCAAGTTGAGTATCCAGCAGATGATGATCTGGTCGACGGGATTGGCATTTTTTGGGGTATTTTTCCTGATTCCCTTGCGGAAACAGGTGATTATCAAAGAGAAACTCCCATTCCCCAGTGGAAGCGCCACAGCAACGTTGATCAGCGTGTTGCACAACACGGAAATCTACGACGACGACGAGGAACCGGAAGAAGACGGAATCGAACTGATCCCCGTTGGTCCGAAGTCGTCAGACGTCCAGGACGAGCCAGAGTTTGGGCAAGAGGCCCACGGTCACGTGACCTCGCCTAATTGCACCGTGGTGGAGTCGCAGGACTTGGAGAACTTGACAAAGTTGGAGACTTACAGAGACAACATCAAGTCGTTGCTCGTGACCTTTGTCGTGTCGTCTCTCTATACTGTGGTGTCGTACTTTGTACCCATCTTACGGTCGTTGCCCGTGTTCGGGCCCACTTTGGCCCGGGACTACCTCTGGACTTTCCAGCCCTCGCCTCTGTATATCGGGCAGGGGATCATCATGGGTCTTCCGACGGTTTCCTATATGCTTTTCGGGGCAATTCTCGGCTGGGGCGTGCTCGCCCCATTTGCCAACCGGATGGGATGGGCTCCAGGCGATATCGACGACTGGAAAACCGGCGGCCAGGGCTGGATCTTGTGGATCAGTTTGAGTGTCATGGTGGCAGACTCTGTCGTGTCGTTCTTGGTGGTTGCCGGGAAGTCTTTATATAGGTTGTACACCTCGTACCGTAGACATCCACAGTTGGACGGTGTGACTCTGCTGTTGCTACACTCTGAGAACTCGTCCAGTACGTCTCTTGATGAGAATTCGGCCACAAACAGCGGTGAGAATGCCACAATCAGCGAGCAGTTGCCGGTTCCAGAGAAAGAGGACAAGGACGTGGACCCGTCACATCTCGTGCCGATGCAGACCACTGTCTTTGGCTTGATAGCCTCTACTGTAGTGTGTATAATTGCCATTAGAGTCGTCTTTGGGCCTATAGTTCCTATATACGCTTCTCTCACTGCCATCATCGTGGCTTTGTTCTTGTCGGTGTTGGGGGTGAGAGCTCTTGGAGAAACCGACTTGAACCCGGTGAGTGGCATTGGGAAACTCTCGCAGTTGCTCTTTGCCTTGATCATCCCGAGTTCTCTGCCCGGAGCCGTCTTGATCAACCTCGTAGCTGGAGGATTGGCAGAGGCCGGTGCCCAGCAGGCTGGAGACTTGATGCAGGACTTGAAAACCGGTCATCTCATCGGAGCATCGCCGAAACTGCAATTTGTCGCCCAGATCATCGGCACAGTGTACTCGATCTTCCTCTCTTCTGTCATGTACAGAGTCTACGACAGTGTGTATGAGATCCCCGGAAAGCTCTTCAGAGTGCCCACGCTGGTGATCTGGATCGACTGTTCCCGGTTGGTCACCGGCAAAGGTCTTCCACCACATGCGATGGAATTCGCCTTGCTGTTTGGGTTCATCTTTGGAGCCATCTCGCTCTTGAAGAACATCTACCCTCGGGACCATCCGGTGCAGAAGAAGTTGATCTATGTGCCGTCCGGTGTAGCGGTGGGGATTGGCATCTACAACACGCCTTCGTTCACTTTGGCCCGGTTCATTGGGGGTTGTATTTCGTATGCGTGGTTGAAAAAGACTGGCCATTCGCATACTGGAAGAATCGGAATGATTATCTTTTCGAGCGGGTTGGTTCTAGGTGAAGGGTTGTTGAGTTCGGTTACAATGGTGATGACGAGTCTCGGCGTGCCTCATCTTTGATATAATACATACGTTAAACTAGTGACTAGAATTGTGAATGTAGATATGTGCAGTGCAGTGATGTGATGTGCTCAGCCACAGCAGAGCTGATTTTGAGGTGAGTCCGAGTGATTCAAGCTAACTCTGTGTAGTTCTGTGTAGTTCTGTGCATTTGCGAGTGATTATAAGGCGCAACTCTGCACTATATTACAGCACAACTGCTGATAATGTGCTGATTTTGAAGTTCTTGCAAGGGTGCTATTGCTGTGCTAGAACACAGTATAACTGCTAGTTATATGTCAATTATGGGCTGGTTACGGGTATCATGTGTCACTCTGTGTCACTCTGTGCTGATCCCAAATGACACCCTACTCACTTCTGGTTCTGTTGTTGTTGCTGTTGCTGCTGCCTCACAGCCTTGTACTGCCCATCCATGTTCCTCTGCACCCTGTCCAAGAAATCCTGCTTGTGCAAAAATCCACCCTTATTATTCGTCTTCAACTCATCCTGTATACCAGCCTTGTCGACATAACTGGACCAGTCTAGCCGCGATTTCTCCAAAGTGGACAACTTCAGCGCTTTTTCGTCGTTTATAACCGCGTCCAACAACGACGGTCTCTTACGCCTCACGCCACGTTTCAGTGGTATCAGAGCTACAGGCTTCAACTTGTCCTCTTTCAAAGTGACAGAATTGAGATACGCCTTTGCCTCAGCACTGTTGCTGTCCACCCACTTGTCCTCTGTCACCAAGGATCCCGCAAACTCATAACTGGACTTGATTTTGATCTTTTCCGGTTGCTCTGGTGATTTCGAGCCCAGAGTCTCATTTTCAGCCGCTGGAGCTTTCTTCAGATTCATGTCCTTCCAAAACGAGTCTATATCCAATGAAGACTTCTGTGCCTCGGCCTTTTTGAACGTCTTTTCCGCCTGCTCTTCTAGCAGACGCTGTGTCCGCGTTTTGATCAATCCACCTTCGGCATTTTCGATCGTGTCGTACTTCAGTTTGTATATATCTTTGCCGTCGTCTTCTTCTGCACCTTCCTCTCCGCTCTCTTCTCCGCTGCCGCCAGCTACATAATCTTCGTCCTCATCTTCGTTGTATTCATCATCATCTTCGGCGTGTTCGGTTTTGTCTTTGTCGAGCTTGGTATTCGGCAGTGATTTGTGCTCGTCCAGTGTCATCTTGGCCCGTGCAGTGATAGAGTTAGATGGAAAATCGAAATTGAAAAGTAAAACAAAAAATAAAGAATCGAAAATAATAATAAAGTCGAAAATAAAAATAAAATAAAAATAAAATAAAAAATTAAACAGAACGTCAAAGAATGGTTTTTCATTTTCATTATTAATTTTCTGCTCACGAAAACAAAGACAGGGGTGGTGAAGAGTCTGCCTTTTTGGTGCGCCTAGACCCCAAAACACCCCGAGACAAGTCTATCTCACTACTACACCACACAGCAACTGCTCTGCCAAATTCCGGCCCACAATCCCTGAAAACGGGCCCGGGGATCTATCTACCCTCGGAGTGGTGTAACGATGTATATTCACGACACCAAAAAGTTGAAAAAAATCAAAACCAAAACCAAATATCACCACGGCACCGCACCCCACAACAGCGCCAAACCACCCCCATCACATCTCGCCATCATGTCAGCTGATCCGAGTCTGTCCGAGCGATTGAAGCGGAAAAATGACGACGAGGACGACAATGGCGCCAAGAGAGTCGCCCTAGACTCGGAACAAATCGAGCGTCTGGATATCCAAGCCGACCAGGCCAAAACTGCCACTTTCTCCGCCAATGAGCCCGGATCCGTGGACGTCAGCATGAACGGCATCACCAAAACTCACGAAGATCCGATCCCGAAGATCCCGCCCGTGGTAAATGGCACCAATGTGAGTAAAAATGAGGACACGTCCAAGAGTTCTGGCCCCATCAGCAGCCACAAGGTGGAAGATCCGACATATGTGCATTTCCGCATGCTCTGTCCTGTGAAACAGCTGTCGTTGATTGTCGGAAAAGGCGGAGAAAAGATCTCCCACATCAAAGAGACCGCCAATTGCAGGATAAACGTCAGCGATAACTTGCGGAACGTGCCAGAACGGATCGTTTCTGTGCGGGGCCCGCTGGAAAATGTGGCCAAACTGTTTGGCTTGATGGTGAGGGCAATTGTAGACGAGCCTGAAAACGAGCCTTCCGGAGCAACTTCGCAGCCGTTCCTGATGAAATTGCTCTTCCCACATCTCTTGATGGGCTATATTATCGGCAAAAAAGGTGCCAGGTTCCGTGAAATTGAAGACAATTCTGCGGCAAAATTGAAGCTGGAAGAACGCACTTTGCCCCAGTCCACTGACCGTGTGCTAAATGTCACTGGAGTTGCCGATGCGATCCACATAGCCACATATTACATTGCCCAGACGGTGCTCGAAAACAAACAGGCTCTGAGTAAATGTATCTTCTACAACCCGGCAAACTACAACCTAAAACTCCCTCAGGCATCGTTCCCTCAGATGATCCCGGGATCCTCGCCTATGATACCGATGCAGATGCAGATGGCTCCTCAAATGGCTCCGCAAATGCCACAGATGGCTCCTCAGATGTACAACATGATGGGGCCGTCTGGAATGCCCTATAATGGTAACGACAGGAACAGAAACTACAACAACGGGTTTGTCGGCCCGGGAATCCCCGTAATGGCATTGAGCCAGGGCGAGAGAATCGAAATGGACTACGACGTGCCAAAGGAACACATCGGTTTGGTCATCGGGAAAGGTGGCTCAAATGTCAAACACATCAGAGAAGTCACCAAATGTTACGTCAAGATCAACCCTGAAGTTGAAGGCTCAGATGTGAGAAAGTTGACTTTACAGGGAACTTCCGCTGCTATCCAGCTGGCCACTCAGATGATCAGTAACAAAGTTGAACACGAAAAGCGTAAACTGCAGAGACAACAACACCTGTTTCCGTCGTGAGCTTATGTCTCTTATATTTCTTACGAACAAATCTTTGTTATTTCTACTCTTCCAGCCTACATTCTAGCATATTCTTTCTCCATTTTCTAGCATCTCTTTGTTTGTCAACTTGCCTTAGCTCATTTTCTCTAGCATCTTTCCATTGTTTGTCTGCTTCCCTCTATTCCCAGCATCTTTTTCCGTTTATCCCTGTTTTCTCTGGCATCTCTTCATCTCTACGCATTTGACATTTTCCATGTCCACCAGACTTTTATTCTTCCGAACTTTACACTGCATCTTCGCTACTCAACTAGAATCAGATTATAAGACTCAAACAATAATATTTATCTCAATCATTAAGAACCACGTAATTTGATGCTGCCATCTTTCATCCTCTTGAGTACTTCAGGTTTCGAAATATTCTCAGATTGGCAGATCTCTTCCAAGGAGTCTTCTGCACTCTGAGACCTGTGCACTGATCTTTTCAATCTGTTGTTGACCAATTTCAAAGATTTGTAATTTGTAGGCCCGTGCTCCGATTTGTTTGGCACCTCTGATCTGTTCACCAACAACTTCAACTCTTTCAATGGTGAGTGCAGACGGTGATCTGAGTTAAGTGAAGATCCAGCTCTACCCTGGTGATAATCCAGCATCAAAGACTCGAACCTCTTCTTAATGTTTTGAAAAGATCTGACCGAGTTTGTGGCATTGTCATCTGCAATTGTAGCCAGTGCATTCTCAGTTGCGACTTGCTTTGTTGGTGATCCACTCTCCGATGATTCTGAGCCTCTCCATATCCTCCAGAAGCTAGCCAGGTTCAGAGGATTGGGATTTTCCTCGGTTTTAGGTTCGAATTTTGCCGAACTGAATCTGTGAAGCCTTCTTTGTGGACTACTGTCTTCGTTTGGAGTATTCTCCTTGTCCAGTTTCGCAGAAGTTACTTTGAATGGGTTCCACGAGCTGGGCAAAATGTTCTCCTCTGTTTTCTCAACTCCCAGGGAGTCGTCGCTCAGTTGGGCAGACGCAGACCACCTCCATTTATGGAACAAGTTCAGTGAGGACCGGGATTTTTGAAACCAGTGGTCACCTGAGTTTTTGGGTTGCGGACTATCACCCAGTAATGGCATTTCACGGTAACCAGAGTCCTCAATATGGCAACTCTCGCCCTCCTCACTCCCTAAAGGATTATCAAAAGTGATATCTTTCAAGACTTGCCTTTTCTTGACCACAAGAGGGTCTTTTTCTCTTCGTGCCGAAGGTGGGGCATCGTCTTGATAGACGGTAACAGCGCCCTTGTCAGAAACTGGTTCCTTAGTTCCGGTTTGAATTTCTGCTGTCTCCGTGTCATCTTTGGTTGAATCTTGCTCTTGAAACTCTGTCAGATTTGATGCAGACGCAGCCGCTGCCTCTCTGAACTGTTTCTCGATTAGCAAGGCTTCTTCGAAATCATTACGATCATCTTCAAAAATCCTGCTAGTCATTTCTGCAACACTGCTCTCAGGAGACTTCCATCCAATGCTACCCTGCAGCAAGTGGCTTCTTGCACTGACTATTGAACCGTTCAAATCTGTATTCCCCTTCTGATATTGATCCATATTCTATATCTGTAATAACCGCTGCTACTAAATTTTGATAATTTCCTATTTTCAGATTGCCAATATCTGATCCAAACTAATGCAACGTAAGACCAGCTAGCTCAGTAATGCAAACCTCCTAGATGGACTCGATATCGGCAATTTGTCAAGTTTGGCGTTTGATTATCCCCAAAATCAATTGCAAAACAATTTTTATTTTTTTGCTGAGAAAAAGAGGGTACACAAAAGAGAACAAGGTCTGAGCAGAGTACGAGATAAATTAAACTGAATAAAAAATCAAGCTGAGGGCAGTTGTATTTGCTTGCTCTTAAGGTACAAGAAATGCTTGATTTTCTCTGAAACATTTCTAGCTGACTTGTTCCATACGCCTGATTCGCCCAATAATTCGCTCTCTTTGTACAATCTCTGTGGCTTGTCTGTGAAAGTGACAACGGTTTCCTCCTGAAGAAGTTTTTTCTGTTTCTTGGGGTCGAATGCCACACCCAGAGCCTTTGCATCACGTGCTTCGTAGATCAACAGCATCACCTCGTCTTCTAAGATCCGGAGAATCTTGGAATGTATGAAGGTCTCTGTAGAATTATTATTGGTAATATTGATCAACGTGTCTTGAAGATATTCGACAGAGATGTCCATTGGAATTCTAGTGATGATCTTCTCCGGATCTACGTTATTATTACCCGCCTCAACTATGAGCAGCTTTACAAACTCAGGCTTGCCTGCCGAGTAGTCGATCAAATGCTCAAACAACTCCGAGTCCTTGAGTGACAAGGTGAATGAGATGGCGTACAGTGGATCTTTCAAATCGTTTATAATCAAGTCCAATGCCTTTTTGTTCTCTCCAATCTTTGAATAGAGAAATACCAACTCTTTGGTCAACTGTTTCTCTTCACAGAGCTTTATGGCCCTCTCAAGAGTATAGTTTCTGTACAGCTGCAAATACGACAAGAGACGTCCGGGATTGAAAATGGCTGCCAATTCTATCATATCATCTTCATACTTTGTCCCAATAAATCCTGGGGTATCGAACAACTGTTTCAAGTACAAAAAGTTCACCACTTCGAGCTTCTCACTTTTAAAGAGCTGCAAGACATCGTCAGGAACAATTTCATGTCTGTTCTGGACCAATATGCCCACTCTATCTTTGAGTTCGTCTTCTAGTCTCTCAACTGGCATAAAAGTCAATTCGTCTCTTGAAAATCCAAATAAAAGGGCTTCAGGGATTCTGGAGAAAAAAGTGCTCAAAAGGTGGTACTTGGATAAGAATTCTAGGGTGCTCTCATCGTTCATGACAAACAAATGAGAAGCTGCGTGTTGGAAGTCGTTTAATTCCAAACACAACTCTACATGCAGTCTTCTCATCTTTTGCACCAAGGATTCTGGGAAATGATCTTTGTCACCCTGGTCATAGTCAGTCAATAACTCACCAAGTCGTACATTGATCGCACTGATATCGAAATAGGAATGGTCCCACTTCTCCAACAAATGGAGAAATCTCTCATCTTTCAGATCGAGATAATGCTTGAGAAAGGTGTTGTAAGTGGCCAGATCCAATTGGACTATTGTTGGAATATGATCTACAATGACATCGTACTGCAGAGAATCCAGAAACGTCGTCAACCATTCTTTCCAAATAGTCTGGACTAATTCTGGATCTTCGGAACCCGACGTCACTTCTACCAAAAAGTCTCTTGCCTCAGGCCATTGACTGTTCTCTGTCAAGGATTCCAAGTGCTTACAGGCGATTTCTCTATATCTGTTCAAGACAGACATTAGTCCGTCGCTCAGCAGCCATGCTTCCGCGTACTCTTGGTGTTCTAGAAACCATTTTAACCTGTCAGTGGTGTTGAACTCGTCCACTATAATGACATCATTGGCACCCACCAAGAACCAACGAGCATCATGATACCGGTGGAGATGGTAGTCGTTCAAGCCGAGAGATGAGTAATTTTTCAACTCCACTTCGTCTACAGAAAGGTCCTCTAGAGTGAGACCACTGACGATTTTCAACTCTGGTGGGACCCTTTTAGAGGGGTCCGAGGCAGAGGCGAAATTTAACAAGAGATAGTCGTCGTTGAAACCCGATAAGCCAGCTACCAAGGTATCCTTTAACTGTATATGTTTTTCTACGTGTATTTTCTTCTCTGACGACGTGGATCTTGAAGACAAGATCGATCTTGAATCGCTGGCCACGTCGACCAATTTGATCTCCCAGACGTTATCTGCCCACCCTACTAGCAACGAGTTGTTTCTGACCTCGCATTTGGGCCAGTAAAGATCAGGTCTTGGGAATCCGGAGGGGAGTTCCAACCTGTAGAGCTTTGCACGCGAAGATAACTGGTAGAAATTGATACCGTTGTCACTGAGCCACACGAGGAGGTCGCCATACCGTTTTAGTGCGAGAATTGTGCCCTCAGAATCACTCAATACTACATCTACTCTTTGCCCGAGCCAATTTTTGGACGAATGGATCACTTTCCCACTGGTTCCCCCAGTGATGAAGCTCTTGGTAGTGGCATAGTTACCGTCCAACACGACACAGTGTATGGGCCGTTTGAAGTCATATGCGACGATATCGGCCTGGTCATCTACAGAACCCACCACGACGGTCCCATCCATGGATCCAGTGGCGATATACTGACCATCGGTGTCAATTGAGAGCACCGATGCCCTATGCAGCCTGAAGGTCCGCACAGTCTCTAAATCCGGCGTCATCACGTGCACGACCCCGGAATGTGTCCCGAAAACCACCACGGATTTGTCCACGAGACACGTGGATATCGCGTCTGTGGTGTAAAAAGACGGTGGGAGCTTTGTAAACCTGGTGTATTTCAATCTTGGAGGCTCTGTATCTTCATCATCTTCCTCGTCCTCTTCTGAGCCGCTCTGGTCGTGCGGTGCCACTTCCTCGACTTCTGAGTGTTTCAGCACGTCCGCAGTATCTGTATCCTGAATCGCGACTTTGCTGCTGTCTTGTTCCATCTCAATTGCGCCTCCAATGCCAATCCGATGCCGCTGTCGCATCATTTAGTACCCGAACAAAAAATCACCAAGAAAAATTCAACGTCCCCAAAAGATCCAGGTACAGCAAGTGCACGATGCCGACAGCATTGAGAGGCACGATGATCCAGTGGTGAGTTACTTGAGGCGGAGATGTGGGTTGGCTATATACTGACTAAATACTCAGCGATCCGTCGATCAAGGCGTTGATAGTGCGGATAGATCTGGATTCCCATGACATCATCATCGAGGATTTGGACGACACACATTTGCTCATCGACCAGACCAAAGTGGCGTATGTGAAGCAGGAGTTGAACCGGCTTCTCTCGCAGAACATCTACAACCCATTAGAGGATGAACAAGCATGAGCGGGATCAGGTTGAGGCGGGGTGTGGCTGAATGTAGGTAGCAGAGTGGTGTAGCGACGTAAATTGGATCTGTGCCAATTCAGCTTTCCTTCTAGATTTGATTTGTTTAGTTGACAAAGGACCCCGGAATTGGTGTGAGTGTATACATCCTGTGTCATGGCACTGGATAGTGCATCTATTTGTCATACTGCTCTTCAGATGTCGACACTGCTGAAAGTATGTACATAATCAGTGCCCTAGCACTAGATAATGCATCTGTTTGTACATATAGGCACAAATTTCTACAACTTCGTGGATGTACATACCTTAGAAATGGTGAATTGAGCAAGTATATACATAATCCGTATCCCCACACTGAACGAGCTCAGTTTTTGTCCAGATTGACTGAGTACTTAGGCAGAAAGTATATACATTATTAGTGACCTAGCACTAGACAGTGCATCTGTCCATCCAAAACACACCACAAATGACGAGACTGTGTAGGTATATACATATTCATGTTTCAAGAGCAATGGATAAATCTTGTGTTAGTAAATACATAATCGTATCCAAAAAATGGTATACATATTTCTGTCTGAGTATATACATGAACATATTCAAAGACTAGTATACACAACTCCTGACCTTAGACTCCCCTGTAACTATGCTCTATACATTACTACTTGTTCAAGTAGAAGAACAACGTGTCACTATCCATCAACAACTCTTTATCAAAAACTTCTCCAAGCCCATCATAGAACTCATCGTACTTCAAAATGATGTTCTCCTTAATACCATTCACCAACGAGTACACAATCTCCAAATCGTCGTTGATAAACAACTCGATTTGCGACTGGTACCTGCCCAAGTCCTGATTAAGAGAGTTTTTGAACAGATCAACTTTTGAAACCACATCCTCTTTCAGAGTGCCATCATTGATCTCCAAAATTGGCAGCAAGATATTGGTCGAACATTCATCTATATACAAGTGGATGATGTTCCTCAACTCCAACTGCAATTCATATTTCCCGTCGATGACGTTATTCACGTAACGGGGAACTGAGTCTATGATTTTCTGGAAGAAAGAAGTCTGTTGTCTGGTGTTCATAGTCGACTCCTTCTTGCTGATCACACTAAAGATCAAGCTCTGCAAACCAGTAAAGTCCAAATTGGTCTCGTTCCCCACATACTCGATGTCAAAGTTGTTTTCTATGCTTTTGGTCAAGAAAATGAAATTCTTGATCAAGTACAACTTCAAATCGTTCAAATTCGAGTAGTTCTTGATGTTATTCTTCTCGAAATTCTCTTTTATAGACAATATCAAGAGATGGATTATAGAGTTGGCCAAGTTGGAGAACACTTGGTTGTTAACCAACAAGTAGATCTTGTTCAACAACTTCAACGACTTCAAGATAGGAGGATAGTAGTTATCGATCGGTTCATCATCGTCATCTCCATCCTCTATCATGGATTGTACCGATGCCGATATCATGCTACTGGTATCGTTGAAACTCTTGTCTTCTTCCAAATCTGGCGACCGTTTCTTCTTCCGATGGCCTATAGTCAATTCTTTCCCGGTGGGCCTGAAGTTGATAATGTTGCGGTCGATATACACGTTGATTCTGATCACCAATTTCTGCTGCACATCGTCCAAGATGGGCTCGAACAACTTGTCAAAGGAAACTTCATTCAATCGGTTTATTGTCTGATCTTCTTCGTATTCATAATACTTCTGCAACAAGATGATCAACTCACACAATCTGTCAATACTGGTCTCTCTCAAGATTTTGTTCTTACAGAGCTGATAAAATGGATTCAACAACTCTTTGAGCCAGTCGTGGATCCGGTGATAATTCAGCTCATTTGTCACCAGAGTGTCCGGTATTTCGTTGTAAAAGATCAGTCTGAACAACTTGAACTCTTCACTGGCCAAATTTGTGAAGAACTGCACTTGGTCCTGCACATATTGTACCAACAACTTGTTGGACCCGTCGTAATTGCTGATATGTGAATGGATCATGCTCGACAAAAACGGTTTTCTGATCTTGAAATACGTGCTATAACAGTCTCTCAACAACCCCATGTATTCCCCGTCAATTTCAGCCCTGATGTACATCTCGTTCAACAAATATTTGTACTTGGAGCAGTCGTTTTCGAATTTGTTGTAGATCAAGGCATCAAGGGTCACAGAACTCAAATGCGACGAGTGCAATTCGTTGGAAATCTCTTTGAAGGCGTTAACGACTTGGTTTCTGACAAGTGTGAGAGATCTCACCATGCACTGCTTGAATTTTATCTGGTAAATTTTGATCTCTTTAAAATTCTGGGTCTTTGGTGCAAAGACAAACGTCAAGCTCTTGTCCAATTTCTTCAAGTTCTCCTGGAAACTCTGGTCGAAAATATTGAGATGTGACGAGTCCAAGTACTTGACAGTGTCGTCCAATTGTAAAAAGATCTGTAAATTCTCGTTCAAGTCTGTGGAAAGGTGATTATAATTCTCGATCTGCTCGATCAACCTGCTGGATTTGTCCTGGAATTCCAACGTCTGCAGCGAGACTTGCTCATTTTTGGTCACCAACTCGGATAATATCTTCTGGATCTGTGTGGTATCATCCAAGAAACTCTGGTGCTGCTCCAAGACATGGTGGAGTCGGGTCTTGTACCGATAAATGTCGTCATTTGCAATCAAATCGTTCAACAGCTCGTCGTCCTCGAAAGTGATCGAGCTGTCGATATCGAATCGGCTCAAAAATTGGCTCCACATGTATTCTCGCTCTTCTCCGTTGAATGGGTACGTGTTCAAGTCGAATTTGTTCCTGTTGGTCTCGAAGGACCTGTCATGGCTTGTGGACACCAGATCGATGATTTCTGCCAATTTGGAGTCGTTGTCCAAGATTGGCACGTTTAACGCCACACTTTTCACCATGGAATTCCGGCGCCCATGGCGGCCCGATGTGATTGAGCTGGATCTGCGTCTCATCGTGGACTTTTGGACGTGCCAGTGGCTTCTACACTCAAACTTGGTTCTTAAATCAGTCTCAGTCTCAAAATGTCAACTTTTTTTCTAGATGAAAAATTCCGTTTTAGGAAACCCTATATAACCCTCTTATCTTCTCTTGTATATACATGGCTTCAACAACCACTGGCTCTCGTTCTGCTTGCGTCTCTTCTTGTCGAATTCTTCACGCTGCGACGTCTCCAACTCCGCCAACTTGTTGTGCCTCTGCAATTTCTGCGATTTCTCGTCCAAGACATCTTTGGACGGCTTGAAGAACTCGAATCTCGTAAACATCTTGTTCGAATCGTCTGTAGTCTTGTGGAAGAACCCGAGCAACTTCAAAGTCTTGACAAATTCTTCGCCCTGTTTATCGGTGAACCGGGATTTGATCTCGCTGACCCATAATTCACCACGCGGCACCAACAACCGGTGCAGCTCTTTGATGAAATCCAAGAAATTCGTCCCCATCAACAGGAGACAGAAGATCACCACTGAACAGGACTCGTCCAGTAAAGGCACGTTTCTGATATCCGCGACTGTGATCCTGTTATTCAGTTTTTTCAAGTCGAAACTGTGCACCACTATGTCTTTTTTCTGCTTTTTGGGCATTTTCTTCACATATTCGGCGACATCGAGACTCAACTGCAGTTCCCCACAGCCCATATCGGCAATCACAATCTGTCTGTTCTTACGCAATCCCGGCAACCCCCCTGGAGCATTCACCTGCTTCAAAGACCGGGCTTTGATCTGGTCTACAAACACATCTACTGGGTTCTCAGGCCACGATTGCACCTGGCTCTTGAATCCTTCATGATACACGTCGAACAATGCCGGCTGTTCCTTGATCAAGTCCAAAGCCTCTTCCGAGGTAATTGTGTACAATTTCTCATTGATATACCTGAATCTGGACCCGGACAACTTGGCCAACATTTTCTGCTGTAGCGGAGTCAATTTCGCTGGTGCCGTAGTGAATTTAGAAGTTTTCTCGGCTACGACTGCCGGCATGTCGGACTCTTCATGCTTAGGTCTCTTTTCGGTGCTCTTTTTGTCATTCTGCTCATGCTTACGCTTCTTGGTCTTGTCGTGGTGGAATGGCTCCGATTCGTCGGCCCTCTCTTTCTTCTGCTTCGGTTTCCTCTCCTTCTTCTTCTTTCCAGAAGCTCCGCCCAACTGGATGGCCTTGTTTTCCAAGCCCCAGCCTTCTACCTCGAATAATGCCATTGCTGCTGTGGTGTGCCTGGCTTCAGATTCCAGGCTCAAATTTTCATAAATTTTTTCCTCATCGGAACTTTTTGCACGACCTTTTCTGAATTTTTTGAACATCCCCAAAATCACCCCAATCGTCATTTCACCAAACGCCTGGCTATAAATGACTCAGTGGGAGCGTCTTTGCTGAGAACCCACTCAGCGTCTTGTAACGTCCACTGGCCTGGATTTCTGAACTTCTCATCGATAAAGAATCGGACCAACCGGTTCAACAAGGCTAGATCCATCGTAGATCCATTCTTTTCCTCATAACTCTTCAAATACTTTGCCACGTCAAACTTGATGATCCGATTTTTGTTCTTGACAATCTTGCACAATGTCACGTCCAAATTTGTAGCAAACAGCACCAACTTCTCGAACTTGCAGTTGAAATTGGTCGTGCACCGGATCAACCCCCATTTGGTCAAGTCGTGTCGCACCTCGTGGAAGATCTTGAACTTCCACTCTTTCAACGTGGCACTGCTGGAAAGCTCATCCAAAAGAAGCAATCTCTGGCTCAGCATGTCGTACAACCGCGGCTGGAGGTGGTTGAAGATGTCCTGTAGCCTGATTTTGCGTTCCGACGACAAGAGACAGAACTTGACAAAGGCAAACTGCAAATTCACCATATTAACCTTCAAATCACACGGTCTAGTCAACATCACCACGTCATCATCGTCTTCTGTATCTGAGATCACTATGATCTCAAACTGCTCTTCAGACTCATTATACACTTTCTGCGTGTGTCTTGACCCGACGGTGTCGTATATCTCGCTCAACTGCAGTTCTTCTGCGTCCACATGCTCAAAGTTCTCGAATTCCCAGTCTGTGGCCAAAACCGTCTGCTCAAAATCCGAAATTTCGCGCCAGGACGCGATCTGCACGTCCAAATGCGACTCCAGCCCTAGCACCTCGTAATTGGTCACGTGCAACTCTTTCAAGTCCCGGTACTGCTTCAAAACACCCTGAAATTTCACGAATTTACCGCGGAGTTGCAAACTGGGCACCAATTCACGACTTGTATCCATGGGCCTGTCGAAATGGACCTTGCAAGAGAGGTGCCGCTGGCTCGAGCCGTCATCGACAAAGAATAACACGAAATCTCGGTGCAAATACTCCCCGATACACCGGCCATGGACCTCTACTTGCAATATCGGGTGGTTGTTGTATAGATGCAAGTTCCTGTACATGGGCATGGTCAAATAGCGCTCTTCAAATCGCACCAATTGCATCACTGTCGATATGAATAAGGGGCATGGGCGCTGTGTTGAAAGCGTTGGAGACACGTGGAAGAGGTGCTGGAAGTAGAAATTGTGCCCATCTCGACGGAACATCGTGTTCGAGTTCCCCGGACACACATCCACGGCGGGGTTCAACCGGTGCAACCGCTCCATCGGTGCTCTGGCGGTGGGGATCACTGTTTAGTGGTGGTTTGAGATGTGATGTTTAAAAATTAGCAGAATTTACACTCCTTTTTGGGCAGAGCCAGGCAGAGGCAGATGCCGAGAGGTGGTGATTCAGGGTGGTTACCGGTATTTGGGCAGTGGTTTCCGGGGATTTGAGGGGATTTGACGTTCATGGCGAGTAGTGGAGGTCCCAATCACGTGCTATCTCACCGGACCAAGTCTGGCTTATGGTGCCAGACGTTGACTAAATTGAACTCACTGCCTCGGCTGTCTCCGAACTAGCGGAAGAAAAAAAGATAAAAGCCAGAGCAATTCCACCTCCACCAGCAGAAGCAGCACGACGAAATGTCACACCGCAGCCCCATCACATGCCACATTCTCGATCTCACAGTGGGAAAACCTGCTGAAGGTGTCTTGTGTGCAATCTACCAACTACCGGATGTCTCTGAGGGGTCGGATCCGGTTTCAGAGGTGAAATTCGGACTTCTGACGACGAATTCAGACGGAAGAGTCGTGCAATGGCACTTGGATCCCTCTTTCACACTGAGAAAAGCTGATCAACAAGGTTTATGGGACTTGCAAAAAGGTTTTTACAAGATACGATTCCAGACTTCGAGATATTTCAAGGGTTTGGAGCTGCTGTCTGATAGGACTTTTTTCCCATACGTTGATATCATTTTCGAGGTGGATAACCCTGCTGACCATTACCATGTGCCGCTCCTATTGGCCAACCACGGTTACTCCACATACCGGGGTAGTTGATTGATGTGGACGGGTTTTACTGGGGGCTATTCTATACACATCGTTTATACATTACTCAATGTAGCATATTCCGTATCTCATGGAACATATCCCACATTCCATATAGCATATTCCATGTCTCATGTGACATATTCCATTTCCGATGTAGCATATTCCATATTTTATCTAACATATTCCATATCTCATGGAACATACTCCATATTCCGTACTATCTATTCCAACTACAGAACAGGCCCAAGTTTACACACCAACGCGTTCCCTACACCAATACTCATAAATGTCTTATTACTATCTACATCATTGTCTCATTTAAAATACTGCGTATGCTGTCTCGACAACTCATGGATCTCCATGGTGTCTTTGAAACTGTTCAACTCTTGCCTTATTTCCTTGATCATAACCGGATCACTCGCGAGCATCTGATACTTCATCTTCAACAGCTGGTTGAAACGGTCATAGTCCATGGCAGAATATGTGTTGTTCAAGTACACCTTCGTTCCGAATTTCACCGATTTCCCACTAGACTCCAGTGCTTTGAATGCAGATCTAGCAGCTTTGGATCCCGACGGATATTTCAAGAGATTGCTTCTGTCAATGGTCAAGGTATCCCCGTTGAAAATCCCGTCATCTGCCCCATTCTGGAACTTCACAACCATCCTATCAAGATCTTCAAGGTAACTAGAAGATGTCTTGAAGGTCTTCATCGAAGAGTTCGAATTCTGGGACGATATAGTCGAGTTTCTGGTCAAATTCTTTTGCATTTTTAACGACTTTCTCCTCTTGGTACCGAGATCACTTTTGCCCAAATCTGGGAACGTGGTTTCTCCAACTTCGATCATCTTTAACAAAAACTGCTCGTCATTGTGGTCAAAAGTCATCATGGCATCGGTATCGCTTCTGTCTTCTACGTTTTCTTCAGATTCCTGCCCACTTTCTACAATCTTCAGACCCACTTGCACGTTTTTCTCGTCGTTTGCGGTATAACTCAGCACAGATTCGACATCGTTCCCCTTCAATTCCTGGTCGAAATCGATCTCGAAACGGTCTTCGGTATCAAGTCCCGACAACAACTCTTTCTTTTCCTCAGATTTGGTTTCAACTTTAGGAGTATCAGGTCTGGTCTTCACTACGGGAACGTTTTTCTCGGACTTCCCACCAAAGAGTTTCCTGAAAAACGTTCCAACAGTGGACCTTCTCTTCTGCAAAACTGGTGCCAGAGACCCGGACTTGGAAAAGCGCAGTGGATTCAACAGTTTTGATGGTTTAATCGGTTCAACTACAGCTTCTACAGGCCGCGGTTCCGGCAGAGCCAGATCTACGGTGGGAATCAGTGCTGGTGAGGACACAGATTTCTGTACAGGTCTTACAGAAACTTGGGTCTCTGGAGCTGGTGATTGCACCTCGGTATCAGTTTCCTCTTCTTCTTCTATCACCACTGAGCTCAGCTCTTCTACGATTTTTTCACAGTTGGTGGCCTCTTCAATGTTGATCGAGGACAGTGGGGTGTCGTCTGTTCTCTGGGAAGGAGAAGGCGACAGAGAAGTGTTGAGCTGGCTCAAGGACAGCGTCGAGGACGACGAGATAGAGATCTGCTGGAGTCTTGACGACGACGAGGATGCCATTGACGACGAGGACGAGGGTCTTTTCTCGTGCAGCAGGTCCTGCGGGTGTAGATCGATCGGGATGGCCAAATTCTGCGGTAGTTTTGGCGTGTTGTCCATGACGACACTGGCAGCCAAATTCTGAGGTGCGGGGTTCTGGAAAGCGCCCGGGTTTCTCCTCAGGGGCACACGGTGCTGGTTGTAGGTGGCCAAGTTGGGCAACGAGGGGCTCTGTTGCACCTGGGGTCTCATGGTGGGAGTCTGCTGGTGGATGCTCCTCTGGACCACTTTTGGCGGTCTGTGCCTGGTTTTTTTGCTGGATTGGCGCGGCGTGAACATCTCGCCATTCGGGAAGTAGAAAATGCCCGAACCCTGCGGTCTTTGCAGCGGCAGCAGCACCTGTTGTCGCTGCAACAGCAGTAACGGTTGTACTTGGTCATACACTGGCAGGCGATGCGGAAGTCTCGGATATTCTTGATGCGGCCTTGTTGTAGTGAATGACTGTGATCTTGGGATCAGTTGGCGGGGTATTGACTGCAAGGAATTCGATCGAGACATGCCCACTTTCACCTTGGATCTGGATTTCCGCACGAATTTGGAGTCGATGTTTAGCATGGCGTCTGTGCCCAAATCTCTCGGCGTATGAGACTGCGTGTTTACTGAGGCCGTTGTGATGTTGGAGGTGTAACTGGTGATCGAGTTTCTCCGGGACTGGGGCCCCGTCGGTGTGAATTCCATACTTCTATAATTAGATCAGGGGGGATGCAAAAGGTGAGTAATGGGTTGATGGATTGATTCTGGTGATTGAAAGATAAGATGCTATTAGATGCTAACGATAATGTCGATGACTTGTCCTTGAAACGAATGGCACATCAGTTCTCTGGGTTGACGCTGATTGGATTGGTCCGAATTGGTCTTGATAAAAATTTGATTTTTTGTGGTTTGATAAAAAAACAGATACAAACACTCGGTATGAAATTCTCGACAATCAAACCGAAAAAGATTTTTTTTCATGCCTCTTTGGCAGTTTTTCTGCCTGTGCCTGCAAGAGTGCTTCAGCTTCCGCCTTTCGTTTGTGTTCGGCGATCCAATTTCGTAATGTTCTGGGTGGGCCAAGCCTGGTGTTAAATGAGAGTGGTTAATTGGCTACAGGGGCTGTTTTGGGAGTGGGTGTTCTGGGTAGTCTGGGACTGGACTGTGACTGGACAGAGACTGGGCTGAGACAGGCATGGACTCATAGTGTCTGGCTTGTTACTACTCGGTGCCGGGCTTTACGAATGTATTGTTGTCAAGTCACCTGGGCTTGGTATTTGGATTGAGACAAAAAGGCAAACTAAAGCAACGCAGATCTTTGAAAGTGCTATTGTGAGATATGGATCCTACTAGGAATGCTTGTACTAAGAACACTTGTACTGAGAATAGATGTACTGAGAATAGCTGTACTGAGAACACAAAGTTATCAAATACTATGAAAAGTTTGCAGTATTTGCAGTATTTGCAATTTGCAATTTGCAATTTGCAATTTGCAACAACCTATTCTGAACTATTTTATGCCCTTTGTGCCTTGCCTAGGATGAGAAAATTTATTTGGTTCTATTGTCTTGATTGTACTATTTTGTTTACGATTACCCCCTTTCAACGGTTTATTATACTGGTGGGCTCTGTTGGAGTGATCATGTTTATGTGTTCCGTTTGGGCTCTGTTAGTGTGAACTTGTTAATGTGCTCTGTTTGGCCTCTGTTAGGGCTCTGTTCATATGCTGTTTACACATCGCAGTGTATGAGAATATGCAACCAAATAAAGGCATCTCTGAAGGCTATGATAAGCTATAGACGATTCCTATTCAGATCATTTCTCTCTGCCTAAAAAGAGCAAATCCTGCTCAAATCAGTGTCCCTCTTGTGATCTACCAAGCCAGAAACCAGATAACGAACAAACACAACTCTCTTATCGTTCTAAGATAGTTACATTGCATATTAGTGTATCTGAATAGTTGGCAGCTACCCGATATCTTCTCAGTCTCTCGGAAAACTTACTCGCCTCCTCTCAACACACAACTATCCAACTCCAACTTACACGCCTCTTAATCACCTCCACCAGCAATACACTACCCACCATAAAACCGTACAGATTTGTTCTAATCCATTCAAGGGCATTTTTTCCTCAGAACAATGCTGAACATAAAGGCCCGACGCAACAATAGGCATCAACTAACCGTACAGAATTCCATAAACAGGTCAACGGACCAAAAGGGCATCGTTCAGGAACCCCAATCTGCACTCAAAGGTCATAAGCCATACCTGTAGCAATGGAGTCGTACAGCTGACAACTCCCCAACATTCATGCCTCGTTAGCAGGCACACCGAAAATTGCGCTTCGCACATCGAACTTTTCGTCTGTGTGATTTTGACCCAATAGGGTTATCGCTTAGCTATGGGCACGCATAACTAAAATTCTAGCTCTGTTCAATGAGTGTGTGCACCAACTATGCCAGATCATATGGCTTGTCATGGATCGAAGCACATTGGTTGACCAAATGAGCGTGGTCCTTCAGATTTGCAACGGGAAGATCTCGTGAAATGAATACTTAAGTGAAACCCACCCTAGCATTGGAATGTACAAAATGCAGATTGAAGATTATAGTTTGCAATTTGCCCTGTTTTGAATCAAACCTTCCTATCCAGCTCTATATGACAAAACGACACAATACGAAACAGACAATTGCCCAGGTCCATTAGACTATTTAAGGTTCCCCGGACTCTGCGCCAAACCATAGCAGCCTATCGAAACTCAATGTGGGTCCAAAATCTACAATTGCTAATCAGTTATCGTCATGCTTGTCAATTTATTCAAATATATAGGGGAATGTGAAGTAATTGTAAGATTCTTACAACTTTGACTTGTTTCTCTCGACCGTACACTTGATCAAACCATTTGGATGTGGACTCGGGTAGAACAATTCGTTGTCGTTCTCCAAACCCTTCCATCCAAAGTCATACAAAAAGTAATGCTTGTTTGGTAACAGGTATGAAACGGATTTCAAGCACAAGATTTTGGCCAAAATCTCTGCAGACATGTTGTACATGGTAGCCTGTACCGATGCGGAATTTTCCAATGCAAAGAAGTCCAAGGTGATCTGCACCAGTTGGTTGTAGATGTTGTCAAAGAAGGACAGTGGTTTGGCCGACAATTCGTCGATGGATTTGAACTTCTTTGAGTCAAATTCATATGACAAATCGATATCGGTGGACAATATACGGTCAGTTGTTGGTTGTAAAGTGGTGTAATCACACTTGTTATAACCGTAAAACATGGAACCGGTGGATTTCAAGACGGTCAAATCTTTCAAACCACTTTTCAAGACGTATTCACCAGATCTGCTGTAGTCCAAGTCCACCTGTTTGTAACTCTCACCATCCTTGAGGAACGAATGGTCGTGTAATTTTCCGTTCACGTTGAATTTTGTCCATCTCAACTGCTTGATTTCAATGGACAAACCGGAGACATGGGAGTATTTGTTGATGAAATGCTGCGAGAGATGAATGGCAAATTTCTCAATCGGCCAGATATCAAACTTCTTGGCCTCGATCAAGATGGTGTTCTTTACAGTGTCAGTTGGAATGATGGAAGCGTTATCGGCTTTTGTATATGATTCGTCGAATTTTCCTCTCAACAAGATCTTACAGGAACATTCCATAACCTGTTGTACCTTTGGATTGGATGGATCCTTCTTGACTTTCAAGAATTTGACGTTATCTTTACCGTAAGTGGAGTCAGCTAAGTATGACATTGTGATTTGTTGGTGTTGTTTGATTAGACTCAATATTGCAGAAGATCAATCGTTATTTATATTACGATGCCCTATTTCAATGGTTCGATAAATCAATTCCGTCAGCATCGATAGCAAAGATTCATGCAGTCGGAGAAACCCGAAGATGATTATTTTTTTTCTAATCTAACCGCACGCATCGCTATAGAGCTTACATAATCTCAGGTATTTAGCAGTAAGATGCGGTTACAGTTGTCGTGGAGAAGCCGGAGGATAAGATAAGGGTGAAACGGTTCACCGTTTCCAACTATGATTGCGAATGGTGTCATAACTCGTACGATTTTGACCCCTGTTGTCTTATCTATGTGATGTCATTTATTCGGTACATCGATATGCTTTGAAACTTTATGCTCAAATCCCCAACAACGGCATTTGCCAGTGGGCTTTTGCCAGAGGGCATTTGCCAGCGCAGCACATCTGCCATTTTTCTCGCTTCCACGGCACGTGCAAATACCACAGCAACAGAAGGTTCCAGAACTTGGGCCTCCCTACACGACCACCTATTCTTATCGACATGTTTCCCGATTGGGAAACTGTGGGTAGTCATTTCTTTTTTGCCTCTATCGAGCGATGACTAACTGAAGATAACAGCATATTTTCCCAACACTATATATAGTTTCAAACCCCAGCAAACACATAACCACAGTCAAATTTCGACAAAGATCAAGCAAACCGAAACAGTACAGGGAATACATTCAATAAGAGCAATATGGCCACCGCAGCAGTGATCAGCGACGTCAGTGCCCCATTTGGCACCGTTGAAGATGCTGGATATAAATTGATGGATGAATATTCGCTGTACGAACAAGGTTTCCTCTTGCATGATAAATATCAATATGTGCGGACTTTACAGACTGGATCATTCGGAAAAGTCTCTTTAGCCATAGACGTCCGTGGGAACAGATCTGTTGCCATCAAGGTGATGCTGAAGGGTAGTGGCTCCACCAACATGTTCAGACACGAGATCCATATCATGAATCGGTTGGGTCCACATGCCAACATTGTCCAGTTGTTGGAGTATTTCAACACCACACAGCACCATGTGTTGGTGTTGGAGTACTGTGACGACGGAGACCTCTACGACAAAATTGGCACTTTTGACACGACCTCCACCCATTTGCAACTCCACATCATCAAACAGATCGTTTCACTGATGAAATTCATGCATTCACGCCGTGTTTTCCACCGGGATTTGAAGCCCGAGAATGTTCTCGTCATGAAGAACGGTGATGTGAAAATTTGTGACTTTGGCCTTGCCACGTTACAGGTGGCTCCTGTAGATTTGGATATTGGTACTGAAAAATATATCGCTCCAGAGCTGATTTCATGTGCCAATTACGATGCCAAAGCCCTGGATTACTGGTCCTTGGGTATCACTGTTTGTTTCTTGTTATTCGGGAAATGTCCCTTCAAGAAACTGCACTGGAAGGATGAAAACTATGTACAATTTGTCAAGAGCACTCTGTGGTTGAAGTCTTATTACAACGACACCATCCCAGAGTCCACTTTCAAACTGTTAGAGGACTTGTTATCCTTGAATCCTCAGGAGCGTGATTTGGGTGCATTCGAAGATGACATCATCGTTGCCCTGCACTCGGAATCCGGGTTTGTTTTGGACCCATACCGTTTGCCAGTGGTTTCAAACACCAATGTCATGTCGGTTTTTGAAATGGACGACTTGGATCTTCAATGCGAAGATAGCCAGGATGGGTTTGTTGAGCAGACGGTTTCCATGGGCCAATCGCAGTGCACAGTTTCTGCTGAGTCGAACTCTCTGCCTTTGCAGATCCCAACCAGTGCACAGCCTATGTTGGTCTCTTCTCAGCCTCCGTCGTTGGTGTTTTCTCACAACATGAACTCGTTTTCGTGGGCTGATGAGGTTGATGACTGGCCGGGGCTTTCCAAGCAGGATCTCTTGACGATCAGAGATGACAATACATGGTTCACCAAGAATTAAAAGCTTTAGAATATATAAAATCTTGCCGGATCAAGGTTTGTATAGCAGCATAATAGCATACAGCATTAAAGAGATGTAGACGTATTGTGAAGGCATGCAGCATAACAGAGGTAACAGCGCGAGCATGAGTAACGGCATTAACTGAAGTGACAGTATCAAATGCGTTAAAGTAAGAGCTTTTAAAGTTTCAACACTATTCACAGTATTAAAGTGATAGCACTACTCACAGTATTAATAAAACCAAAGGCAATAACAGTATTGACAGTATTGACAGTATTGACAGCATTAACAGTATTGACAGTATTAACAGCATTAACAGTATTGACAGTATTAACAGTATTAACAGTATTAACAGTATTGACAGTATTAACAGTATCAACAGTATCAACAGTATTAACAGTATCAACAGTACCAGCAGTATCAACAGTATTAACAGTATCAACAGTACCAGCAGTATCAACAGTATCAACAGTATCAACAGTATAAACAGTATAAACAGCATGAACAGTATAAACAGCATGAACAGTTCTAACAGACTACATTCTACAGGATCCGACTTGAAGCCTTTCGCATTTCGCATTTCGCATTTCGTATTTCATCCGCACTGACAGCATCAATGGCATCAAGATCCACTTTAGTGAGATTGCAGTTGACATAAGTATGTAAAGCATGTGAACATCAATACATGCTGAGGTGATTCAAATCCATAGAGATGCATTAATAGATTATGGATGAAAGATAAAACAGTACTTGATAATATATATGTAAATCATGAGCCTGCTCATGCCTCAGAGACATCTTTCTCTGTGGTGACAGCAGGTCTCTTCTCATCGGAACCGGAATCTGTGCTCTGTGCGTTGTTCTGGTGGGACAACGTCAGCTCGAGCACTTGCAGTTCTTCAACGTTGTCTACAACGTACTGCAAGTTGGACTTTGGACCCGTGAACCATTTCCTCAGGTCAATGGCAAACCACAGCATCAGCATCAGCATCGGTCCAAAGTACACCAAAACGGTGTAGTTCATCAAATCCGGCTCCAAATCTGCACCTTTCACAGATGGGAAGTTCAAGAATGGCACCATCATCACGACAAAAGACACGGCAACGACTCCGGAGACTACGGAGAATTTTCCCAAGTTCCATGGACCTGGTCTGAAGGTGTTTCTGGCGTAGGTGATTCTCAAAAAGATCGGAATCGTGAACGAGACAAACGAGCCAATGGCTCCTACAGAGAAAATGGCGTCAATGGCAGTTCCTCCGGCAAAGATCAACAACAAGAGCAATTGTCCGATGAACCAGTTGACCCACACGGCGTTGAATGGGATGTCCCATCTGTTGACCAACTTCAAGTACCTACTCATTGGGAAACATCCGTCACGACTGTACGCATATGTGACTCTGGACAGTGCAATCTGACACAGTTGTCCCATGAAATACGAAGAGATGATGGTGAAGGCACTGGCCAGGTACACCAAATTTGTGGGCAAACACTGCAGGAAGTATGAGATCATCGGTTGTCCCAAGGCGTCATTGACAGCCAGATCTACGTCTACAATGGTGTACAGAATGGCCAATTGCAAGACAAAGCCAAACACTCCTCCACTGGCTGCAGTCATCACAATGG
Organism: Nakazawaea sp. yHDR128; assembly: GCA_030571255.1. NCBI lineage: Eukaryota > Fungi > Ascomycota > Pichiomycetes > Alaninales > Pachysolenaceae > Nakazawaea > Nakazawaea sp. yHDR128. Next base: position 1,092,623 of record JAJLXL010000008.1, on the reverse strand, counting down.
ATCTCGGTGTCAGCAACTGGGCATTTCTGGACTCCTCGGCAATGTGGAAACTCGAATCAAAGCCACTCATGGTCCAAATGACAGCGAGGAAACTCAAAATAACGGCAACTCCATCGGACCAATCGGTCTCGTTTTGAACGGCCCACAGGTACGAACTGGCGTTGAATTTGGTGTATCCGTTGTCGGTTCTGTTGTTTCCGGCAAGGATCATGATAAACACGATAAAGAGGAAAAGAGTGTTACAAACCATACCTACAGTGTTGAACCTGGCGACCCATTTGGTTGGCATGGAACTGATCATGGCATTTGTCGTGGTGAGAGCCATGGTCAAGAGATACGTCTGACCGTTTGTGGCGACGTAGTCCGGATCGTTGAAAGATTTCAACAGCAAGATCATCGAGGCTCCTCCGTAGTCCACCGAGGGTGCTCCGGTGATCTGGACAAGCCAATTGGACCATCCGACACACCAGGACAAGAAAGGGGCAAGTGCCGGAGGGGCAAGTTGGGCTGTAGCGTAGTACAAACCCCCACTGGTTGGAAACAGCGAACTCAACTCCAGCAAACTGTTCAGGACACTCTGGATCCCGATCATGGATACCAACCATCCCCATGTCAACCCGGCATTTCCCGCATACCCGAGAGAGTACCATGTGGTGGATGCAATAGAGGGCAAAAGTCCCATCACGGAAAAGGACACGGCAAAAGTCGTGAGGAGCGAAAATTCTCTCTTGAACTCTTGCTTATAACCCAAGGCCAAGATGATCTCTTCGTCCTTGTCAACTTCATGATCAACGACAATTTGCTTGTGGTGGTTGGATAATACCGACTGTAAATGGTAATCATCGACAGAGATAACTGTTGCTCTGGATTTTGTGGACGTGACGTTCATTTTGCAGTTGTCGTTCGTCTGCAATGTATTTGATAGTTCAATGGATCCCGTTCTTATATATCAATTTTTGCAATGTCGTATCGAGACTGGTTGCATCAAATTACCGTTTCTTATCAACCAATTGTTTGAATATATCCGGTCAATCGTTATCTAATCGGTGGGAAAAATTTTCCTGCTGAAAAAGGCAAGAGAGGGGCACGAAATTCCACGATAAGACTAGGACTTTTTTGGTGTGATAGCACAGCGATGGGGCAACAACGAGCAGTGCGATGGAGCGATGAGATAGGCCCTGGATTTGAAGCACATGGTCTGACTGGGATTCGTACATTTATATACATTTATTTACCTTCAAACTGCGTCGCAATGGTCACTCACCCAGGCAAGTTGTGAGGAGTTCTATTGTAGAATATCTCCTATTACCAGAAGAGGAGACTGAGTCAGGCCTCAAAATGACTCCTGTCGCTCCAATACCGCGATTAACTGGCCAGCTTAATCCCCTGCGTTCGTATTCAGTGCTGGTCAGCACCGCGGAAAAGTTTTCAGCAAGCAGAAAACAGGGGCTGTCGCAGTGGTACGTTGGGCACACACCGGGAGTTTAGTAGCGATGCCTGGCCCTGCCCTGCCTTGGCCTGCCCTGCCATGGCCTGGCAAATGATAGCGGATTTTAGCCCATTCCGCTGCCAACGCACTTAGCGTCTAGCGGAAAACCTTATCAATGCTCTCAACTGATCTGAGGGCACTGGTGCTGTTTGAGCAGAATATCGATTTGTCTATGTAAAAAAAATGAGCAAAATATTAAAATGAGCGCATTGGGGGCGATTTTAGCGGCTACACCACCCACTCTAAACAGACTCGGGGCCCTGACGCTTGAGCTTCAGTCTCTTGGTCCGCTTCTCCATCCTCCGTCTCTTGACCTCACGGTAGATCAAGTACTCTCTCCTCCATCTCTTGGCAACCTTGTACCAATTCTTGAAAAATCTCACGAAATAGTTCCAACAAATAATGATGATGAACACCAGCGTGAAACTGATGCTCACCTTCCAGTAGTACGTGACATCCTCGGTCAAATCTCCAAACCTCTCGAAATTCATACCGTAGTACGACGACCAGAACATCAAGGGCAAGAAGATCACACTCACCAACGAGAGATAACTCATGGAGTTGTTGGACTGCAGTGCTGTCATGTTGAACACCATCGACAGCAAGTTGTTTGTCATCGACTCCATTATCGAGATGTCTTCGGTGTAGCTCTGCGTGTGGTCTGCCACGTCGCTCAAGTACAACTCGCACACATCCGAGATGAAGATGGGTCTCAAGTTGGACTGTGAGGAAGTCTTTTTCAAATCGTCTGACGAATTCGGATTCGAACCCGTGAGAGCAGCTTTCTTAGAATGATCCCGCAACGAGTTCACCAATGTCGTCACCGGAGAGATGTTCTTTTTCAACAAGGACAACTCGTCGAGCATCAAATACAACTCGTTGATGTTGTCCATCTTCAGATCTGTCAAGATGTTCAGTTGGATCTCTTCCAACCTCCTACGGTACGCAGTCACTATAGGATACAGCAAATCTACAATGCTGTCGATAATCGACTGCAACAAGATCGACGGGTCACACGAGTCCCGCAAAATGGTGTCCTCGGTGCTGAGTCGGTTCAAAATGGCACTTTCGATATCCGGGGCACTCTGCTCGAAGAAAGAGATCACTGTGCCTTTCAAGATGAACAACGACACCTGTTCTACACCCACACCCAACTTACGATAACTCAAGGGCCTATGCACCTCGAGCAATTTGATCTTACGACGGGACGTGGTCTCATTGGACCAGTCAGAGACCCTTCTGATCTCACGTTCTGCGAGCATCTGGCTCACAGTTTTGTGTCTGTTATCGGGTTTCGATCTCTGGCCCTCGTGTTTGTCCAGCTCACGTTTCAACAACCGCTCGCTGAGTTTCTTGATCTGCTCGTCTCTCTTGACCTTGATCAACTTCACCAAGGGCAAGATGCACATGGTGTAGTTGGAATACTGGTCTACTTTCGTGCGCTGCGGAATATCCACCATGTCCTCGATGGACAACCTGTGCAACTGGAAGTGCAAAGACACGATCGAGATCAGTTCCCACGAGAGTCCGTTCACATTGATCCAGCGGACCTTGGCCCAGCTGGGTCTCTCCCGGAGAATTTTATCCAATCTTTCACTCATTTTCTTGATCTTCAACACCAACTGCATATACAGAGGATCGTTTTCGTCATCGTCCAAGTCACTACCGTTCTCAGTGGAGTCCAAAGTGGGGATCTCGAGATGCTCGACTCTATATCTGCCCTCGCTGTAGTCTGTGATCGTGATAGCCGAGCCGACAGAGTGGAGAGACACATTTGTCGTGGGGGTGATCCCGGGTTCCCAATTGGCCCTGAGACGCAGAGAAGATGAAGAATTTTTACTGTCGTAGTACTTTCTCAGCCGTCTACGCTGTTTTACAGAGATATCTACGTTTTTATCAGGTGCTGTGCCCATGCTATGGGCCAGATCTGGGCCCGGAGTTGATGCGAAAGTCTGCGAGGTGGTTCTGGAATGCAACTGGGCCGGTTTCCCCGGGATTTGCCCCGGAATAGCGGCGGCAACGTGGCTGGCTCGCTTTCCTGGCACATGGACGAAATTGGCAACACTAGATCCGAGGCCGTGCGGCACCAACGAAGCCGCTGAGGAGTTTCCAAAATAGGACACTTTCCTTTGGCGTGCTGCCGCGCCACTTGCGCCATTTACGGCGCCTCTCCCGTCGTTTCTGCGCCCATTAGCGGTGTCTTCGTCAGAACCGCTGCTGGTGCCAGAGACACTTGAAAAATCCGACGTCTCTCCCTCACTGAAATTGTATTCCTCGAAACTGGAGTCATCAAATATGTCCAACTGCGGCAAATTCGGATGGTTTGGGTCCAGCGAATCGTACACCACGGTCATCTTGTTGGTGGGTACTTATTGCGATGAGATGCCCATCTTGTACCTTAATACCTGAAAATACGGAGCAAAAAAATCAAAAAGCAAATTGAGAAAAAAAATCTGAATAAACGCCAGAGAAATCAGATCATTGCATTGCCCTAGTCAAAAGAGATTCTCCAGCGTACAGAGCATGAAAGTGACGACGAAATGTGGTAATTTGGGCCGTGCGGTGCAATCGCCGGTATCTTTCCGGCCAAATTACGCACTCATCCCGCTCCAGAGCGCCCCTCCAGCCACAAGCACTCCAGAATCCATCTACACATCCGGACCTACCGCCAGCAAAAAGACAAAATCCCGACTCTTCACCGCCCCTGAATCATCCCTCACCCAGTTCAAATCATTTGTCCCACTCCGCGCACCAATAGACCGCGAAAAACAGACGAAACAGGCCAATTTGGGCAAATTGGTGGACGTGCTCCAGGCTCAGATTCCAGATATCTTGACGACGTTGATCTCCTCGGAGTATATAGCGTCCGATATCGTGCTACGGATATGCCCCACTACACACGACAAGATCCCTGCTTTTAAGGGCTACGTCACCTACGTCACGACGGCGAAAACGCTCCAATTATGTCTCACCCAGTTCGTCTTGAACCCCAAGGTGAAAGTCCACGTCAAGAACACCAAAGTTTTGCAACTGGGAGAATTCTCGAACTACGGATTGCTCAAGGGCACATCAAAGATCATCATGAAATGGAAAACGTGTCTGCAGAACTGTCCACATTTAGTCGAGGATGGAGAGACGGCAAGAGGCTCCAGAGGCAAGCACAAATGGTCCAAATTGGACCACACATCGCTGCAGAGTTCCAGCAATTACGGTTTGATCAACTTGGAATTGACCGAAGACGACATTGAGCGTATTCTCCATGGGATTTTCATCTTTGAGCTCGACGAATCGAACCAAAAGATCCAGGTGATCACGATTGAAGATGTAGATATTGTCGAGAACAAGCAGTGGATCGAAACCACGGGGAGTCTGGCATGCTAGGGTATACATTCATACTTGTACATATAATAATTCCATACAGACGGTAATACTGTGCCAAGTCAGTTGTCATGTTGTAGAAGATGACATATCTAAATCATAACATAGATCACATCTTGGATTATATCGTGAAAGAAAACTATCTTGGACCAATTCTTAGGTCATATCCATCTCATCTCTCAGATCATTCTCGTACCATAGTGTGTAAGATGACACATTTCAAGATGCATCTTTGATCACATGATCTATCTCATACTCTACATTATCCGATCATATCACTAGATACATCATAACTTACATATCATAGCAAAAATATGTCATATTCATGTCATGTCAACACATATCATCATACAGGCCATATCAGCACGTGCTTTTCAACTACAAACCCAATTCTTCCATCAACCTGTCCTTCATCCCATCCTTCACCCCATCTTTCACCTCATCCTGGCCCCGCCACACAAACTCCGTCATCTGCTGCCTCATCAAAGCATTGCTCTCCCGCAAGAGCCCGATCTGGTACAATTGCAAGCCCAAAACCACCAGAATCAACAAACCAAGCCATTTCGGAACACTCGCCCGGATCTCTTGTCCTATTGACTCAATTGCACTTTCCACTTCGTCAAGCTCTTCATCGATTCTCTCTTTCAATGTGGCTGGTTTCTTTTCCACCACTTCCGGCTCAGACCCGTCCAAAAGGATAGGAGATACGTTTCCCTTCACCAAAACCTCTTCGAGCTTCAGTTTCAACTCTTTCAGCAACAACTTGGCAACCTCTTTCTGCCCCGTGGCTGTCTGGGTCTCAATGACGTTCTTGATCCAGCTGGAACCCGTCCATTTCACGAAGTACGACAACTGGAACGTCGTGGTGTTGCCTGGACCCCACAGAAACACATATCTGGTGTTCACCGTGAAGGCACCACCACTAGGGACATCCGGAGTCGCAGATGTCGTCAACACGTTGATCTTGGTCTCGAAATCCTTCTGCTCAACCACTTCTTGCACGTTTACTTTTGTAGATTTCGGGCCAATACTGTATCCTAGGGCCTTCTGGTACGAGAAATCCCGCTTTGAAGTGCCATCTCCGTCCTCTTCAAACTTGGAATAGCTCGTAAAGTTAGAACCGTCGCTCAACTCCATCAAATGACGGTGGAAATCGGTCTTCTCGCCAAACAAAACGTTGAAAACCAACCCAAGAGGAGCATCGAGGTTTTCAACGAATAAAAGCGTCTCTTTATGCTGTTTTACGTCATGGTCAATCTCTGTAGGCGAATGCACAGTGGGTCCCTCTATCTTGTATCCGGATTCCGGCCGGATCTGTACACCATTGTCGAAATACCCATCCTCGTCGACGAGTTTCGGAGTGTCTCCGTCTATAGACAATGCCATGTTCTGGAGATCTATGCCATCTTCAGATCTCTCTTTATCACTATCCTCGTCGAAATCGATCAACCCGATCCCGTCAGTCTTGTACTTCATCTTCCACATCCTGCTCTTGAAGATGGAGCTCGATTCGCTCGGAGATTTCTCCACTTGTTCCCAAACGGTGTTCATGAACTTGAAAGTGGCATCTCGCGATATAAAAGTCGCAAAATAGTGCTTGGCGTCCTTGGTCTCTATCGCTATACCGTTGTTGAACAAGCCGGCTGTCAGTTTTTTCTCAATGTTCACCACATCGTTGAAAGTGATCACCAAGTTCGTGACCCAGCCCAAGATATTCGAGTTGAACGCTATGTAGTTCTCAGACACATAGATCCGGCCCTGGATCAAGATCTCTCTACTTAGAGCACAACTGAAGTCGTCGAGCAATCTGTTATCGATCGGCACCGAGGGAAACAAGTTGTGGAAATCGGCATTCCGCTTCAACGTCGCATACCGGTACTGCGTGTCCCTGTAGAACTCGTCGATGTACAAGTGCTTGTCAAAAGCCGGTAGCGAGGGTGTTATTGGTGAAGAAGAGGCCTCGGTAGCGGAATTTGGCGATTTTAGGCTCCCATTTACAGACGAAACACTCGAACTCTTCGGTCTTTTCCCCCTACGATACGATATGATCTCGGGCAGATGGTGCTCGGCGATTTTGAACTCGCCTTCTTCGTCTACAGTTGTCCCGGAGACAGTTCTACGATGTAGAGGTGTGGTTGGAATTGCTCCGACAGAGACATCCGAGGACGTTCGCAAGTGGGAGCCGCTTGGTGACGCAAGCATCGACTGTGCTACGGTCCTGAACGTCGAAAAGAACGACGCATTTGAGTCAGACGTGGACGGTTTTACTGCTACGGCAGTGGAGTCAGATTCTCCAAGGGTTATGAGCCCTGAATCCGGCAAAGTGTCCGTTTCTACAGCTGGTTCCGCCGGTTTTTCGCCCGAACTCAAAGATCCCACTGACAATGTGTGTTTCAACTGGTACATCGCCTCGCTTTGTCTGCTGGTAGACATCACAGACTTGGAATCGGACTTTTCGTCTGCGTACACCGCATCCAATGTGGGCCCAGTAGACGGAGATGCCTTGTTGTGTACTTCCTCTACCGTTGTTAACGGTCCCGCGGGGCTCGATTTCATCATCTGGGCAAGGCTCGAGGTGGAAATTGCCGGCAGGGGGGTCGATTTCGGCGGGGATCTGAGGATTCCTTCGGCCGAAGACTCGAGCCGGGAACTCGTCCGGATATCGATCGGCTCCGAGCGCCCCGGTGCCACAATTTGCGTATCCACTTTCAAAGGCGCTCTTTTGCCGTTTGTGGACGTCCCGGGGTCTTTTTTTGCCGCTTCTTCCAACTCCGAGATCACTGATTCTCGGTCAGCCTCCTGAGACAGCGCTAATGGAAGAGACTCCAAAGAAGGAGGCATTGAATACGTCCAGGCGTCTTCGCCATCAGCGGGGAACTCGTCCTGTGGAATGGAGCTCATTTTTGGTGCTTTTTCTGGGCTTTTTGGCGTCCCTGGTGGCGTTCTAGTGCTGATTCCTTGCCAGCAAGATCAGTACTGTGCTCAGATTTCGGGTTTAATTTTTTCATTTTTTCATCTTTATTTTTTACATCGCTACACCGGGGGGTTAGGCCCAGAGGGGCTAGCCATAGGGATTTCATATATTATAACGTCCCCTCTGCTGCGAGCCGCGCGAAGAACTCTGCGGCGATACTCTTGCTCAACCGTTCCCGCTGGTCCAACCGCAGATGCACGAACTGCAGTTCTCCTTTGAGCAAGAGCAACCGCAACACCAAGTTCTCCAGGTCCAGCTGTGCCAGGATCGGGTCTGCCCGTGCCTCTTGATACTCCTTTGCGGCAAGGGCCCGCTGCCGTGCAGATCCCATCAGCAGCACGCTTTTCCGGCGTGCCATTGTGCGGGCCTTTGACAACTTGTCGGGCTTAGGCCGGTCGCCGCCGATCGAGTAGTAGTGTTTTTCTCTGATCAACTTTAACGTTGCCGGCGAAAACCGCTCCACCTCGGCCTTGAGATCACCAGAATTCCGGTCGTAGTACACGGGTACCAAGAGCAATTCTTGGTATTTCTCATTTTTCAACTCTTCAATCGAGGGACCGGCACCGTTGTTGTGAAAAAACTCGAAACACAACACTTTCAACCACTCAAACACCACCTCCACCTCTTGATTGGTCAAGGGCTTTCCGAACCCTGGAACTGAAAACTCCGGTACGATGGAGTTGCTCATGGCGTTCGAGACTACATTCTGCCACGAAGACGTCGACATCCGCTTGTTGGTCTTGAAGGCTTTCCCCAAAGTGGATCCTCCAGTGGTGCTGTTCATCGCATTCGTAACCACATTCTGCCACGAACTTATTGACGAGTTCTTGGAATGTACTGAGGTGAGTTCCAGCGAGCTCTTGCTCTCACTACTGGAAGCCATCAGTTTCTCCCAGTCCGTCGCCGGGGGTTTCTTGTGCAACTTCAAGGCACTGATCGCTGTAGAGTTCTTCAGAGATGAAAGCTTCGGCAAGAGCAAATTATCAACGGTGCCCAACACGACGACCCATGTCTGCAAGATCACCTTGAGCAACAAACTCTCGGAAAGGTTGGATGCCAACACTTGGAAATTCGAGTTCAAGTAGTCAAACAAGGGCTCGAGCAGTGTTCGGGCCAATTCTACACTGGGTCTTTTCTGCCCATTACGACCACAGATCACCTTCAAGGTAGACCTCGAGATGGCGAATTCTACAAAACTCAGAAACTTCTCCACAATCAACTTCACAGACCTCTCCTGCATCCGGGTGACTGACCGGAGTGCTCTGCCCATGCTGAAGATGGCATCGTCTCGCTCACTCTCCATGGATATCTGCAACACGAGCTTCCCCTGGGTATCCAAATCGAGTTCTATCTCCTGGGCGAGTCCGTCCAGGTTGAACCTACTCGGTTGTAAGTTGACTACGGTTCTTCCCGAGACATTTTGCAGTCCTAACTTGGAGGAACAGTCCCAGACTGTAGCCCCTAAGATCACACTTGCCCCAGATGGGATTACGACTTCAAACTCTTCATCCCAGTCAGGGTTGAAATGGTTCTTGACGATTCTGGTCTTCAGAATCCGTCTCTTGTTCAGGCCATCCACCAACGACACATAGGTATCCGGCAACTTCGAAGAATTACCGAAATGCTTCAAATTCTCTGCCCTGATGACTCTGATCGAGAACAAATGCGAAGTCAGTTTCAGCGACCGTTCGCGAGACCTGATAATAGACGACAGTGTCTCTGGATCGACCATCTCTTCCAATTTCTGGAAATTCGTCAACAAGGCTTCCAAGTTGTTCAACGCTACACAGGTACGGGGTTTGAAGTCGAACAGCGTAGGTGCCGCTGCGGTTTTACTGGAGTTCAGGGCAACGGTGCTCTTCAACCACTCAGTAGTGTTGTTGAGTATGCCTTGCTCTTCAGAGGTCTCTACAGTTTGGTTGTCCAAGTCGAACACCATCAACTCCATCATCAACTCGGCAAAGTCCATGATCCCAAACGACACAAACTTCAAGAGCTTGGTGATAAACCGCAGATATTGGTACTGGTCTTCCCAGTGCAAGTCTCTCAACACCAGGAACGACTGATTCACCAACGTGAAAGTGTCGATGATCGAAGACGAGAAGAGCTTGTCGTTCTCCAAGTCTACCGGCTTGAACTTGTCCTCGCGGACTGCAGTGTTGATGAACTCGAGGATCTTTTCGCCGCTCTCATCACACCACTCATCTATATAAGTGTAGAAAAAGGCCTCTATATCGAATTTGAACTGTTTCTCCAGCAGGCTCACCTGCCTGAAGATCGATCTTATCTCATACAAGATCTTGTACACCTCCATTGCGTCTCCGTAGTTCACCGAATCGTCTGCGTGTGCCCTGATGTGCAAGAGCATGTTCTTCGCATCGGCTGCAAACATCGCAGTGGACAATCCGGCACAGACCTGCGGCACCTGGAGAAATCCGAGCAAGGCGTTCGGATATCTCTTGGACAACAACCGGGCATCGTCGATGATCCTGGTGCCCACGTTCAGCACATGCGAGAGATCAAGCGACTTATCCCGCGGGATCGTGCTTATTACTTCTACATAGCGTAACTCTGCAATCCGCAAGAGAGATTTGGTCATCCTCTTCTCCCACTTCTGTGGCACTTTATCCTTGATCAGGGCAAATAAAGAGTCTGCTTCCACACGCAGCAAGGTCTCCAAGAGTGGTCCAAAGCGGGGCCTGTTCTCGCTGTAGATGCGGGTCAAGTTCTCCCGGAGATCTTTCATTATATACACGTACGTTGAGGTCAAGTTAGCACACCATTCCTGTTGAATCTGCTTCGGCCACAAGGTCTGGTCGAGTTTGTAGCTCTGGAAGAGATTATAAAAGTCATTCACTTGCAACTCGTCAAACAGGTCTTGGTCAAAGAGCTCGCCCAAGGCAGAATAGATGTAGGTGGCCCTGGCAAAGTGGTCTATTCTCCAGATCTTGCAGCACAAGTCGACCAACTCCTGCGAGCTGTTGGACAACAACGTCCCGTTTTGACGGTCATGAGTCACACAGAGCTTTACGGTCGACACTAGATGCAGCCTTTTATCTACGGGGATGATCTTTGTCTTGGAGGGTTTCTGCTTCTGCTTCGGCAGATACCGGTCGATGAGATGGGCTAGCAGTTTCTCCTCTTTGGCCTTCCAGCTCAAGTAGTTGGCGATCTTGTCAAAGTCCTCGAGCTGATACGGGACCCTCAGCGATTGGTCTTTGAACTCCTGGAGTATTTCCTTGAATTCCTGCACCAATGTCGCCTCATTTACAGACTCGTTCAAGAGATTTATGATCAGTTGCACACCTGTCTTGTCGATGCCACAGACTTTGGCCACGAATTGCGCCAACGTCATATCACTTATTTGGAAACTCGGCTGCTGGTACTCGAGGGTCTCCGATTTACTCAGTTGCAGCTTTTGCTGCTGTTCGTATAAAGTATATGTACTGGGCCGCATGGACTTTTTCAAGTCTTGCAACTTCTTGATCATGGCATCACTGTGCTTTTCCGGGGCCACGATCTCCATTAAAAGCGAAATAAACGTCTCAGTCTGCTTATAGATGGCATTGCTGGTCTGATCTTTCGGAATCGATCCGACTTTCTGGATCTCCTTCGTGGCACAGGCGACGAATCTCACAACTAACTGCTCCGGGTTCTTGATCTTGTCTGTGCCGCTTGTCGTCTGCAACAACTCGTTATAGTACCTCAACAAACTCCTCCTGGTGATCTCTTCATAGTCTCCGGACTTCTGCATCGCAATCCGGTTTAACCGGTCCTTCAATTTCACCACGGTCTCACTGGACAACTTGTAGTCTGAAGAGTGCAAAAATTTGCTCAAGCGCCGCGAAGACCGGTCTGAGTGGGGCAGTTCCACCGGAACTCGGCCCGAAGGACTCGGCGATACTTTTCTCGAACCGAGAGACTCCGAAGACGCCGTTCTTCGGCTTATAGGCTGGACAAACCGGGGCTCTGTGCGGTAGTCAATGATACAGAGTTTCACCAACAGCTCCACCAATTGGTCCCGGGGCACCGATTCTTGCACTTCCAAATGGCTCAATGGGCTTTCCAATGCCGTGACATCATCCGGGTTTCCCCTGGGTTCCTGCATGCTCGTCTCGGCCATTGCTCCCTGGTGTTGACTAGTCTACGGTGTGTTTTTCGTGCCTGGGCCGCGTTTTTTCACGGTGCCTGAGTCACGTGATCCAGGGTATTGAATAGAAATTAAGGTTCAACATCGCTAATCTATAAAGGGCAGGGATGGCACTGGACCGGACTGGACGGGACTAGACGGGACTAGATTCAGTCTCCGGACCAAACCCCACGCTACTCATCCGGTTTGTGCACATGCTGCGCTAGCACCTTATTAAGACTGAATATAGTCTGCTTGGTGCCCCAAATCGGCTTCATCCTCTCGTCGCATAAAATTTCCCTCTTGTCGTTCTCATTCTGCAAATTGTGCAGCTTAATGTACTCCCATATCATCTTCACCAACGTGGGTCTTGGAAACGTCTCTGATTCGTCCACTTCGAGAAACTCCAGGAGCTTGGGACTCAATTTCAAAGGTTTCATGAATGGACTGTTCTTCTTCTGTTCTTCGCTCATGACGCGTGTCTTTGTCTTGCGCACTTTCTTCACCGGGGCGACCCGGAGTCCTCGCCTGTTGATGTTCAGTTGCAACTTGAATGCCAACTCCTTGTCCTTCTGGGCCAATTCGTCCAAAGACAGTTTCAAATCCTCGGACTCGTCCGGATCTGCAGATCCCTGTGCCTCTCTTTCATCCACCAATTTATGATAACGCCCCATGATCAAATCGTTCACCACTTTCTTCTCCACAGCTAGATCCACATCGAACAACAGTTGCAATGCCAATCTGATCTTTTTCACCGTTATTTTCTCCAAATCCGCCACACTCAAGATGGCGTCGATCGTGGGAACATACTGCTCCAAATCCGACTCTGTGCTCATGGTGTGCAGTGATGTGCAGTGGTTTCAAGTCATCGAGCCGCATTTGAGACTAGTGATTTTGTGCCAACCAAATACAGGTTTAGAAACCCGTGCCATTTCGCAGATCTGCCATTTGGATCTGAAAAAATCAATTGGAAAAAAATTTTGTGATGGACAAAAGCTCGAGCTAGAACTACCAGAGAAGTGTACATCAAAGAGCAACATGTCCGCTGATCATTCCAGAGACCCTTGTCCTATTGTGATTTTGAACGATTTCGGTGGTGCCTTTGCTATGGGTGTAAGTAATTTGCAAGAAACAATCACATGCTCATAAATACTAACAAATACAGGCCATTGGAGGCGCCGTTTGGCATGGTATCAAAGGGTTCCGTAATTCTCCTTATGGAGACCGATTCCCGGGCGCTGTGCTGGCTATCAAGGCCAGAGCACCAGTTGTGGGCGGAAATTTCAGTGTTTGGGGTGGATTGTTCTCCTTTTACGACTGTGGTGTCAAGGCTGTTAGGAAGAGAGAAGACCCATTGAATGCCATCATTGCAGGGTTCTGTGTCGGTGGTTCTTTGGCCATTAGAGGTGGTTATAAACAGATCAGAAACTCCGCCATCAGTTGTGCCTGTATATTGGGTATCATCGAAGGTTGTGGTATGATGTTCCAGAGATACATGGCATGGCAGAATAAACCCGTTGCTCCAGTATTACCGGATGCCCCATTGGGTGCCTAGACTCTTGCATCGATCTTTGTTTTTACTTGTTTTGTCTCTTGCCTCGCCATGACTTTGTGACCTTGTTATTATGTACATAGCTTTCTTGACCTTTCAGTTCACATCTATACACCGAGGCGAGAATGTGAGGTCCATGTGTCGATTCCGACTAATGAAACATGGACTTTGAATAAATGTTGATAATCTGATAAACGTAAAGTCTGGGTAGAGGTTTCCTGTGGGTTATGGCACGGTTTTGTCGGGGGTTCCTCGTGGTTTGTCGGAGTTTTGTCGGAGTTTCATCTTTTGGCCCAGAGCACTTTACGAAAATAATCGGAGGAAATTGACACCAGACTGGGTATTTGGTGTAATTCATCCTGCAACACTTTTGGAAGTGCATTGAGCTTAGACGTTGTTGAGCTTTTACTTACCTGTTAATGGATATATTTTCAACTTTCCACCGATATTTGTTGTCATTGCCCACTCTCATTTGACGATAAATAACTTATTTGAAAGATTTTCAATTACCCCCAATTTGACTAACCTAAGATTCAAATTTAGCTCGTTACAAATCTCTACATTCTGATATAATTCATAATGAGCTTAATCGATTACACTTTTGATTCAACGGCGACTCATAACATTTTCAGCTAATCATTTACATTCAAATTCAATTCATAACGCATCCAGCTGATGACGATGTTTGGAAACAACTCATAGCGAGCTCACTTGTTCCCAAGTCCTGCTGACAATCTACATTGAACCAATTCATAACAGTTTCAGCTTCATTACATGTCAATAATTTATATGCTAATCGGGTCCACTCCTTTGATCAAAGGATGCTCTCTGGCCTCCTGAGGAGACCATCTAGTAAGAGGATTCATATCGAGACATCTGGTCAAAAAATCAACCAACAACTTCCTGTTTGCAACTTCTTTTTCCAACATCGTTCTGGTCAGTTTCTTGGGCATCGTATAGTTCATAATGATATCGGCAAGTTTCGTGTCGGCAAAGTACTTCTTAGGCTTCTTTTCCACAACGTTTTGCTCTTGCATGTACTGTTCTGGGGATTTCAACTCGTACCGCGTCAGACCTTGGTCATCTGTGTACTTGTTGAGGAATTTAAGAGAGTTTTTACCCATATCACACATCCAATTAGGAGGCATTCCGAGCATATCGATGATGATTTGAAGCTGGTTATACTCTGAAGTCCCCGGGAAAAGAGGCAATCCGAGGAATAATTCTGCCACGATACAACCAAGTGACCACATATCGATCGATGTGGAATATGCAATACCTAACATCACCTCGGGACAACGGTAAAATCTGGATTGGATGTATGTGTAAATGGTCTGTCTCTCCTTGCACGCTGACCCGAAATCGATCATCTTCAACTCTGGTCTATCCGGAGACACCAACAAAATATTTTCCGGTTTCAAATCACAGTGTATGATCCTGGCATCTTTTAAGACGCTCAAAGAATCCAAGAGCTGCACGGTGAAATTACGGAGCAATTTCATCTGTAATCCGTTAAACGAGTTTTGTTTGATTAACTCGTACAAATTCGACGAGAGCAACTCCAAAACGATACAGAGATGATTCTTGTGGACGAATTTGTCCTTTAGACGCAAGAAATGGTGCTTATCAAAGGGATCTATGTGCTTGTTCAAGGATTCCAAGATGTTTACTTCTGTCAAGGACTGGTTCAAATACGCAGCCTGGCTCTTGACGATCTTGACAGCCACCAACTCCTGGGTCTTCAAGTCCTGACATTTCACCACTTGGCCAAACGTACCCTGGCCCAAGATGTCCAAAACCATGTATTTCTTGTTCTCCTGCACGCCCAATACGTCATTTACGTACAAGATGTAATCGCTTTCCTCATTATCGTAGCCGTCATTATATTTTCCCTCGTTGGGCTTTGTCAACACTCTTCTTGGGTTTCTGGAGCTCTTGTAACTGTATTCCGATCTACAGATGGTGAAAGTGGAGCTGAGCGCCGTTGTCAACGCCACTAGGGGTGAAATGTGCGAGGTTGCGGTGGAGGCACGTCTGAATTTCGGTGTAGAATTAACATGAGGTTTTAAATCGGCCTGTTTACTGATTCTACGCATTTTCGGAGCCGGTTTCGCCACGACGTTCTGCAGTTGCTGCTGGTATATGGTGTTTGCGTTGAACAACGATGCTCTACGGGTCAAAGGGAACTGTTCCGGCTGTCCATATGAGGGAACTGCTACCGAGGAACGTCTTGTCAAGTCGAGCAACGACACCTCGTGGTCGTTGTAGTACGAAGACGGGCCCGGGGCCGCGGCTCTCGACGGTGGAGGCAATATATGTGATGTCATGCCGTCGTATTCGTAGGTGGTGGGCAAATTGTGACTGAAACTGGACCGAGACTGCTGGAGCAAAGCCGAGGAGGGCTGTTGCTGGAGATGGAACGTGTTCAACGACGGTAATAGCCTGCCGTTGCTCGGCGATACGCTCAAATTTGGGCCCGGGGCGGGCGGTTGCAAAGGTGCCAAATTGGGATTGAACCCGCCCCAGGGGTTTCTGAATCCGGACTGCTGGTATGGGATCCTGGATGCGTTAGGAGAGAGCTCAAACAGCTCGTTCCGTGGCGGAACAGCACCGTTTCCCTGCGGCGTTAGCGGGGACGCGCTTGTGGGCCAACTGGGAGCATTCACCTGCTGGTATGTCTGTGTGGGCGAGTAAGGGAAGCCAGGGGAGTACTGGTGCAATTGCGGTGGGGGGAGAGCGGTAGATGACAACCTGGAGGGCGGAAAAGGGGTGGAATTTGGCCCGGAGATGGCCGCAGATGACACAGATGGTGACTGGGAGGCAAATGGGCCCGGATTCCCAGCGTAATTGTACGCCAATTGCGGGTCATGGTCCATAAGGGGCGGCACCTGGTTCAAAGCCGGAGATTGTGATTGTGAGTGTGGCTGCGACGGTTGTTGAGATTGCGCGGGGAATTGGGATTGGTGCTCGGATACCGGCGGCGATTCATACGGATTGGACATCCTGGAGCGGTGCTTTGGCTGGATGTGCAATGGCGGGATGGTGCAATGCTGGTAGTTTTTGAAAATGAAATGCAAAAAAATGCTTCAATATTTTTGACAGACAGATTTGATTCAGGGACGGACGAGTTGCGGGGATGGGGCAGATGGGCGGGTGGATGAGTGATAAGGGATGTGATGTGTGGATGAGTGGGTGAGTGGGGTAACGAATTGGCAAGGTTCAGCCAGGCATTGCGACAGGACTGTCTGTGCTGGAGCATTGGCTGACCGGCTCTTTGACCGCCCCGGTATTACCCCTTGCGGAACCACGTTGAAAAAAACATTTCTTGAATTCTTCACACAGAAAACTGAGCACACTATCCTGAGCACACCACATCACCCGCGCTGCAATGAACCTCTCCACATCGACTTTTGGAGTCAGCAGGAGAAAAGCCACGAAGCAGAACTTGGATGCCGAAGAAAACGCTGCGGAATTGAAATTCGGACCGGAGTTCCAGCAGACTCAGTTGACACATACCGGAACCACAGAAGACTTGGTCGCCTTGAACTCCTCTGAAGCCAGGCTCTTGATCAGACTGAATTTGAATGCCCGTAGGAACGATTTGAGAAGGGAACACGGCGAAGAAGTGGATCCGAGTGAATACGAGTCGCTTGAACATGTAGATGACGATACTTTGATCAACGTGGCTTTGGCTCCACAGCTGAACGAGGTGTTGAGAAAGACGCTCGAATATTTGGCCACCTTTGCCAGATTTTCCGACGACAAAACCGTCGCTGCTGTGGATGGGATATTGAAGTCGTCGGAAAACATCGATTTGCATCCTTTTGAGATTGCCCAGTTGGGTTCTTTGGACTTGGAAGAGAGCGACGAGGCGTTCAGTTTGATCCCGTCTTTGGCCAACAAGAAATCTACAAGAGAGATCCAGACGTTGTTGGATGAGTTGAACAGATTAGAGAGGCCTTATTGAGGTGTGTATATTATTGATAAAAGCTATAGGAAGAGAGTTGTAGAGACCATACTGAGGATATGTGTGCTATTGAGTAAGGGCAAGCTGCAAGAGAGTGGGGTTAGAGTGATCTTAGAGTGAGGTCAGAGTGAGCTCAGAGTGAGCTATACTTTTGAGCTATAGTAGTAAGCTATAGAACAAGCTACAAGAGTAAGCTTAGAGCCAGCTATGAAAACAGGCTTTAAAAGTAGAGTATAAGAGCAAGACGGCCCTATTGAGGTCTTCATGTGTTTTACCTAACATGCACAGCTATCTGACCAGAAATCAAGACTTTATAGTTGAAACGAACTCACCTTACTAAGGTTCATCTATGCTATCTAATAAGTAAAACTATAAAACAGAACCAAGACTTTAGGCTTGTATAGATCGGAAACCTGCTCAGGTCATCTATGCTATCTACTCAGAGCCAGAACAGAAACAAAGACTTTGTGGTTGACTGCTGCCGTCACCTGTGGAGCCAAAGCTAATAATCCGATAGAAAGGTCCGGCCACTACCATACTTCCACCATCTAGCCAAACAACTGTACGGCGTGTTATCTATCACCTCCAGCCCAGATTTGCACACACATCTCTTCCTCACACGGATGTTCTCACTGGAAGGACATGTCATGAACGGGTTATGGAAGTACCCAATATCTTCGAAATGGTGGATTTGGTTCTTATCCATCAACAAACTCACCAGGATCGAATGTACAGGTGCATCTCCCCATCTTTCATAATAAAACCCTCCAGCCTGCTCTAAATGCTCATAGAACTTCAAATACGCCTCTGACCGGAAGAAGTTCAAGTTCCCAATCTCGAAATTCGACCAGAAGTGGCACAAATTATACCCCTTTTCATCCGCCTGTCTTCCAACGGGTCCAATGATATCGAAACTCGTTATGAAATCGATCGCACTGTTCGGATGCAAGTATTGGGGGTTCTCTCGGATGAACTGGTCTACAGTGTCCCACAATGTCGGGATGGTATCTATATACTCGTAAAAAGTCATTACAAACCCATAATTCTTGTTCTGGGTCCTCATCAACTCAAACGGATCGTACTGGAAGTCACACATGTACTCCACATCGGGCTCTACACGGAAATAGTAGTCGTATTTCAACGTCAACGGCTGCCGGAAGAAGTATCCAGAGTTGAACTTGCACATGTTTCGATACGACGTCGAATGCGCATATATAACCTTATTGGCGGTCATGTTGGCTATGCATTCTTCCATCTTTGTCTGGTTGATATGCCTTGGAATCCCCCAATCTTTCGGGTCGATCAACCCATACTCGGTAGCACCACTTGCCATTGCCGTGGTCTCCCTCTTGAACTGTTCCGTAAACGGTTTATCGTTGAGAAATGTCCATGTATATCGATAATCCTTGTTGAATCTATCTTCGAGAGACCTCATCGAGGACAAAACCCCCGGTAACTCGAAATTCCGGGTCAACATCAAGATGGTGGCATTCTCTTTTCCCAATTTGGTCCTATCTTTCCCGAGATCGATAACCCCATTGTACTGGTTCGTTGCCGGTTTCTGTCTCCTGAAATTGGTGTCCCGGTAGTATGTCTCCACAAAAGCTGTCTCTTCCAAGGCTCTGTCGATGATTTTCTTTGCCTCATCTGCCAGCGGATGGAGGAAGAGATACACCGCCATGGATAACAATACAAATGCAGCGTGGTTCCACATGTCTGTGGCGTGATTTTTGAGTTTCCTTGGGCGTTTCTAGTACCTCTAATTGTTTAGTACCCGCCCTCGACTAGTCATCGGCTCGATCGAAAAATTTCACCACCGAAAAAACCTTCATTTTTTGCAAGGCTTAAATCCGGAGGGTATCAAATTGGGGGTTATATGGTTACATAAGGAGGTAATTACCGGGAGTGGTTGAAGTGGGTCAAGAGACTTCGAAATTTTTGTGATCTATTAATCTGGTGGTCTTCTACATACTATCTGCTCGAACGATAAAACCCTACTGCCCCTGCCCCTCCAGCTTGAACACGGGCAAACTTATACTCTCGCTCGTCTTCACATGCACATCTCTGTACATCTTTACACCACCTTTGATCAACTTCTCGGTCGTCTTCAACCCCACTATCGATTTGAGGTTCTTGTTGTCGATGATATGTCTCAAGACCAGATCTATATTGGCCAAGAGTTCGGTATTGCCCATTCCACTGTCACCTATCACCACATCCAACACCGTCCCGTTCTCATGGGGCACAAATTTGGTATTCCGCAGTATTATCTTGATCTGTTTCAGCACATATTCCGGATCACAGTTCTCATCTTTCAACTTTTGGGACCTCTTTCCGGCAACCAATCTATCTTCCTCACTTGGTCTGGACATCTGCACCATGAAGGGCACTTTCTTGTTCTTCTTCATGAACTTCAGACCCAAGATCTGCGGCAAGAATTTCTGTATTCTATGGTCACAGAGAATCAAGTCGTACTCGTTATAAACTTTCTCCAAAGTCTTGTAATTTGATGCGATTCTCTTCAACTTTCTCAATGTGACAATCTCCGTGATGTAGTCCTCTGTCAGCGACCCTTTCTTCATCAACACATCTCTGTATGGAGTGGATGGATCTTTGGTGATGAGCATCACTGACTTCCCCGATAACTTGTCTATCTTGTTCGGGAGTGTGATGATCCTTGGAATGTAGTCATTGGTCTTGATGATGGGGTTGGCAAGGTTGATGATGAGATGGATCCGTGTGTGTTCGTCGGTTGTAGTGGCCGAAATATGCGATTTCAACGCCCGGAGCGATTTTCTCGATGTCTTGTACGACTCTTCCCCGAGAAGAAATTCATTCGCGCTCATATTGCCCTGTCTATACGCTGTTTCCCGCTGAGTACTAAGTCCTCGATGACCTGAAAAAAAAATTCTTTAAAATTTTCAAGATGAGCTTTTTATTAAAGTTGATAGTGAGAGTACTAATTAGGAAGATACCAGTACCGCTATAGTTGTCGATTGAAACGCAAACCTGATCGAACCATTATAGTTGAAACACAAAATGCAGCTATCAAACGTATTTGCCCTGTTATTGGCATTCTCTGCGCCCCAAAAGGTGCACATAGAGACACTTAACGATAGCGCGGAGAACTTGAGACCTTTGGTACTCTGGCACGGAATGGGCGACTCGTACAACTCATCATCCATGGGCAGAGTGCTGGAGTTGATAGCTGAAGAAAACCCACAGATCCCAGTTTATTCGATCTATGTGGATGCCGATAACGATGAGGATCTGCAACTGGGGGTTGTAGGAAATTTGACGGCTCAGATGGAATTTGTCTGTCAAGAGTTGCACAACCGCACAATTACCGATTTTGATGCCATTGGATTTTCACAAGGTGGGTTGTTTTTGAGAAGTCTTGTTGAGACTTGTCCCGGCATCGCGGTGAACAACTTGATCACTTTTGGTTCGCCTCATAACGGTGTCTACGACCTGTCATTGTGTAGCCCATCAGACTGGATTTGCAAGACGAGAAATCGGCTTTTAAAAAAACAAGTTTACAGAGACGGTGTTCAACAGAGTTCGATTCAAGCACAGTATTTCAGAGACGTTTACAACTACCAAGAGTATTTGGAGAAATCTGAGTTCATAGTGAAGGTGAACAACGATAATATCAGAAACCCAGTTTTTCTGGAGAGACCGGTCCTGAATTTGAAGGGACATTTCGTCATGGTGATGTTTGACCAGGACACCACTTTGGTTCCAAAGGAAAGTGCTTGGTTCTACGATTTTGATCCAACTACAGAAACGACGTTGGCCTTTACTGAGACCCAATCTTTCAAAGAGAATTTGATCGGATTGCAGGATCTTTATAGGGCGAACAAGATTGTATTCAAAAAGATCGATGACAGGCATATGAGGATTGGAGAAGAGTTTTTGAAGCAAGTTGTGAAAGAGTTCACCGGTGGTAGTGTATAACTGAATAGGGTTTTGATTTTTGTGGGACCAGTTTCTTAGTGGTTGTTGAAGTGTAGTTCGTCAGATTAGTACCGACAAGTTCGGAGTTGGCGTGTTTCAAGATTGCTATGACTTAGTATAGCTACACATTTGTTGCATTTCTGCCTCAATGACCATTCCCTTTCACTCAGGGGGACAAGTTCAGTTGTTAACAATTGAATTCAATTACGTTTTTCGTATAAGAGTGTCTTTCCCAGGTGGAAAAGTCCCGTGAAACTGATCTTTCTTCTTTGGTTCAGATTTAGAAGCAGTGTTGTTATGCAACAAAGTCAACACTTAACCGGACAATATTCATGTCGCTTCCAATCGACAACTTTCTGTTTTTGTGAATATCGAAAAAGACTGATCTTGTCAAAGTGAGAGTTTGCATACCGAAATAGTGGTGTCAGAACTATTCAACCTCAATTCTTTTGATACTTAATATCCGCTTTGAGTAAACCCTAGCACTATTATGTTCAAACCAATACCCTCTTTTTGATAACTAATACTTAGATAGTGGATTATTACTACAGATCACCTCAGTTGAATTGACATCAACGCTAAATTGTCTACGGCTGATAGCCTTGTCAAGGTATTCATCTCTCTTAGCACTGATTTTTGTTTTCAAATTCCTTCCTCGGCCGTTATACATTCCTTGTCTCAGAAATCTCATCCTCCCTCACGTTTTGAACCTCTCATACTAACCCCCCAAAGACTACCTGTTACCCCCTTTCTTTATCAATACAAGAAAAAAAATCGAGCAATACACGACTAATACTTTTAATACAACTTTGAAACAGATCTTGAAAGAACAGCGCTTAGCGTGTTTCAAACCAGGTAATTACAGAGAACCAACTTCTATTGGTGAGTATCGTTATTCCCACAGTACATAGTGAACAATTGGTGATCTAAGACACTGAAACGCACAATGACCACAGAAGTGACAGGTCAAGTGGCGCTTGACGAGGTCAGAGATTCTGATGCAGAGATGTTGTTGGACGACGTCAATGATACTCCTAAGGACATCCAGATGAGCGGAAGTGAAGATGAAGTGAACGACGTGCCAATTGACGAAGACGAAGACGATATTTTAGAGATTGACGAGGATGTGGATACAGTTGGAGAGGGTGCGGAAATACCAGTGGAAGCTATAATTGAACCAGAAATCGAAGAGATTGAAGAAATAGAGGTAACCGAGCCTGAAATTGAAGTAGGTGAACCAGAACAAGAGGACTCAGAAGAACCAGAGGAGGAAAAGTCAGAAACTGAACCAGCAGAAGGAGAATTAGAAGAGCCAGAGCCAACAGAAGCAGGAGAAGATAGAACAGAAGCAAAAGACGAACCAGGAGCAGTAGAAGAGACAGCAGAAGCAATAGAAGAGATAACAGAAGCAAACGATGAACTAGAGGTAGAATCGACAGAAGAAGTAGATAATGTCACCAATGCCGGGGAGAACGATGTCACCAATATTGAAGAACCTTTCATCACTACTCTAGAGTCAAGTGAATCCCCAGAAATCTTAGAAGAGTCAGAATACCTCGAGGAATCAAATGCTGACCACGTTGAATCACCTGAAGAAAATGCCGAAGTTGTGAATGAAGAACAGAATGTCACGGCTGAAAGTGTCCCCCTGCTAGATGAGAGCACTGAGAACACCACTGATAAACCAGCTGTATCAGAAGGTCCTGAGATCCAACCAGAAGCCCCTGAGGACAAAGAAAGTGCTCTAGAACAAGAAAATGAATCCACTACAGAAGCTGTGGTGAAATTTCAACTCCCAACCACAGAAACATACCCAGCACCTACACATGTTGCCCCAGTTAAAAATGAAGTAATTCCGATCATTTTAGAGACTCCCCAAAGCAGATGTTTCTTGACACGACCTCCCGAAAGTATCTTGAAAGACATCAATGACACTTTGCCTATCTTATATAGAGAGCAAAGCGCACTTGTGGATGAGACTCTTGGATCAATTTTCCATCTCATAAGGGAGACAGATTTGTTGAAAGAGGATTTCGATGCCAGAAAAGAGTTGGTGCTCAATGTGGAGCAATTGGGGTTGTCAATCCAAGAGGATAACTACTATTCGTCAAAGGTCACATTGTTGGATTTGGTGCATTTAAAGGTAAGAGATAACACCAAGAAGGAGTTACTGGTCACTTTTGAGAACTTGGACAGTGTCGCATTGACTTTGAAACTCTCCACACAAGAACGGTTCATCACTCAGTTCAATCTCTTGTGTTCTGAAGAATTCGAGGACACGAAAGAACAAGAAGAGTTGGAAGAATTTGTGACGGCAATTGCCGACGATGAGGAGGATATTCTTGATGAAACAGATGATGAGAGTTACGCAAATAAACACAAACGGGTATTAGAGGACGACGATGACAAAGATGAAGCAAGGGAGTTGAAAAAGTCAAAGACGTGATCAAGCCATAGAATAGGTATGTAATACAACTAAATACCACAATAAAATACCACGAGTACACTACGATATTTGAACAAGTTAATTAGACATGATAGTGAAATATATTACTATATTCTACTGATGGTTGTGGTTTTTATCTTATTTTTATAATTGTTTCGAAAATCACTATTACCCTCAACAAACCGTTATTTTTATGTATAATCTCTTAATGATACAGAAGAATCTAGTTGGTTGTGGCAACAGCAGCTTCAGAAGCCTTTTCAACTTCTTCAGCAGTTTCGGTCAAGATTAATTCAATGTGACATGGGGAAGATTGGTAAGCGTTGATTCTACCGTGAGCTCTGAAAGTTCTTCTTCTCTGTTTTGGAGCTTGGTTAACTTGAATGTGTGAAACTACCAATTTTGAAGTGTCTAATCCCTTAGCATCGGCGTTGGCCTCAGCATTCTTCAACAAGTCTTGGATGAATTTTACAGACTTAGCTGGCCATCTAGCCTTGGTGACACCGAACTCTTTACCTTGAGCAGTTCTACCGATAGATGAGTTGAAACGTCTGAATGGGATGGCTCTTTCATGTTTGGTGACTTGGGTCAAGTATTGTTGAGCCTTCTTCAAGTTCCAACCGTTGATGGCTTGGGCAGTTTCTCTGGTGTTCTTGAAAGAGACACGCAAGTATGAACCTCTAGCTGATGCTGATCTAGCTGGGTTTGATGGAGTAGCACCGTATCTAGCCATTGTTGATGTTTCTTTGATATACTTGTAACGTATCAGCTAAGATGTGAAAACTTCAAGTTTAAAAGACTTTTTTTGAAAAAAAAAATTTGTTCATCCAGTGGGAGACCGTATGTTACTGTGTATTACCGCATTGGGAAAGAGGTACACGAGAAGTTGGAGAAGGAGAATTTGACAGATTTTTTCTTTGATTCTCGGTGAGACAGAGAACATCGTCACACCACATAACCCTAAGAAAGACCTGGATTAAAGCACGTGATCTAAAGTACCGCGATGGTGTTACGATGTGGAAAGTCACGTGGCCTCAGATGAGTATCAGCCAAAGGTTCTGAATAGTGATCAGCGATGAAGAGTCGTAGAGGTGTTGACTTCAGCAGAGAATAGTCCAACGCTGATAATGCTAGTGATAACGGTCAATTGTGGTGATATTGTATGAAGAAACATTTTCATCGAGCTTGAACCCATCTATATGTCTTATCTATAGAACAGATGTCTTATCTATAGAATGATAGGACCTAGAGATACCAGACAACATGGGCTGCGATCTTAATTTCCCATCAAATCCCCGTTGAAAGTGCTTCGTAGACATTCACAAACCATCTTCCACCTTAGCCACCCTCTTTCTGCCCCCTCCCACCTTTTCATGCCCACTCTCGCTTACTCCAACCCCTTCACACACTAATTGTGCACTACTAAATCCGAAATTTGCCTCAGAAAAAAACATAACGTGTGTTTAACTATTTACTCCATAGGTGAAACTGGAGCACTGGACCGTCAATAGAACACTCGTGGACTGAAATCAGACCGAATTGCGCCCAAAACACCATCAGAGCACACAGAGAACACTTATAGAACAAAAATGATTATAAATTACCTGATAATAGCAGCGTTGTTGCAAATCACAGTGGCACTAGATATAGGCAAGTCCAAGTTGAATGATTACAAGTTTGCAGATATACTAGGATCACACCAAGTGTCGCTTGTCAAGGACACGCCACCATCGATCAGCAACTTGACTTTTTACTTGAATATCAACGATGGCGGCAAACCACAGAATCTGATCGAGGTGGAGCACTGTCCTGAGAATTCTCAAATATGTGGATTGAACAAGATCTCTTTGCCGGGAAAAGATGACATTATAAGCGAGATTATCTCATTTCCAAACTCGTTAACACCAAAGATTGAAACGATTGAAATTGGCGACGCAAAAGTCGTGAGAGTGGTGTTGAACGGGGCCAATTGGGGCCAGAGATCCATCGATGCCGTGGTGGAATTCTCCTGTGTGGACACTGACACTGGATTGACGTTATCTGAATGGGACGAGCGGAATTTGGTGTTGAAATGGGACACGCCACTGGCGTGTTTGAAGTCGAAAGATGACAAGAAACAGAAAACCCCCTCGAAACCGGACGATGAGAAGAAAAAACCGGACAGTGGTGAAGATACCAGTCATTGGGGGTGGTTCACATGGTTGTTCATCTTTATGGTGTTGATTTTTGCCGGTTATATCATTGGGAATCTGTGGATCAATGCCAACAGCACGGGGTCGAACGAGTTTTTGAACGAGTTGGTGGATTCTCTTGTGGATGTGCTCAACAGGTTGCCCACTTTTTTGAAAGAGATATGGACAAAAGTGGTTGGGAATTCGGAGAGAGGTGGATATAGTGCTGTATAGGAGAAGCAGTAAGCGATAAGCAATAATTGACAGTAGGGTAAGGAGATGAACCGATGAAATCGGTAATAGCTACAGGTATAATTATATGATATATATTCTTCATAATGCAGTCACCCCAACATGCTGCGGCATGCTGCGGCATACTGGACCATATCTCATCTACTGCTGCTGCTGCCCTATATACCTTTTCATGTTATCAAAAGTCACGTTCAAAGACGTCTCCAAATAGTTCTTTTTCTTCTGTAACCCATTGATCTGGTCCTGGCTCGTCTTGTTCTCCAACGCTATATCCTCGACAAATCTGTCATTGGTAGTCTTGATGAACAGCCGCCCACAGCCCTTGTATATTGGGTTGCCCAGATTCTCGTTCAACTCGTTCACAATCAGCTCGTTGATCTTCAAGTTGGTCATCTTGCGTTGTAATTGGATATCTGTCATCGATAGCTCGGCCTTTTGCTTCTGCAATTGGCTGTCCATCTCCATCAACGTCTAAAGGTTAGTCTTTAGTTCACAGAAAGCATCAAATAACCACTCACTTTTCTCAACGCTTCCTCCGGTATCGACATCTTGATCTGTCTTTATGGGCTCATACTAAGATCATTTGCACTTTCTCGAAAAAAATAAAATCACAAAAAATGATTATTTATTTTTAGGCGCTGAGTTGTCTATCTGTCCATGATCTCCCCCTTGATCACACAATGGATACCAAGAAATTGAGACCCAGATCATCATCGACGTTGCCGGTACCGGTGAATTTCAATGACTTGAAACGCACAAACCGCAAATCCATCTTATCCACTGTGATTATCTTGTTATTGGTGAATTTCATCACTTCCAAATACTTGTCCTTCCAGGTGATTCCTTTCTTGAACCATGGCACCAAACAGAGCTCGGTGTCAAAACTCCTCAGCGCCAATTTGGCATATCCGCTGCCGCTGCACGGATTGTCGAAAAACGAGATCGACGTGACGTCACCTTTGATATTTCCCTCGGTGGAACACGCACCTTTGTTGAGAGAGTTGACCGTGGACAACTTGTTCAAGATCAAGGTGGATCCCAAGACTCTGACGCGGTTTTTGGCGTTTGACGACGACGAGGAGACAATGGCCGATAACGAGATCAAAGAATCGTCGTTGCAAGAGGATTCTAACCCTTTGAACAAGCTGAAGAAGAGCTTTCAGGCACATGGGAAAAAGGTTTTCAGAGGTTCAAAGACTCCAGAGTTGATCATAGTTACAGGATTGGATTTCGCCAAATACGAGTTGAGTTATTTGACCAAAGTGGCCCAGAACAGAGTAGATTATGCGCAGAAACAGAACTTTGGGGTGTATATCCGCTGGTTACAAGAGTTTCTGCCCTTGATGGAAGATGCCAGCCAGGATCTGAACAAAAAATGGGTCAAATTGTACTTGATGCGGCTGGCAATGCACCTGTTCCCGGATCTGAAGTACTTCTGGTACTTGGACCAGGACTCGTTGATCATGAACCAGGACATTGACGTCATCACGTACATGTTGACTCCGGATCTGTTGGACCCTATTGTCATCAAAGAACAGCCGATTATCCCTCCAAATGGCTTGATCAAGACTTATAGAGCCACTACATCTGAAGAAGTGCGTTTGATCATCACACAGTCGGATACGAAGATCGAGACTTCGTCTTTTATATTGGTGAACGACATCTACGGCAAGAGTCTCTTGGAATTCTGGTCAAATCCGTTATTTAGACAGTATGGAAACTTCCCGGCAAAGGACGAGAGTGCAATCACACATATCTTACAATGGCACCCGGTATTACTCAGCAAGACCGCTATCGTGCCTATACGGACGATCAATTCCATCCACAGTGCGCTAGAGTTGTCCAACAAGAACGACAAACTCCACTACCAGCCGGGAGATTTGGTGGTCACTTTTAAAGGATGTGACGAACAGAGGAACTGTGACGAGATCTTGGACGGTTACTGGATGCTTTTGAAAAAGAACAAGAGTTGATTATGTATATGTATAGAATCTTTTACTCTCCAATTCTCTCTTCCAACACTTTGAGAGCCACCAGTCTTCTACGCTCCAGAACCTCGTTCGATACCGTTATCGTGGGCAAAATGGAGTCTTCGGTTCCTCCAGGGACCAATTTCAACGATCTAATGACACTTCCAATGCCGTTAAACACCGGCACCAACACAGGTCTGATCACTTCGGGGAAAAAAGTGACAAACTCAAAAGTCGAAGACGAGTCTCTCTGTATGTATCTCAAGTAAAACCAAGCCACTAGTAAGTTGTTAGAGATTGGGAAGAACGGAGTTAACGATTTCAACACCACACTCAACACAAGGCTAGCAATGTAGATCAAAAATGGCAAATCTTTGTACCGGATAGAGACATATTTAATCTCCACTTCTGGTTTCAACTGTTTTAACACCACTACAAAAGACATGGCAATGCTCAACAACCCGTGGTTCACCGGCGTCGTCAAGACAGTATCATCTTGCAAGATGATCAGCCACACGATGTAGTTCAAAACGGTGATAATGTTGGTGAAAAAGATGCTGAACAACAAGTACTTGTTGATCTCATTCTTGGTGAGGAAGCCACGGTCGATCTTGTTATTGTTGGCATTATCCCACGCTTTTGTCAAGAAATCCAATCCAAAATAGAGCCCCGGAATTGCCACCAGCAATTGCAAGACATTTGTCTCCAAATATGTAGATGTGACCAAGGTCCATGGTGCAAATAACGTGTGATTTGGTATCAACTGTAACAATGGAACTTCAGTCACCGGCTGTGGATTGAAGATTTTGCTCATAAATACAACCCCGCTCAAGAATATCACAGTTCCCAAGTGGAACTGTACTATAGGGCTGAAATTGACCTTGTTCAAGGTCAACACTGCTGGCATTGTGGTGGGTTAAAGGACAGCGTGTAGTGAATTTGAGATTTGATTTTGATTTTTTTGATATTTTTTTATTTTGATATTTGAAGCATTTTAAGATTTTTTTTAATACTTGTGATACTTTCTTTGTGTAAAATTTCAGTTATCACCTTCACATGGAGCAAGTCCACACATCATGAGCGACGACAAGAACAAACGGTTATCAGAGGGCGAGAAGAAACTGCACCACAACTTGAGTGAACAAAAACGTCGGGAACAACTCCGGCTGACATACGATAGATTGGTGGATATAATACCTGACTTGACACTGGAGGAGAACAGGTCAGAATTGGCCATTATCAACAAATCGCTACTGTACATCGAGAAATTACGGCTGGAAAACGACCAATTGGTGAATAAATGCAAGGAAAATGACATTAAATGAGGTTTTCAGTCGTCTTCGTCCTCTTGGACAAAGAAATCGGGTCTATATACACGGATCACATGCCCTTCGAGGTGGAAATCTTTGAATTCTGCTGAAGTATCGTTGAAATATTTCAAGTTCAACAAGATGAATCCATAATTGTACTGCATAGATAAGATCTTACCTGCGATCTGTTTCCTGCCACGCTTAGAACTGCCAAAGGGCGAGGCAGATAACTGCTGTTTCTCTTCTTCTGGCAGTGGCACTTCCAAAGAGGTGAAATTTTCTGTGAAATTTACGTCAAGGGTGTCAGTTTCACCAACAACTATAAAGGGCAAGATCCGTTTTCTTATAATTCCATGGTTCTTGGTCCTGATAGTCAACTCCTGGCCGGCGTAACAGCCCTTATCATAACTAATTCCGTTCATGAAATCCAAATTGTGCTCAAATGGAAGTGTCTCGATATCTTTCACATACTGTTTCTCCACTATTCCCTTTTCATAGTTGCGCAAATGGTACAAGGAAACGTCTTTCACTTCAAGATCCAGCTGGATCAATTCTTTGAAGTCTGCTGCGAACATCTGCTGTGGGTCTTGCATTTCCTCAGTGATAAACCTGATTCCGTTTAAATACGACCTGTTATCTATGGCGAAACTGTTCAACAGCGAAGAATGAGCTTTGTCAAATATCAAATCGTTCTCGATAAAGACGCTACTTGAGCTGGATGCCAGTGCTGCCGACTTGCTATTCAGATTGCTGAAATAGTTCTCTTCTAGTATAGAGAGCAACTGGTTGAACTGGAGAGACTCGTTGTAATAATACCAGACGGAATGGTTTGCCAACTTGGTGATCTTTATCTCCGACTTCAATTTGTGTAAATTCAACATCATAAAGATCTTGTTGATGATGCTCTGGTCCATTTCTAATAAATAATGAGGTTCTGATTCGTTCTGTAACTTGAATGGGGTGGGGTATATGAACAAATCACTCAAGACTCTGCCTTTACTGTTCAACATCATCGAGTATAGCCCGTCTCTTCTTATCCCGATCTTGTCTACGTCATCATTTTCCAAGAAGCTGTCCTCGTGGATGATCCCCCAGTTAGTAGTGCGGATTTCTGCGTCCGAAATGGCAAGTCCGGAGCCCAGAGAGTCCAGATCCAGATCGGAGATGGTGTACTGATTCTTCTTGATAAAGGACGGTAGAAGCTTTGTAGTGGTCAACCCATTGAGAAATTTGGCTGCGTCTGGTCCGCGGATCGAGATGAGCCGCTTGTCGTTCAATTTGAACAATCCCTGGGCGGGGACGCTCAAGAACCTCCTGAAGATCATCGCTTTACCGGGTTTGATGGCGCTTCAAGGAGATTTGTAATTATATACGATGATTTTTTCGTCCCATATGGGAGATTTGGCGGACTGGGCACTACCTTATGAGATCGTATTCTGGAGACTCGAGTTACATTCATGAGCATGACTACGATGACCACTAGGCCAGATCACACTAATCCCGGAATGTTACGGCCCAATGCATGGAACTTCAAAAAATCGTCAATCGCAAACAGAGTTTGATAGCCCAAAAGCCGGCACAAATCCCACATCAAAACTGAGATCGTATTGCACTGGGAATAATAACGACAATAATAGATTGAAAGAATCAGATGTAGGTAATTAGACGAGACAATGCATAGATGCGTCAGTAAGTTGGAATGGCCAATGAAATTTTTTGAACGGGGCAGTCTAGGAATTTGCTGTACAGCGGAAACGAGAGCCGATGGAGGGCATGTTTTGTCTAAGCACAATAAAATTAGGAAAAATGCCTCTGGCTTAGCAGTTGGTTCCAGAATTTATAATTCGACACACCGGGAACAAATAGACAAAGACGTCAACAGATCTACAACGTGATGGGGGCCGTTTAGTGAAGCATAAAAAGCTCATCTCAAGGCCATACGTTATATAATCCACCGGTAAAATCTGCTGCTCCTCCACCAGATTGCCGGCCAAAACTCACAGGAGGCATAATCGAAAAAAGTACTTCGGGAACCAAAACAGATATTCTTAAGACCGATAAACTACTCAGTACTGATAGATAAAATCCTACAGCTTTCTTTGACAAAGACTTGGGACAAAGCCATTTCATGCAAAGATTGAGACCCGCATAGTAATTATGTATGTTGCATAGTTCACCGGATATACTGTATTACTCCCCAAGGACAAAATTGAGCCAACTTTCCACTTTGTACATGAATAAATGTCTTGGTATTTAATATTTCTACACCAACTCTTACAAACTACGTCAATTGGCTCTCTAGTCCGGGTTGGTGCTTCGTAAGCTCCCTGCCTGCCTGACCCTTACCAAAAAATTTCTATTTCCCCTCGGCATCTAAACTCCATCACATGTATATATATATCTGAACATCACCACTGCAATTTTTCAAAGAGGGAAAAAGTTATCTATTCGATCTTAGTTATCAATTACATCAGGGCAAGAAATCTCAACCATATACATAAATATATGTACTTTTGAAGAGATTTCATACATATAGCTGTGAAGGGCCATTTTGTAAAATGTTCTCGCTCGCTATAAACTCTATTGCAACCAATACACAAAACACTGCTAATACAATAGATATTTTTCACAAACAGATGTCAGCCTCATCTTTCGGCCACGGCCAAATTTTGCAAGACGATGATGAAGAAGAACTGCAAGATTTGAACGAACTGAATTATCCATATAACATCAACAGTGTGATAGCGTCTACATCCTCGGGTTCACACTCCAATGTGAATTTTGACGATATATTTCAATTCAACATGGGCGCCCCTGTTTATACACATCGCCAGGTGAATAATAACACTATCACAAATACACCGACAGTGCCTCACATGCGCCCATTACAAGGGCGGATGCTCAAGAACTTGAACGAGCAGTTACAATTACAACAAGAACGTTATGAAAGTATACAGAACGAATTAGATTCTCCAACACGAGAAAGTGAAATGGAACAAGACTGTGTTGCACCTTCTAAAACCGTATTTGATACTTTGGACGAGGGAAAAGAGTACTTGAAAACGTATATGAAGGAGGCCAAGATAGGATTAGTGATCTGTGACTCGCGAAAGAACAGTTATACTTCTTACCGGTGTGATAGAGGGGGTAATTACCGCGATCGTCGTAATATCGATAATAATACCAGAATAAGAAAACTCCGGACGAGGAAATGCAACTGCCAGTTCAAGTTAATGTTGAAGTTGAACAAGTTGGACCAGAAATGGCACATAATCTTGAAAAATTTGAAGCACAACCACTCTTTGACAAATTTGGAGAATTTGCCCATATTGAGAAGAAGGGATAGTCATATCAAAAACGAGATCAAAATGTTACTCGATTCCGGGATCAAAAATCCTACACAGATCAAGAATTTCTTGGTGACAAAGTACCAAGGTATAGTTATCACAAAGAGAGATATCTATAACGAGATCGGAGAATATATGAGGAAATCCAAGACCGGAACTCCAACAACCTCATCCACAAAAGATGAGGCAGACGACAATTAATGATATACAATATTTAATGAATATACTAGTTTCGACTCACTAATCTAAGCCATTGCTGTAAAACAAATTTAATTTCGCTGATAAGAGATCCCGTTCTGCCTTGCACATATCAATCCACGAGATCTCAGAACACTACTCGATGAACTCAATAGTTAAAAACCTCGACAAGATGCGTGCGCGAAGCGCGAGCAAAATACGAATTTTTCGTAATCTATGTCAGAATTCGGCTTATAACCATGACAAGAAGCAACTTGGCACAGTTATGTACGATCTTAAGAGCCGGACATCAGGGTAAGTATCCGGGGAGATTCCAGCAAGAATCCAAATCCATCTGCGTCATACATCATCGTCGGCATTATTCAACTCATCATCCAGCTCTTGCTCATCTTTGGCCAAATCTGCCACATTTCCAGCTTTTGCCATTCTTTCAGTGAGGAATACATTGATATCGTCCTGTAGAGTAGTCACCATCGCCCTGAGGGATCCCAATGTGGAGTCTTTCAGCTCTGAAGGTTTATCTTTATCGACAAAGTTCTTGTCGTCTAGAAGAGTGGACCCCGTGGTCTTCCCGTTCGTAGAATGCACCAAATTTGGGTCTACTGTAAAGGCGTGGTCTATCTGGTCCACTTGTGAATGGTATTCTGCCTTCGGCACCGCTGTCTTGTCCATGTCCGTTGCTCTTAACACATAGACTACACATCACTACCGTTTCCACTTGAAAAATTCAGTTTTTTTTGCAAGCGAGTCGTGTATCAAATCCCAAAGCCCCTTTTTGGTACAAATCCTCTGTGGATGGAAAATTTTTTTCCAAAGTGAAAAATGATTTGAAAATTGACTGGACTCACTTGACGAGAGCCATCGGAAAATGTCAACTATTATAGTAGATGGGACTGTGCAAGATGCCGTCGTGGAGTACGGAGTCATCTTGGATGCCATTAACAAGACATCGTCAACACAAGAATTATCCAAATTGATCTCAAGTTTCACCGATGAAGTGGAATTGATTGACTTTTTAAATTCCAAGAGTTTGGATATAATATTAGAATTGAACGAAAGAGATTTAGAACCGGTCTTCAACTTGTACCTTTATTTGTTGAGCAATTTGACTGAAGGTTTCGAACTGAACTTGCAAAAACTGGGGATTTGCGACAAGTTTTTGCACAAAGTGGAAAACACAAAGACACTGACTAGTAACACTCCAACGATATTGATAAGTGTATTGACTACAATTTTCAACGTATTGCCACTGGAATCCCCAGTCAGATTCGAGATCTTGAGCCTGATTGTGGAAATCGTCATCAAGACCAACAACTTGAAATTGATTTTGGACATCAAGTTTGAAACTTTACAAGAATGGTTATCGCCTATAAAGGATGCAAGAGAAACAGCGGAGTTCTTGTTATATTTGATCAAATCTTTACAAACGGAGTATCCAGTTGAATCTCTTTCACTCTATGAGTCTTTGATACGCTCATCTTTGACAAATCCATCATTAACAGAGAAGGAGTTGAACCAATTTTTGATCCAATCTTTCAACGACGAGAACAAACTCGATCTTTCAGGTTATTCACAGTTGAACCTTTCAAGACTGTCACAGAATTTCAAGGAGTTGCTCACTTTCTACAATGCCAAAGACTTGACGTCTTTTGAAACCTTTTACAATGCAAACGACTCACTGTTTAGTGAAATTGACTACAACAGCTTGAAATTGAAGTTACAAGTGATCAAATTGATCTCTGCTTGTTACGGCTCAAGCAATATCAAATACGAAACTTTGAAACCAATTGTACTGATCTCAGGCGATGAAGGTTTGGAGAATTTGATCATCTATTCGATAAAGAAACAGTTTATCCAGGGTAAGTTGAACCAGTTCAACCACAGCTTGCAAATCAACCATGTCAAATATTTAGGAGATTTTAACTTGGAGAACTGGAAATTGGTACAATCAAAGTTGGACAACTGGAAATCTTCTTTGAAAGAGATCAAGGACAACATTGACAACAAGAAGAAATGAGAAATGGCATAGTTTTAAATAAAATTTTATCTTCTCTTTTACAATACAAAGATGTAGAGTGAAAAACAGGTTAATATCAAAAGAATAAAAACGTCAGTGCTGGATCTGATTCGGAATGTAGAATCGATGAAACTCAGCTTAATATGGTGTTGGTGTAGCTTTTTAATTTGGGGTTTTTTGGGTTTTTGGACTTAAAGTCTAGTTCGGTCTTGTCTTCGGCATTTGGGTCGGACTTTTTTAGTTGCAAAAATTATTTTTGATGGACTCTTAAGCCCGAGAAGATATCGAGATGACTCTTGGGTGTAACTGGACTGATCTTACATTACAACACAACAACCTCCTCCACTTGATTTTGAGTCTGAACTTGGCTTAGTCAGTTGGGACTGCTTGTTTCTCTTACCTATTACTTCACCGTCGTCTTTCGAATTAGGCAGCTGCGAGTTGGCAACCAGTGCCAGATTCAGATTCCCAGAGTGGTTGTTTTGTGCATCTTGTTGTTCCAGATACAGAGTCTTGTCCTGGCCTGACAAATGATCCACTTGTATTGGAGCTGCTCTGTTGATCATCTTGACTACACTGTAGAACAGCTCGTTGACGTTTTGATCCAGTTTAGCAGAGGTTTCAACGTACGGAATCTTCAAATCTTTGGCCAATTTCAACAGTTTCTGTTCACTCACCTCTCTTTCTCCGACCAAATCGGACTTGTTACCGATCAAGATGATTGGGACAAAGTCCGAGTCTTCCTTGACTCTGATGATCTGATCGTAGAACAGTTGGATACTCTCGAATGACGACAAGGAAGTGACACTGAACACCAACAAGAAACCTTCTCCACGTCTCATATAACTCTCTTTCATCGAGGCATAATCTTCCTGTCCAGCGGTGTCCAAAATATCCAACAAGACGTTTTTCCCCTCCACGGTGGCATAATGCTTGTAAGAATCTTCTATAGTTGGATCATACTCATCGACAAACAACAGCTGAGTGAATCTCACAGTCAATGCACTCTTACCAACAGCCGGTGGCCCGGAAACTGCGATCCTATATTCCCTGGATACCTGTGGTTCCTGTGATCCTATTACCTGAGTGGACTGGCGAGTGTGGTTAGTAATTTGGTCTTATAACGAGGGCGGTTGGATTGAACACATACCATTGCTGTTTTCGATACTCAAAGGCACGTCCTGATGTCAATTGGATTGATGAAACTGGTGAAATAGTGTTGGATAACTAGAAGTAGAACTTTTTTATGGTTTTTCGGTATTTTAGAAAAAAAAACAAAAAAAACCAAATTAAAGAAGCTGCTTCAAGACACGATCGAATAAGTGATTACTTGATGTTTCAGGAGTCTTGTTTTGTCGAGTTGACGGTGAATTGAGAGTTGGAAAGGGTAAGGCAGGATTTTATGGAATTTTATAACTTGGACGGTCAATTTGTATTGTCCTTTCCGTAAATATGGAAAATCTCTTTTTATGTGATAAAGTAACGTAACGCAACTGAACATCCCTCCACATAGTTAAGAAAATTTTTTTTCGTTGTTCCTTGTTGTTGCTGCAAAAATAACACATTAAATTCGGTCTAGAAATAGATTTACGGTATAAATTCCAATTTTAGAATGTGTACGTGCGATAAGACATCTCGGGATTAATTCGATTTGTGAGTGATTAACTGATTTAGTAATTACTTGTTCTGATAGTCGTGTAACTGCAAGACAACTGGAGTGTAATTATGGCTTACCATAGTTTAGCACCATAGTGTAGTACCATAGTGTAGTACCATAGTGTAGTACCATAGTGTAGTACCATAGTGTAGTACCATAGTGTAGCACCATACTGTAGAATTACTATACTTTTTGTGTCTACGATATTGAATGACACTTTATTCGGTCTAAATCACCCCCATAGTAATCAAGGGACCGTTAGTAGAGTATAACGATAGTCATTGAATGAAAACTGTGGTGCTATAGTAATTCTATGGTTATTACAACTCCTCTGAAAGATAAAATTTGAGTGACACATATACTATAGTGACAATTTGTTGCACAATTTGTAGCCCCTCACAGTGGCATAATAACAGTTGGTTACAGATCGTACGTGATTAAAGCCCGACTTGTTACAATGAGTACTGCCTAATCAGACACTGGGCACATGTAAAGACAACTTCCTCGGAACACAATGGCGTCTGCCAAGCTCTTGGACACATTGGCCCTATCTACAAGTCCTTTGTTCTCCATCTGCGTCCGCTCCGTGGCCCTCATCTGCTCCAAAGTGGCCATCAACTCGTTTGTGTCGCTGGTGCTGTTCTCCAACTGGAGCATCTTCTGCTGGTTGCAGCTCAATTGAACACCAATTTGTCACAAATAATCACCTCCTAGGAGCCCTTTTCATCTTGGCAAGACAATCGTTACAATACCACTTCCCTTTTGGAGGATCTGTCAACCCGATACAAGGCAAATGGAACCACTCTCTCTTACAATCGTCTCCATCACATCCCACCATCTCTCCAAAGGAAACCTGCTGACAATAACAGTAGACTGGCTCCTGGAAATTGTCTTCATCGGTGTTACTATAGGCACCACCGCGTCTGCTACCGGATTTTGCGGCTGGGATGGATCTCGGAACACTCAGAGCTGCCTGTTGCTGTGGAGGGAGTCTCTTATTGGTGGATTTCACCTGCTGGACAGACGGCAACGATACCAGGGTCGTTGCCAGCACTACAGTAGCGGCTTGTGGATGGTTTACGGTTACAGACAGCAGTTGATGCTGTGGAGTACTCGATCTGGTATCATCCTGTTGCTTCTTCTTTCTAGAGCTGGAACTGCCGGCTCCAGCAGTCTGCTTTCTCTTTTTGGTGCCCAAAGACAGAGACACACCTGGAGTGGCATTGGAGTCCTCGTCATCTTGTGATTGAGTCGACATTGGTGCATTGATGTTCAACAGTTTCTTCAGAGCCATCAGTTCTCTTCTGGACTCACTTCTCTGGCTCTGAGCAGACTTCAAAGTCTCGATCTTGGTCTCCATTATCATTGCCGGGTGGTTCAAGGGTCCTACACGCACACTTTCTGGAATCTCGTCGTTCTGGATCACTTCCTCATACGCGTCTTCAATCCTGTTGACATTTTTCGTGACACAATCGATCAGAATCGAGGCCACATGCATTTTTTCCTCCAAAGATGGCATCAACTCTTTGATCAAAGTTCTTATCTTCAACAACAATTCCTGTCTCTTTGGATGGTCCACGCGCATCTGTGAAAATCTCTTGATATACAGCTTCAAATATGGTACCGTGTAAACACATTTGGCGTCGATTTCCTTCAACAACGTGAAATAGCGCACCAATTCTTGTGGGAACAGTTCAAACAGGTCTGTAATCTCGTTCAATCCTGGATATGCATCTGTATGGATCACCTGGTTCGCAGAAAGCGGATTATGAGTTCCATATTGATCCTGCTGTTGCAACAGAAGATGCAACTGTTGCAGATCCAAATGCGAGCCGTCTTCGTGCATGATATCGTGTCCATTTGAACTTCTATGTCCATGGTGGGTATGTGTATGATGGTGGTGATT
Source organism: Nakazawaea sp. yHDR128 (assembly GCA_030571255.1). NCBI lineage: Eukaryota > Fungi > Ascomycota > Pichiomycetes > Alaninales > Pachysolenaceae > Nakazawaea > Nakazawaea sp. yHDR128. The sequence goes on along the minus strand of JAJLXL010000008.1, from coordinate 1,053,903 downwards.
GTGGTGATTCTGCTGCTGCTGCTGTCTCATTTCCTCGTACTGGATGACTTTCTCGGTCTTGTTTATCACGCGCTTCGAGCTCTGGCGCGCAGGCATGGCTTCGTTTAGCGCTGACATGTTCTTGGTGGTGTGGATGGGTACCGGTTTTGTAATTTGAGAAAAGTGAAATTATTTTTTGGTACTGGTCGTGCACGGGTCAATTTTTGATAAATTGGGGGTGATTATAAGAGGGGAGGGCTGGCCAGGGGACCGCCTGAATAGATACAATAAATGTCTTAAATATATGATGGCATCGATGACTTGTAACTGATGACATCGCTGTATTCTTGCTCTTGGTCCAAGAGTTTCAACAGCTCTTCTATGGAGTTGTAATAAATAGAACCGTCTGGTCTTGTGTCGACGAGATCGGCAATGCCGCTTCTCAAGATGATGAGATCAATTTCAGGGAACATATTCGACGACACGAGCATGACTTTAATCTTGCGCTCGTGGTATCTGTGAATCAACTCCAACAAGATCTGAGCCAGCGAACTGTCCATCTCTTTCATCTCATTGATATCAAAGATAATCGAATTTATATGCGGTTTGAAACGAGGGGTTGCAGGATGATGGTTTGTGCTTCTGTACATCTCCAACCTCCTCAATTTCAATTTCAAGTCGTTGGTGTTGGTGAACATCAATGGCTCGGGAATTTTCACCACTAGACAGTGTTCTACGTCTTCTAACAAGGTGTAGTCCTGTTGCGTGTCGACCAAGTTTGTTGGCGACCTTTTCAAGATTTGGATTCTAGAACGAGAAGAGTTCTTCAAAACTCTGATCAAACTGTAGGATGTCCCTACTATGATGCCGATATCCATGCTGATGAAAAATGCACTGGTGAATGTGACTACAAACGTGATCAACTCTTCGTATCCACGAGTTTTGAAAAAAAATATCAAATCTCCTGGCACTTCTTCGATGATGGTGATCCCCACCATGGTTGTGATACAACTCAAGCAACAGTTAGGTAAATAGTACAAGAAATCTAGCAAGAACGTGATCACCATTATCGTCACCAATGACATGAAGGCACCACTCAGACATGTGATTCCACCGCTCATCAGGTTGATTTTAGAACGGCCATAACCCCCAAACAGAGGAAGAGCCCCAAAAGAGCCTCCCACCATATTGATGAAGCCCAAGGCGACCAATTCTCTGTTTGACGAGATCGGGACGTCGTTGACGACCAGTTTCGACAGAGTGGTGGACTCGAAAAATCCCAAGATCGCACAGGTGATCCCGGAACTGATCAAGGGCCTGTAAAGTCTCACTACGGACTTGTCGAGAGGGAATTTCCAGTAAAAACTGCCACTGTCGGCGATTTTTCCCGTCACAGCAATCCCCAAGGACTCCCAATCGTAGTAGTACGATACAATGGTGGAGAGAACTACTGTGAGCAAGATGTCGGGCAAGAAGATCACCTTTTTGTAGTTTTTGGCAACCATCTTCAACTTGAACAATTTCAAAACCACCAAGGCAAACAAGACACACAAACTCAGCTTTGCAGTGGCCGGATGGAATTCCGAGATGTGCTGAGCGATGTACTTGAGCTTTGAATACGGCGAGTGGCTCTCTTCAGACATAGTCAAGCCCAATTCTCCTACACTTGAATTTACAATCATCACGAGCCCTACAGCCCCAATAAATCCACGTAACAACAGAGTGCTCAACAAGTTGTCCAAGAACCCGAATCTCAGCAAACCGGCACCGAGGAGCGTGCAACCGGAGAGCACACTGATGATGACGACCACATCTAGCACGTTTTCTATGGATTTATCGTGGTGGAGCAAAGGTTCTACAGCCCCACCTACTACGATCGATATAGAAGGTTCTGGCCCGACGATCATCTGCGGGACAGAGCCGAATACGGTATACACCATCGGAGGCACCAGCACGGCGCAGAGCCCGGCAATGGGCGGCACGTGCAGGATGGTCTTTGCGTACGACATCAGCAAAGGGATCTGGAAACTCAGCAACGACAAACCACTGATAAAGTCGTGCACAAAAGTACCAAAAGTGTAACTGGGGATCCAGTTGGCACATGGTACATAGTACTTGAGCTTCTGATCCCAGGACACGTCCTGTTGAGTATCACCACCATCCGTAGACCAGAGTAATAACGGAGTCAATTCTGTCGGTCCGACATCCTCGGGCTCGCCCAGGACAACTGGGGCCTGCGAGACTCCGGAATTTCCCGAGTTGCTCGAGCCAGACCCTCCTGCTGGGCTATTAGTACTGCTGCTCTTGCAGGTACAATTCTGGCATGTGCATTTCTTATTTGGTGCCGGCGAGAACGGCCGGTGACTCATCTTGATATTCCCCGACGGTCTCGGGCTGAGCAACGGTCTGGAGTTCGACATCTGGTGCTGCGATGTGCCTTAGCCTGGACCGCCAAAGGCTGGAAAAAGCTTTTTTTCCGGGGAATTTTTCAGAGGTGCGTGTAGTGAAAAATCGGAAGTGCAAGAGGGAACATTGGTGCCATTTCCAACGTGTTTATGGCGAATTTACGAGATATTCACGGCTACATCTCCAAACACAATACATGACGTCATTATTATACACTCTACCAGCCACCCAACTGGAACCCGTTTTCGTCGGCGTCGTGTGGCTGTTCTTCGTCGTGAAACTTGATCTCCAGCTCCGAGTGGTACTGCAGGAGGTCTTTGTTCTCGGAGTTGAGGTACCGCGCCACGTCAAAGTCCGGGATGTCGTACTTCACATTATAGGGCAAATACTGCTCCAAGGCCTCCGGCGTGGGCCCAAACACTATATAATCTGGCTGCCTTTTGCCCTCTGAGTCGGATTTCGGCACCACATCTGCCGCCAGGGGCTCAGATTCGAGCAAAGCAGCGTCCAGATTCAGATCTGAAACTTTTTCTTCTCCCTCGGGCACTATTTCCTCATACGCATCGTACAATTCGTCCAGCAAAAACGTGTTTTTCAACTTCTGCTTCATCACCTGGTCCCCGTTCGTGAGCAAATACTGTAAATAGTCATCTGGAGCATTGAGCACGATCTCATCGTTCAACAACCTCTCCAACTCGATCTCCTCTTTGGTCTTGGAGGAAAAGGAGTACGTATTACTGTTGATCAAGCCTCCTAACCCCACTCTGTTCAATTTTGCCTGCAATTCTTCGATCTTTCTCTGTCTAATATACTTCAAATTCGGCTTGCTCATGTCCCGGGCCCGGTCCGGTATCACGCCGAAGCACCAGTTCTCCAACAGATCACAGTACTGGTCGTTCACGGGATCGATATCGTAGAGATCCAACATGTTTGAGGGTCTCACCAAGGCCAGCTCGTCCACCAGATGCTGAATATCCTGGACAATGATCAGCGTTTCGTCCCTCTCCACTTCGTTGCGTAACTGCTGGGCCCGCTTGGTCGTGGTGACCAAGAGCTCAAAATACCGCACATACACATCTGACAAGATGTCCACTAGGGAGTTGGAGCTCTTGGTGTATCCGATGGAGCGGAGAATCTGGATGATGGTGATCCGGATCACGCTGCGGATGAAACTCTCGTGGGTCGTGGTCATAAGTGAGGGAGGAAGTGCAATTGGGAGTGAAGGGATATTTGGTTTGGATAGATTTGATAATTTGATTATTTGATTTCACTTTTTCACTTTTTTGGTCTTTGCACGACTTTTCATTGCACGAATCTGATATAGGCTTACAAGTATATATAGGCAATGAAAGGTAGCCATTGGTATATCTGGACATATATGGGTGAATGAGGTGAATTAGGCACATCAGATAAACAAGACACTGACCTTATACACCTATAAACCCTGTTGTAAAGTTTCGCTCAACTTGGCCCTGGCAAACGAAAAAGCGTTCATGAAACCTTTTTCACTGAGATCAATGTTCTTCAAAGATGGAGCGTCCTGGCTTGGGGCATTGGTGACTCTAGATGCAATCACCAGTGGATCGTATTCCAAGATGATCCCGTCGTCGATGGTTTCGTCTATTGTCAAGGTCAATTTGTCATAATTGTCGTGCAATGACCTTCTGTCGATGGAATTTCCCAAGACAATCTCCAACAGAGAAGTCAAGCCTGAAAAGACAGTAGATAACAACGACTCATTCTCGTCCAATGGACTTAAAATGTATACTATGACGTCACTGAAAGTCTTGTAGATGATGACTTGGTTCTCGAATAACAAGATCTCGTTGCTTGTCTTGAAGGTTTTCTGGAATAACGATTTTTCAAACAGCTGCTGGGCTTTTTGGTTGTTGTAGAATTTGGCGTTGTCGTTCAAAGTGCCATGGGGCGGTTTGTAGTATTTGGTGTAGACTCTTTTGCCCTCATTGTCTAGTATCAAGACGGAGTTGATGGAGTAGATGGATATATCGGACATTGTGGTGTGGTGGTGCGATGGGGCAGTGAAGCGGTGATGCTGTGGTGCCGTTAGTGTAATGGTAGTTAGTGGTGATTTGTTTCAATGTTGTTCTTTTTTTTCTTCGAAAGGTCGTGCAAAAAATGCGTATAGAAAACAGGGGCTGCGCAAAGTGTAGGGTTTGGTCAGAGCAGCACTGAAGGGAAGTGTTGCAACGCCTCATGTGGATGTGCGGGAAAGCAGCCAATGCAATGGGTGAATGGCTTGCGTCGATGCGACTGAAGTGCGGTGGTGCCTATGCTATTACAGCGATACGCGGTCCAGATCCGGGATCACTTGTTGGCTTCACCCAATTACTGCCAGAGATTTCCTATACAGGAAATTTTACACTACACGATAAGAGAAATCTGATCTGGGCAACTGACTATATTTGATACTGACAGGTGTGCTGAACACCAGCAGCAAGCTAAACCGGCCAACAACCACCACGAGCCAGTAACGACCAGTAACCACCAGTAACCAACCAACCCCAGTAACCAAATAACCCCACCACCAATCCCCACTAATCTACTAACCCCACTACCCACCAGCACCTTCTGCTTCCACTAAGCACTAACTTTACTTACAGCAAGTCGGCAAAAATCTCCTTACCCATTTTTCATTACATCATTTTTTCTGTCAAGAATTGTCTCCACAAAATACCAGATCACTAACTCGATCCCTACTCAATCAACTATCCCTAGATCAGAACAATTGATAGATCATCACCATGGATCCAATTTCCGAGAACACTGCAATCCCGCCCAGCGGATTTCTCGTCGGAAAGCCCCTATTGTACTTCACCTCGGTGTTTGTATCGCTCGGCGTGTTTTTGTTCGGCTACGACCAAGGAGTGATGTCAGGGATCATCACGGGCCCCTATTTCAAGGCCTACTTCAACAACCCGTCCAGCTTGACCATAGGAACGATGGTGGCCATCTTGGAGATCGGGCTGTTGATAAGCTCCATCACGGTGGGGAAAATCGGCGACATTATCGGCAGGAGACGGACCATCCGCTATGGCGCCCTGATCTTTGTCTTGGGAGGCGCGTTCCAGACTTTTGCCCCGGACATGAAGCACATGATCTGCGGCAGGGTGATCAGCGGTATCGCTGTTGGTTTGTTGAGTACAACGGTGCCTATCTACCAGTCTGAGATCTCACAACCCCATAATAGGGGGCAGTTGTCGTGTATCCAGTTCACGGGCAATGTTTTCGGGTATGCGACCAGTGTATGGACGGATTATGTGTGCACGTATATAGAGAGCGATTTGCAATGGCGGATTCCGCTCTTGATCCAGTGTGTGATTGGATCTTTGTTGTTCTTTGGCTCTTTTGTCATCGTGGAGACTCCGCGTTGGTTGTTGAACAACGACCACGATCTGGAGCTGATTGTCGTGTTGCTGGATCTCTTTTCCGGGGGCAATGTGTATGACTCGAAGCTGCGCGACGAATTCCGCACCATAAAGGAAGGTGTCTTGATGGCACGGCTAGAGCAGGAGGAAAAATCGTACAGTTATATGTTCAAGAGGTACAAGAGACGTGTGCTCATCCTGATGACTTCACAGATGTTTGCCCAGTTCAACGGTATCAACGTGATCTCGTATTATGCCCCTTTGGTGTTTGAACAGGCGGGCTGGGTCGGTCGGGACCTGATCTTGATGACGGGGATCAACAGTTTGATCTATGTTTCCAGCACCGTGCCTCCCTGGGTGTTGGTGGACAAATGGGGCAGGAAACCGATCTTGCTCAGCGGGGCATTGGTCATGCTGGTGCTGTTGTTCTCCATTTCGCTTGTGTTGTGGATCGACGTGCCTAGGACTCCCTACTACGTCGTGCTGTTAGTCATGATCTATAATGCGTTATTTGGGTTTTCCTGGGGCCCGATTCCGTGGTTATTACCACCGGAAATTTTGCCATTGACCATTAGGGGTAAAGGTGCGTCTTTATCCACGGCCACAAACTGGTTCTGTAACTTCATCGTAGGCGAAATGACACCAGTGTTGCAGGAAACGATCAAATGGAGATTGTATATGATCCACGGCACCTCGTGTTTACTCTCGTTTGTCTGCGTGCTGTTGGTGTACCCGGAGACCAAAGGTTTGACTTTGGAGGACATGGACAGCATCTTTGACGACAGGAGCTCGGTCTTCAGTTTCTCTTCACAGACGTCTTCCCAAAGAGGTTACGGAGCCACTTCTACGCCACAGCAGAGCGAGGATAATGTACCTTTCGCATATAGATCTACTGCAGCATTGGCCAGACAGCCCTTGTTGGACCCACATCTCATCTCTTCCACTTCTGTGCACTCCGGTGCCTCTCCTTTCATTCCTCCGAAGGAATTGGAGCCTCCAAATCTGGAAGAAATTAGACTGTTCAAATTGAGCGATGCCAACAGTATTCGTGGCAGTCTCAGACGTGGCAGTGAGACCGTTGGGTCGATGATCAGCAAAGTTTTGCCCTCTAGACGGGACGACGATGCTGAAAGTGTCGCTTTCATCAACAGCGACGACGAAAATGAAGAAGTTTAGAAGTATTATGCTCAGTTTGAAGGCTTGACCTATCACAGGACTAGCTGTAATTCTGAAAGTACTGTTTGTGGAACTTTCCATTCTGTGAATGAACAAGTTTCATACTTTAGAGAGTTATTTTGATATCTATGTAATTTAAAGGTTACCTTTTACACAGAATGTAGATATCACTATTGTTACCAAGTAATTCTACAGTCTAGGTGGAGTTAATGATATCATAAAGTTTGAAATATCGGATATAATGTTCATATATCTACATAATCTCAAGATCTTGCAACATATGATGATACAGAATACGGTTTCTGGGAAGTTTACATATATTCAGTGGAAAGGATCAGTTTTATGCTCAACTAATGAATGTATCTAGTTTTGAGGTCTTTCAACCTTTTAAAACATATAATGTACTTATTACAGTTGTTTTTGGTGACCTTTTCACCTTCCACAGCGGATGACGCTTTGGTGCTTTGTACTTTGAACTTGAATCCTTATTGATATTTCTGGTCACTTCTAAAAGTGACACTTCCGATGCTTGCTTCAAAAATCTTCCGACCTTTTGTAACACAGAATATACTTACTACCATTATTTCTGGTCACCTTCTTACCCTCCTCTGTGGAGTTCTCCATTATATCCACACATACATCAGTCTTCTCCTCTTCTTTGGTCAATCTCTGGAACAACGGATGCCCATCAAGGTGCTCACACATCCAGATGTGCAAATCTTCCACATCCGTGATCGTGTAGATGACTCCATGCGGTTTCAACACATACAGATACTCACTGAGCAAAGTATTAGTCACTATTCTCAGTTTGTGCTTCCTGTTCTTGAAATGTGGATCTGGAAAACAGAAGAAGATCTTCTCCAATTGCAGCTTGTGGAAGAAATTAGGGAGAAATTTCATCGCATTACCCCGGAGTACATTGATGTTTTGGTACTGTTCTGCAGCGATATTCTGCTGCCTCAAGGCGATAACCCGGTCTTCTACGTACTGAGTCACTTGGACCCGGATTTCCATACCGAGGATCAAGTTTTGCGGGAATTTAGGCCCCAATTCGATCATCAACCCGCCAAATCCGCACCCAATATCCGCTATTGTCACCTCTTTACCCTCTTGCAATTTCAACTGGTCGTCGGAAGCCAGATAATGTGGGTACAATTTACCCCACTCCATTTCCTCCGGGGATCTCGGGTATTCCAAACGATGGTCGCTGAAGGGATTCGAATGCAGCCTCTGTCTATAGTATCTCTTGCGGGGGAGATTTGTCAGTGCAGTGTCATCGTTTGAATCTGTGCCTGTCTCTGGAGACTCGAATCTCGCATGTTTCAAAAGCTTTCTTTTCAGCTCTTGGTCAGCTCTATAAAGCTTCCTCTTCTGAGATTCTGTCAATCTGGGCTTGGCCCCGGCAGCTGCCGCTGTGTCGCTGGACATTAGTACTCTTCTATTAACCGCTGACTTAAAAATTTTCAAAAATTTTTCAGTTTTTTGTAGAGATGAGATGGGCTAGGCAGTGGTGGGAAGTGACAGTTGAGAATTGCAGAGGATCTATTCCGATATTATATATACAAGGATCAGGAACAAGACTCAGTCCTGTTTTGGGACTTCAGAACCCATTTCTTGCGTCAGCTCTGTCAGTTTTTCGGCCAGTTCTGACAGCTCTGGCAGCTGTGCCAGCTCATGGCTCTTCAAAGTCATGTACAACATCTGTTGAGACGTTTCCAAGGTCCTCACCAACCCGGCACCGCTGAGAAGTGTCAAGACACCGACCAATTCCAGCTGCAACTCTTCTTGGTTCTTCAAGTTTTTGAACAGGTCGATTTCCGCCACATCAAAGGTCTTTTGCTCCACTTTACCCCCTATCAAGAACAATTTCTCGTTTGTAGATTTCAAGAATTTCAACACTTTGGCGACATTGGCCGGTTCACACTTGCTGAATGAGATCAATCCAGTTGGACCTTTCAACAACGGTACCAAGGGGTTTTCCTGCTCTTTGCTCAGCTTTCTCTTTCTCAAAAACCCCTTCAATGCCAGCTTTGAAGCCGGATCCAGATGGTCCTGGTTCTTCAAGTACACTTTCATCAAACTGTTCTTAACCACTGTGAAATTGGCCCCACAGGCCCGGATCTCGTCTCTATACTTGTCGTTTTCCAGTTTCAACAAATTGTTCCTGTGCACGAACAATACGATCTCGTTTTCGTCAAATATATGCTTGTAGTAGTCGATCAAAAACGTCTTTCTCGATGTGAGCGGCTTCAAGGTGTTCCTTTCGGTCTGTAATACGGCGGAAAATGCCGGTTTTCCGGTGTGCAAAAACCGCACCAGTGTTCTGAGTGTACTGGCCGGTGCCAATAACGTGCTATAGCTGAATATGCTGTTCATGGTGTCGCGACTGCTGTTGCACTGTGCTCTTGAACCGCTGTTGGAAAATTTTTGTGTCTCGGTAGTTTTTCACTGGCCAGTTTTGAGTTCTGGGACACGACCGATCTACCATCAACTTGATAAGAGAAAAATGGAACTAGACTTGAGCAGAGACTCGAAGCGGTTTATCCACGATAGACAATAGAAGATAGATCGCAGACGACCGCTTGTACAAGATATGTCAACAGAAGAGTCCCCGACAACACCGACAAAGAAAAACCCCGAGAAAAAACCCCCAGCGCATCTCTCAGAGTTCTACTCTATAGTGTACCCAGGAAATAACAACAACGTCTTACAGTCGCCAGAATCTACACTGACACGGTCCACGACGACGACAAGCAGATCCAATATCATCAATCCGTCGTTTGTAAGTTCCAGCTCGAACTTTTCGTCGTATACAAATGACGTATTGTACGATTCTCCAGACCATGTGATGGTGCTCACGGTGCGTGATATGATGAAAGTGATATCGAAATACGAAAATGCGTTACAAAAACTGTCCAAGTATCTGGATTTGCTCCAGCAGTTGAGCGTGGCGAGCAGCGAATTCGGACATAGTTTGGAGGAAGTCCTGAAACTGCCCGGATGTGATGACATGGGCCAAGACTTCTACAAGATCAGTGGGTTACAATTTGTGAACTCGAATTATGAGTCAATTTTGTCCAAAATGGTGATAAAAGAGTTTGTAGAACCCATCAGGGGAAAGTTGGAGACTTTCAAGCAGTTGGAGTTGGAGAAAGACCAGAATTTCAAGAACGAATTGAAATTGAAATTGGCAAGATTGAAGTTGAAAGAGAAAGACTTGAAAAATTTCAACAAATTGGGACGCAAAAAGATGGATTTGAACGTTTATAAACACAATTTGATCTCTATAACGCATGAGTTGGACAATATTGAAAATTTCAAAAAGATGAACTATTCAGATTTACTACAAGATTTGACCAGACTACATTCACTGATTCTTTTGAATTTGAGCAAAATTGTGCGATCACAGTTGGAGATCAACGAGACTATTCTGAAGAAGTCATGGTCCGGAGGAGGATTGGACGAGTTGATGAGTAAATGTCCGGATCCATTCAACAATGAAGATGAAGAAGCAGACGAAGATGAACTATTAGAAGACTTGGAAGATGAGACTTTAAACGAGATACCAGACTTGAACAGCCCTGGAACGGACGATATACAAGACCAACAACAGGTCGAACAGACAAGGGAATCTCCAACTTCTGGTTCGATATCGAGTTCCTTAAATCACGATAATTCTTTCTCTTTACCCATAATTCCAGATGCAGATGGGACTTGAGTAAGCCCGTCAATAGTCAATTATAGTCTAGTCAAGTCCCGTCCTGTGAAAAAATAAGTCCCAAAAAGCGGAAGCCGTGCGTGCAAGGAACTTACATAGAGATAGAATTGGGAAGTTAGTTCCGATCAGGATGCAACGGAGATAAAAAAAACTACGACAAGAGAGGCAGAACAAAGTTTAGATGAATGACTAACTAAAAGGACTTTTTTTTACCCTTCTCTGCCTATTTGTTAAATCTTTAGCGCATAAAATCAGACTTTTCACGGGACTAAGTAATTGAAACGTAATAAATATCGTGCAGCAAGAACGAATTAATACTACAGCGCTTGGAAAGTCCTAACTGCGACGGGGATTTTGTGGATTTTAACCCTCTTCGATCAATATGTTTTTTTTCCACCTAGTCTCTACTTCCTAAAACCGAAGAAATCAATAGATGCATACATATTTTTCACATAAGTGGAGGTGTTTAGCAGCATATTGTAGGCAACTTTCGTCCTTAGTCTATCATCTTGTGTTTTGTCATCCGTTTCTTTTGGTCGGAAAATTATTTATATGGTTTTCAATTTCCACACAAAATTAAACGAACCTGGGTAACTTTGGATCTAGTGTGAACACCTTAGAGATATCAATTATGAACAACCATATCACACCACAACACGTCAAATTGCCTTCTATAAACGATCTATTACAACAAGATCCATTACCGCCTTCGAATAATTTCCAACCCGTTACAAAGACATTTACACCCCCACCTATTCATTTCATATCACCAAATGCTACTCCAAGTGAAATAAACCCATTGGGGAAGAAGAGGAGTTCATCAGCTTCGGATCCAAGTACATCCAAAAATTCGAAATCACAAAACATCTCGCTACGCAAGAGACAGAGAAAGAAGTTTGAAGATGTCCAAAGATTGTATTTCTGTGATTTTCCGAGTTGCAATAAAGGATATGGATCATTAACACATTTAAACGAACATAGAGTGATACAAAAGCATGGTCCAAGAAAGAAGATTGACGATTTCAAACATGTTAAAATGTTGCAAGAAAAACTCAATACTCAAAAGAAAAAAGACCCAGCATCACCACCTCTGGGTTCATCTTCATCATCGACTTCATCTCCACCGCCACAACAGCCACAGCATATCGCAAGTCTAGCCACAAAAAGCATGAGTGTGCCCTCTGTAGGGACATCATACAGTCATCAAAATCCGGTGGTACCCGTTCCACAACCACCGGCTCATTCTTTACCAAGAATCCCAATTCCTCTGATGAACCCTAATGGCGGTATTACAAATCTTTCTAATTTTATCACCAACAGTGGAGGGAACACTGCGGTATTGAATTTACAAACTTCGCCTCATCAGCACGCAGCGCCAAAAATAGTTCTTCCCCCGGTAGTTCCGCCTTCTCCAGCGCAGAGGCAATACGACGTATTTACCCGAGAAGACCAGGTCGTTCAGAGCTTGTTGAAGATGAAAAACGAAAGCGCTTGAAAGAACATTTATTTATTTATTGATTTTACTTACAGGATAGGATAGCTAATTTAGAGGAGTTGATAATGATTTCAACATGATATCACTGTAGCACTGAGTAATCTATCATCGCTATGCAGCAGATAGGGGCTCAATTATTATTTAGAAAAAAAGAAGCTTTTTCTCCAATTCCTGTAGCTCGGGAATATCTCGTTTTACTCGCATTTTACGAGGAACGAGGTAGACTTGAGAGTGGGGATAATAATTAAAGAAATTAGGCAGATATTTAAGGGATTCGCCGGAAAAGGGTCTAAAGGAATAAAAAGAAAAAAAAAGAAAAAAAATATAACGAAATGACATAGGGTGGGTTAAGATAGGAGACGAGACCCTTCATCGGGATAAAAAAAATCTTGAAACTGATTAGGGTGTTGGATTTTTTGGACAAGAAGAGAATCGAAACGCTGAAAAGTCTTGGAAAGGTGGAAAGCACATGCCCAGAAAACTGTTGGAGCTCCATGGGATATGGAAATCATGCACTGAAGCCAATAATGATGCAAAAATCCACATGTGTAAGATCAAGACACAGGAACAAGTCCTTAGTGAAATAAAAAAAAACAAATATGTGAATATGTTGTAGTACTTACGACTTACATGCATCTTTTTCTGATTAAGCGCGCAAATGTTGTTTGTGAACATGGAAATATGATCACAGAGAAAATTATGCCATGATATCTGAGCGTTTTCACACAATTTACGTTACGCTTTGCCGTATGGCCAATAGTTGTGAATAACCTCTAGTTAGTCAGATCCCTATTTGGCTGTTAAAAGATTTCGATCTTGATAACGGCAAGACCGGGATATCCTTTGAATAATAGAATGTTCTTGTTGTGATCCACAATATCACATGTGCAATGGATATAACGATTCCCCTATCTTTGGTGGTTTTCGATGCAAATATCCTCCACCTGAAACACTATGCATCACTTTTTTGCACTTGCAAATTGTGAAAATGATTTGTAATCTCCCACAACGAATGTAACGAAGAATTTTCACGTTACGCAGAAGCAGAGACATTCGAGGAGGATTATGGAAAGTATTTCGTGTCAATCAAGAAATATGTTTTCACACCCTAGTGCAACTCGGGGTATTGCCCGATTCAGACACTCTTAGTCAAAAGACTAAGAAAGAATACTGCATTATTAATCAAAAATATGTGAATTTCAATAAAAATCACACCGACATATTTTGCTGATGCCTCGGCCGACGATGCGAAATTAAATATTGATTTCTCGGATAATACTTTTCTCGGAACGGAATCACTTGTCTAACACGGATTTCGGGTTTTCTCCGAGAAGTCTTCAAATCCGTTTCATGCGTAGACAATTCAGGTTGTTTGCTGACCTCACAGCGGTAACAGTTGCTTGGAATTTAAAGCTTAGTGAACTTGCCATCATATTGTTCCTTCAAAGGGAACGAACGACCTTCACAGTGACTGAGTTTATTGAAACCTGAGCAACTAATCGTTTTTCATCCCGCACTAAGTTCTCCACTCCCTCTCCCACCTTTAAGTTTGGGGAGCAAACCAAATGTAGGGGAACCGAATTTATGCACATCAACAGGAAAACAAAAACATAGGCGGGAACAAGATCATCAGCAAAAAGAAGGTTCGTAGATTGGCACTTTGGCATCGGCTTGCCACAGCAGTTCGAAAGGCCCTTTCGTAATCTATTGTTGTTTCAAACCCTGTGCTATTTAGGTCCTTTGAACAGCAAAGTTATGGCTAGTTTTAGCTTATCCTTGCTTTCGTAATCAAGTTTAACTACTGTAAAATCTTTTAATTCAGTTTATTTTATTTTTTCTCTTCCGCTTTGCGTGAAGTTACGTAATAGTCATCGACTCAACAGACAGCACCCTTCCGAAATATTTTTAAACGTTATCTCTCTATAGACAAACCAGGAGTACTAGTGGGTATGTGTAAGGCTTACAATCAAATGATTGGAAGGTTCGTGAAAGCTTATGTGCCCAATGAGAAGAGCCCTAGCAATCGAGTGGCTCTTTGGTCGAGTTTCGTCACCGCCCTCAAAGCTATCAACTTACATTCAATTATATGTACAGTCTTACGGCAAAGAGAAAAAGGCATTCTTCAATAATAATTAAGGAGGTCATCATCCAGGTCTTTGTTCAACTCATAACTCGTTGATCAGCAATCGGAGATCAAAAGAAACAAGAGTGGATAAGGTTGTTTTTCTACATATTTTTTTCCTTCATCTCACGACTCTTATATCTCCGTTGCTAATATACTTTTTTTTATTTTGTGCCATTCGAAAAATGCTAGATCCAGTTGGCTCTAGCTTTCGGTGTATCTTGTTGGTTTGCTTGACATTCAAATTATCTCTTGTTCATCTTGTATCCAGCTTTCGGCCCTTACCTTGCTCACATAGCGGTCACGTCAAATAGAAAATGGACTTAAATAATTTGCTCCATCATGTATTGTCTTGAAAACTTTGATTTTGTTTAAATTCGATTTTCATGTACAAATATGCTTGTTCTTTAAAACAGGCCACAGATTTTTCTCACATGGAGCAACTTTTCCCGAGACGTTATACAAAAAAATACATTTTTGGTGTTTTTTTGTTTTGCCTTTCCTTTATTTGACTTTTTTTTCCATTGAATTCGATTCCTGGGAGTTGATACGTCAATACCCTAGCGTATATATAGGGGCCGGAGGATCTGGGACTTGGTTATAGTTTCTCAAATTAACTAATATCGCCCTAACTATTGACTACTTTAGGAAAGTATTGGTTTTAGTATAGGGATCGAAAGGGGCCCTTTTTCGACAAATATTTCTTTTTAGGCTCATACATTTCTTTTTCACATCATCTGTTTACGGATCGATCTCACTTACCCCGTCTATTTCCAAACGAACGCAGAGGACTATAAATAGGGAAGGAGGTCCGTAAACAAACAGCTGTGTCTATTTCTATATAGATTGCATTCTTTGATCTGGTTAATCTGCATTAACTTCAAAGAATTACACTGCATTTTTCTGCATTTGAGAAAACAAGGTTTATATCATTAGCAAGCGACCATTCATCATCCACATCACCAAATTCACAATGCCGAGGTTAACACAACATCTGGTAGTTCAAAATATCCAATCATCAAAGCAAGCTCCCTCAACAATATGTCAAGAAAAATTAATAGATCATTAAAACAATCACCAGACACAGAAACCAAATATCTTGAAATGGAAACCTCTGCTGAGGATCAAGTTGAGGCCCAAATTTCACAATCTGATCAACATGATGAAACTGCAAAAGATGAGGCTACGCGGCTCTCATCTCTTGCAAAGTTGTTAAACCCAGTGGATCAAACATCCCCCACTACCACCAGTTTAAGAACAAACAGTAGTTCAACAAGCACATCAGCAACATCTCTGAAGGCCTCAACATCGTCTTCAAGTTCAGATGTTCAAACTGCGGCCAATGCAAAGCTGGCCATAAAAAAAAGACGTCGTAAAAGATATAACGACGTGGATAGATATTTTTATTGTGATTTCCCCAACTGTGAGAAAGCTTACGGATCGCTTACGCATTTGAATGAGCATAGAGTGATACAAAACCATGGACCAAGAAAGAAGTTTGATGATTTCAAACAAGTTAAAGACTTGATACTGTTCAAAAAATTGCAGCAACGTATTTTGAACCGTGAAACGGTGATATTGGGGGCACCGGAAGATGTAGCGATGTTACCAGCAAACGCACCACAATGGCCAAATCCCAACCCACATCAAATATTTTTGATGCCACAGCAGAGCTCTGAGAACCAAGTCTACTACGTGCCATATCAACCGTCGACTATCCCAGGTGAAATGACCCCAGTGGAAAACGTCCCAGCGCAGTTTCCACCGCACCAACTTCCTCCACAGCAACCATTCTTACCCCAACATCCTTCACAGATCCCAGCTCATTCGCATCCAGAGATGCAGAAGCAGGTTCCAGTGATTCCTCCCTCATATGTCCATCCTTACTACCCTCCACCACCACCACAACCAGCGGTTCACGGCTCCCCTCCGCTTGTACATCCACAAACATATTTCTCACAACACTACCCGGTGGCCCCAGTCACCCTTCCACCGCCCATCCGCAAGCCAAATAGTCCAGATCAAGCCGCAACACTGTTGCCAAGTTTGAAGTCACTTATCGGGGAGACGATTGCAAGTAAGGATGAAGAGGAAGAAAAAGAAGAAGTTGTTCATAGATGATGCTGGCCAAGCTTGTATCCACCCACTGCGCCACCGCACGACCTGCGCAGTTTGTAAAATTACCATTCAATCATTATACAATTCCTAATAGATCAACTTTCAAACGGGTTGTCAAAATATATATAGATCATTTATAAATACGAAGTTGACGAAATATTCATAATTTTGCTTTTTGAACCAACCCTACAACCCCTTTCTGCGAAAATTGTTAGTTTGCTCAGGTAGTGTAAATAACGCAAAGAAAAATGAAAAAAAAATAATTTCTTGATACAAATGTACAAATAAAAGTCACGATTCGGTTTGATGGATCAATTGGAGGAACAATGAGCTATTCCAACGGTAGATTCAGTACTTTAACGCCATCAAGGCAGTTAAAAGACCTCGATGAACCGATAGTGATACCGAAAACGAGGTCACGTGCGCCGCAGGGGCCCTCTGCAGCATCTCAGATGCCATCGACCACGAAGATCTCATTTGGGGGATTACCGAACTTTACCTCTTTTGTCGAGCAGAGACAGAGCTACAGGCAAAATTCACAGTCACAGAGACAGAGCAGTGTACATACTTTAAACATATCAAGTGCCCGGGATCTTGAAGACGAAGACATGCCTCCTTTGCAGAGTCAAGAAGATGCAAATTTTGAGTTGGTAAACTCATCACGTTTTGGAGGAGGAAATCTGGGTCAATTGGGGAAGAAGCAGTACCATAACTACAACACGTTCAGTGGGACAGATTATGGGGATAGAAATTACACTTTCGGGACAAGAAATGCATCGTTACCTGTGCCATTCAACTTGAGATCGAGAAAATCATCAGGCACAACGACAATACACAGAGCAAATGTCTCAAAGATCTTGCAGCACTCTGAAGAAGAAGCTCCAAGCCCATCAAATCAACAAGAACAACCCACAGCATCTGAAGCTCTGAAAACGGCTGCCAAATTTCTGTTACAACTGATACTATTGATTTTGTCAGTTCTTTACAAGCTTGTGACCAGTTTTTTTGCCCCATCTGAACTCCAGGAGCACCAGCAACTGGAACTGAGCCATGAATCTCGTCTTGTTCAACAAGTACAAGACGACAATTCCACTTATTCCCATATCGCGACGCCTTTGCTGCGGAAAAGCCTGCCTGTATCGAATTTTGAAGAGAACCAGAGTTTCAATGTGAGCTCGTTGAGCTGGGAAACCAGGCAAAAACTTGACGAGTTGGAGCATATTAGAGAGGGATTGTTGCATTCTGGGCCGCAATCAGGTGACTATGGCACACATTTCATAATAGAAGACCTTGAAGACGGTCTACCCGATGTCGTAGAGGAGCCAAATGTAGAATTGGAGTATATTAGAAAGATTTTCAACAACGATGGAAGATTCGAGTTGCAGTTGGACGACAACTATTCCGAGTACAAAACTGCAAGTACAGGTTACGGAATATCCAGTGCTTTGAGCTTGTCACAGAAGTTGAGATCAGCCATCGGTCTTGGAACTGAATATGAGGAATCCGATGCTGACACTTCAGATATCAAGATTATTGATGAAAGACCTGGCAAAGAGTACTTTGTGTCGCAGTTCGATATACTGCGTGATGACACATTGAACAAACTGAGTCTATTGCTCTTTGAAGAAGAGTTCAAGACCTACCAGTCGATCGTAGAAGAGAAGAGAAGACGTCAAGAATTGATCAAAGACTTGAAAATCCAGAAGGAGAGAATCTCGCTGGTTCCTAAACTCAGTGCAGACCAAATTCTGTACGTTCGTAAATTCATGTACTCATCCAATGTGCAAGAAGTTGTCAAGAAGAATTTGAACGGTGTCGAATTGAGAGTTCACGATTTGCAGACACTTTCGGGCACAAATTGGCTCAACGACAACATCATCGATGCATATCTCTCTCTCATCACTAAACGATCGTCTCTGAACGCTTCGCTCCCCTCGAGTTTTGTCTTCACTACACATTTCTATACAACACTTCTGTCTAAAGGCTACACAGCTGTGCAGCGTTGGGCCAAGCGTAAGAAGATCGATGTCACAAAGTTGGACTACATTTTCGTACCTGTGAATTCGGTGAACACCCATTGGTCGTTGCTGTGTGTGAACAACAAGCTGAAAAAATTCCAGTACTATGATTCTTTGTCCTATGAAGGTTCTAGCGGGTCTCGTAACGATTTTGAGAGGTCAAAGAACTCGGCAATTTTGAATAATTTGGTAGAGTACATGGAAGGTGAAGATCTGAGGTTGAACAACGGTGCTAGTACTGTTGATTTCCAAAGTTATCAGTTGTTACCCCTGATCAACTCGCCTCAGCAGAAGAATGGATCTGATTGTGGTGTATTCACATGTACTCTGGTGGAATTTTTGTCCCGGGACAAATTTTTGCAATTTGGACAACTGGACATGGAGAACTTGCGGTTCAAGATGTGCTACGAGTTGCTCACTGAACAGTTGATGAAATGAACTAATTGTACTATATATTCAGAATAATGTTAGGTCCCCTTCTGTTATCTGTACTTTATGGGCAACCTTTCGCTGTAAATTACTGAAAGCCAAGCATAGTTTCAGTAAACAACTGTTTGATAGGATTTGTAGTTAAATTTGCTCACCGGGAATTGATGAAATGAACAACTTTGACTAGATATCTAAAACCATCCTAGATCACCCTCTTTTTATTTGCACGTTGGCCACGACCTTTTGAGCGAAACAAATGACAAAAAAATCATGGAGAAATTTAGTTCAGTGACTTGATACCACAGATTGGCTCTATAGCACCACGAGACAATGCCGAAATTCCCATCAATTGTCAAGGAATTGAGATTCTTCTTGTCCCAGTCGGGAGAAGCCTCCAAACCATTGAAGTATGTATAATTATAACGGATTTATCGTGAGCAGAATACTGACAATCTTTCTACAGAGATTTCTTAGTTGCCAACTACCCTGCCTTGAAAAAGCAAAACCCGACAATACCGATCATGATTAGAGAGAGTATTGGGATTCCTCCTAGTGTCACTGTTAGATACGAGTTTGGCAAAGAGGTGAAGACAAATTTGGACGGATTGGCGCCAAAAGACATTGAACAGACCGTTGGAGGTTTGGCCAAGTGAGGCTCGCTTATTTATTATTATTTATTATCTATATCTGTTTATTTTGTCTATTTATCATCTGATTATATCTCATTATCATCACTACAGTTATCCCTATGGTCACTTAATTATCACCATCACTATCACTCCATCTATTCATAGTGCGTCACAATTTTACTTTTCAGCTTTTCTCCATAAATGATCTAGGAAAAAAAACGGTTTGAGATCGTATTTGGACGTGTTCAAGACATTATCCAACAATTCATCACTAACCGCCACAATGTCGTCGCATATGCGCTATGATCCGGTTCACGATATGGACAATGCGGCTCCCACTACTCCAAATGCTGCAGAGTCTCAGCCGCTGCAAGACGTCCAAGTACCAAATTCTTTGCCCGAGCAGACATCTCTGGATCACAAAGTTGCAATTTCGTCATTGTTGAGCTCAAATTCCACCCAGGATCCTCTGAACACATCACAGGACGAGACTAGATCACCTTTAACGGAAACCCCCACTTCGCAACCCCATTTGTCCGATCCAGAGGCCCTAAACCTGGCACATACACCTTCAAAGAGAGTTTTGTTGGCCAACAAGAGGAAGAATAAAGACCAAGAGCCCAAGGAAGCTGTCAAAAAGGCGAAAAAACTGCTGCTGCCAGTGCACCTGACACAACAGCAACAGGTAAAGATCGTCCGAGACATGTCCTCGGCGACATCTTCCGGCTCTGTCTCTGCAAGTCGATCACGGCATTTGAAAAAACCAGACAGTGAGCCTCTTTGGCGTTCTGATATCCAGCACGACTTCTTACAACTGTTGTTACTCAACAACCTGAAGTTCTTGTCCAACCCTTATGAGAAAATCGACGAAGATATCAAATACTGGTCCTTGTTGAACGGGAATGACGGCTCTAGCTCTCTTGGGTACACTGAAAAGTTGACTTTTTTCCAACTCTACTTGATCACCATCTTGAAAAGCAATAGAATCTCAAAGATTTTGAAAGACAGGTTGGTCGAGGATTTGAACTATCTGTTCAAGTTCATCATCTTGTGTTTGCTTGTGAATTTGGGACGCTTGAACACGACAATCAACTTTGACTACGAGATGAGATCGCAATTGCGCACATATCACTGCATTCCCGTGTTGCAGACAAACCACGACATCTTCGGAATTGCCCAGGAACCAGATAACGTTGTCGAGAATAACGGAGGCGGAAGTGGGTACACTCTGAACAGCGTAAAACAGTTACAGGACACCCCGAGGTTGAAAACGATCTTAAAAAGTGTGAGTGATTTCAATCACAGCTTGAATGGAGACACTTTGGAGGGGTTTTTGGACACCTGTTCACGTACAAACTCGAAACCACACGATAACTTGAGTGAGAGGTTCAACTTGGTGTCGTTGATCTTCCACATGAGCACTTTTGAAGAGCAATTGATGGATATATACGTCAAAGAACGTCGTTTTGAGATGGGATCCACGATTTTGACCGAGGTTTTCAACTTGAACAATCTGAAACCAGATATTAAAGTATCTAGATTCTTGTGGATGGTGTATCTCTTGCACGAGACGGACTTGAGCGAGTCGCAGAACCTCTCAAACCCATTTGGAGTGCTCGAAGAAGGCGTAAACCAGATCCCAGACTTGGAATTCAGCGAGGAGGGAGTTTTCAACGTAGACACAGACAAGGAGAAGCAGTTTGCCACAGAAATGAAGACTAAGAGGAAGAATTTCTTGGAAATAGTGGAGACGATGTCATTAGACCAGAAATCAGCTAATGATCAAAATGTAGTAGCAGTCAATGGTGCCGAGAAACCAAGACTCAACAAAAAGGGCCGCAAGAGAAGGATCATTAAGGACGAGTCACTAGAAAATGCCCCACTATCTGTAGTAGGATCCACACCTGAAGTTTCAACACCATCCAGTGCCACATCAAAACAAACATCTATCAGACAGAAAAGGGACAAAAAACAGGTAGTCACCTCGAGACACCGAGTTTTGCAGTTGAAGCTGGACCAAATCCGTAGACTCTTGAGAGATGCCGATATTGCAAATGCGAAAAACCCGTCTCTGACTCAAGAACAGCGGTTAAAAGACAAAGTACTGGAGAAATTCATCTGGGAATACATAAATTTACAAATTAGAAGTAAGAATGCTCAGAGACACAGACAGGGAACAGTCAAGCATCTTGAAAGTTGTAAAGACACAGATCTCATCGACTACAAGATTGACGATTATAACGAGTTTAGACTCAAGGTTTACCAACTTTTGTCGCATCTCCAGACCGAACTCGGAGATAATCGTGCAAACGAAGCCAAATCTATAGTCAACCAGTTATTCTGAATATAGAACGCTAAATATACTTCATGTAGTGCAATAACGTTTCAACTCTAAAGGGGATCTAAAGACTCGATGCATAAACTTTAAGCCCATGCAGTGTCAATATCTTTGTGTCCATCATCTGAACATTATTATACCCACGTGCCAAAGTAAAGTAGCATTTTTTTGCAGCATTAGCTAGCCAAAAAATTGCAAGATTAAGAAAAAAATCGAGAAGATAGCGACTTGAAATTTTACAATACCAACAGGGGGTAACCAAGATCGTATCAGTGAGTACTTGGACTACCAGCATCTCGAACAGCTTCACCCATTGAACTATATCCGACCAATTGAAATTGTCAGGGTCCAAATAGCGGAAGGAAAGGCAGATTATCATAAAATAATAATCACCGAATTTGACCTAGAATCGTGCATATACTTGATTTACATTCATCTTATTGGACGACATTGTACTGGGAAGTATAAATACTGTTGGAGATGTCTGCGGATTCAAAGCAGGATAGTCCTAAAGTGGTCAAGCACAAGAGAATGTTGTTTGGAGTCAAATTAAAGAATGAAATCTACTCGCCATGGAAACAGTACTATATCGACTATGATCATTTGAAAAAATTGTTGAAGGAGAATATAATATTGAGCGAGAGTTGGAACGATCAAGATGAAAACAAGTTCGTCTCATACTTAGATCTGGAGTTGGAAAAGGTTTACAATTTCGAAAGTGAACAGTACTTAAAATTGGACAAGAAAATCTCGGAATTGGAGTCTCAGATTGAAGATTACTTGGAAAAGAAAGATGAAAGTTCCAATTTCAAGTTATCCGAGTTTCAAAAATCATTGGAAAACTTGTTGGGATTCACCCAGGAATTGGACCATTTTGCACGTTTGAATTTCACTGGGTTCTTGAAAATCGTCAAGAAACATGACCGTTTGCACAGACAATACTCAGTCAAGCTGTTGTTGAATGTCAGATTGAAGAACTTGCCATTCCATTCGGAAGATTACAGTCCTTATCTCTACAGAATCAGTATTTTGTACCAATTTTTGCGTGAGAACTTCGAGAGTGGTTCTTTATCGACATCTTTGAACAACTCTGTCAAGAAAATGTCCAATTCCGGTAAGTTATCCAACTCGATGTCTTCCAACACACCTTTACAGAATTCTATTCTGGATAACTCATTCCGAGTGTTGAAGTTCTGGGTCCATCCGGACAATTTGATGGAGATCAAGACCACCATCTTGAGACATTTACCAGTATTGGTGTACAACAACAAAGATGAATACGATGATGATAACACTCAAGATCCTACTATCACTTCGTTGTACTTTGATAACAACCATTTCGAGTTTTACAACATGAAATTGTTGAAAAACTTGAACAAGACTCCATCCGTGCGGATCAAATGGACTGGGAAGTTGAGTGATAATCCGGAGTTGACTGTGGAGAAGAAGTTCTTCAACTACGACACTGGCGAATCCAACGACACCAGAGTGCAGTTAAAAGAGAAGTATATCAACGAGTTTGTCAATCTGCACGACGATGACGACGATTTGCATCTGTTGAATTCAGACGACAGAATTTCTACCAAAAAATTCACACTCAACAAGTACATGAAAAGATTGATTAGAAGAAACTTACCAAGAGATGTTTTGGCCAAATATGAACTGGATTTCAAGAGTCTACATGAGTTTATCCAACAGAATGATTTGGAACCTGTCTTGAGAACTGTCTTTACGAGAACTGCATTCCAAATACCTGGTGATGATGACAACTTGAGAATCACTATTGACAGCAATATCTTGTTCATCAGAGAAGATTCTTTCGATAAAGATCGTCCAGTGAGAAACCTGAACACATGGCACAGATTGGATTTGGACGATTCCAACTTGAAAGACACTTATTCAGTATTGAGGAAAGGCGAGTATCTGAAGTTTCCATACAGCGTCATGGAGATCAAGATCAAGAACTCGGTCTTGAACAACAAGTCCTCGAAAACTTTCAAATGGGTTGACGAATTGACCAATTCGCATTTGGTGAAGGAAGTTCCAAATTTCAGTAAATTCATCCAGGGTATTTCGTCTTTGTTCTTGGAAGATGATAGTTTGGAAATCTTGCCCTTCTGGCTTCCAGAATTGGAACACGACATCAGAAGAAAACCGGAAGAAGCATACAGAGATTCGCAATTGAAAGATGCCAAAATCGCAAAGGAAGCCAACAATTTGAAGTTGTTGAAATCTCCACGTCAAGGGTCCAGTTCCTCAGGAGGTAAAGTCGTTGCAGGCACCACCTATTTGGGTAAGATCGAAGAGTTGATCAGTGATGATGTCGATTTCGATTTGGACGACCACGAATCTTCAGATGACGAAGACGTCAACAAATCACCACTGCAACAACTGCAAGAGCAACAGCAAATCTTATTGGAGACGACTTCGCCATCTGAAATCACCTCTGTATATGACGAGTCAGATGAAGAGACAGAGTTGCCTCCTGGAGTCACGAAACCGGTGCAGTTACTCAGACAATCTGGACCGTTGAAGATCGAGCCAAAGGTGTATCTTGCCAACGAAAGAACCTATTTAAGATGGAACCATGTCGTTACTTACATGACTATCTTGACCATTGCATTACTCAACTCTTCAAATGCATCCAATTTTTCCAGTGCCTTGTATAACATCACTTTGTTGTACTTGCTGTTAACGATTTTTATAACAGGCTGGAGTTACTACATCTGGCACAAGAGAATGTCGTTGATCAAGCAGAGATCTGGTAAGCATCTCGATGCCGTTTTCGGCCCTATTGTATTGGGGATCGGACTTGCAGGTATTCTCTTGGTGAATTTCGTCGTTGGTTGGAAGAGGGCCCAGGAGTCTAGAAACTCCGGCAATGTCTTGTATCTGATGGAGTTTCAACATGGCTTCAACCAATGGCTTGTTGGTAAGGTAGATGCATTTGTGGATCTCTTCTAATGTGGTGTAGTCAATAAATTGGATAGCCATTCTTTATTTCAGCTTTGCAAGATTACTAGGCAGAGTGCATTTGTAATAACAGCACAGTTGTACGAATAGTAGCAGAGAAGATGATTATATTTTACATACATCTACATTCACATCTATTTCTGCGCCTGCTAGCCCCCAAATTGTTCTTGATCTCATAGGAGAGAGATGTCATTGATTCATGCTTTGTCTCCTTTGACCTTAAAAAGTACTGTTGTAATCGCCACCCAGTTATGCGGAATCTCGTTCATATTCATAACTGCATCTACTCTACTAAATCTGCGTCTGAGTTCATCTACATCTACATCTACATCTGCTAGCCCCCAAATTCTTCTTCATTGCAGTAGAGGGAAAACCTAAGTGACTGGCTTTTACAACTCAACCTCTCAGTATTTAGTGCACTGGAAATGACACAATACCATCTCCGTATCTTCATCTACATCTATCCACATCTATCTCTATTTTCCCTCCATCCATCTACACACTGTTAGTACATAGCAACTAACCCCTACAAACCCAAAATGGCAATTTTAAAGACAAAAAATCAAAAATTAGATGGCAATATCTAACTAGTCAGTACACCTATCGCTACAACCAGGATGTTCCTAACCCGTTCAATTGCGTCTCTGATGAGGCCAATTGCACGCCGATATCCACCGCTGATGGTCACGACCCCAAAATGGCAATTACAAGCGGTTTCCACCGCAATTCCCAGAGATGACCCGACAGATACGGCGCTAAAGGACGATTCTGATGTAGGAGACGATGAAGACACCCTGAATACGGGAATCATCAAAAAAGACAAGCACGAATCATTGGTCTACTTTGACTACTTGTATCCTTACTTTTCCTCCAAGTGGGATATCAGACTGTACCTTGGAATATTGATATTTCCGACGACGGAAAAAGGCATCTTGAAAAGGGTCCAAACGATCACAAACCCGGATAAAAACGCCTCAGAGTACCAGATAAAGTCCGTCCAGCCAATGAGAAGAGATGGAGGAGCATTTGTCAAGTTCCAGTTGCCCTTGGATGTGTCAATTCCGGATTTCAACAAGAAACTTTTGAAAACGGTAAACCATAAAGAAGGCTCGTACTTCTTCAACACCTTCTTCCTGGTCAGATGCTACCCCGTAAAGGGAAAACCGTGGATCGAGGATTTGAGACGGTACCCTTCCAAGAAAGCCAAAGTCAGTTTCGACGGTCCCGAATTGTCGCAAGAGGATTTGTATCTCTTGTTCAGACGGTACGGAGTCATTCTCGACATCGAACCGCCCAAACCGGACTCCAAGGAGACTTTGAAGAGTGCCACAATCACCTTCAGAATTACGCGGTCTGCAATAACACTGAAGAACTGCTTGAATGGGTACAAATTGAACGATACCACGTTGCATATCCAATTTATACCTGAAAATAGACAAAATATCATCTGGGACTTTATAATGAACCACCAGAGAATCTCCATCCCGTTGATGGTGACAGTGTTGACTCTGATTCTGTTCTTTGTCTTTGAACCGGTGAGAGAATGGTGCGTCAAGGAGAGAATCTCGCAACGTCACTCTTTGAAGAATATCGAATTGTATAAAAGCGTCATCAGCTGGACAAACTCGACAACTTCGAGGTTCAAGCAATTGATCTACAAGAACAAAGATTCCAGCAGCACCGAGAGAACCAACCAACTCTGGCTCGAAAGATACGAAAAGGTGAGAGAGTTGAAATTGTGGCTCGAAGAGAATGTAAACACCTTCATAGTTATTCGTGGACCTAGAGGCAGTGGAAAGCACGAAATGGTGGTGGATCATGCCCTAAAAGACCGAGAAAACGTGTTGGTGTTGGACTGCGACTCTTTGTTGAAGCAGAGATCTGACCAGAAATTGTTGCTGTCGGTGCTGCAACAGATTGGCTACTTTCCAAGTTTCACGTGGTTGAATTCGTTGACGAGTTTTGTTGATCTCGGGTTGCAAGGTTTGATAGGCCAGAAATCCGGTATCAGCGAGTCGAAAGAGCAGCAGGTGAGATCTATGTTCAACACGGCTTTGCTGGCTATCAGAGACCTCAGTCTCGAAGATTATGCGCACGAAGTTCCAGAAGTGATGGAGGGACAGAACGAGGAGAAACTGTTAAAAGAAGAGGACTACTTACAACTGCGTCCAGAGAAGAAACCCGTTGTTGTGATTGACAGATTCCAGCCTACAAAGAAACTGAACGAACGTAATGCCTTCATATACCGTGAAATCGCCGACTGGGCTGCCAATTTGGTCTCGATGAACGTTCTGCATGTGATTTTCATCACTGACGACATCGGATCTCTGTCTCATCTCAGTGAATCGTTGCCGGATCAAGTCTTCAAGACTTCTACACTCTCAGACGCCTCGCTGGAATCTGCAAGGAATTATGTCTTGACACAGTTACAAGACCTCACTGCTTCATCGCTGGTCTTGGACTCTTTGGACCAGACAATTCACCCATTGGGTGGTAGAATGTTGGATTTGCAGCTGTTTGTAAGACGTATCAAGAGTGGCGAGTCTCCTAAGGAAGCCATTACAGAGATGATTGTGCAGACTTCTGAACAATTGACCCAAGTTTACTTCAACAAACCTCATGACAAATTCTCTGGTTCCCACGCTTGGATTATCATGAAAAGATTGGCTAACGAGGGAGAATTACAGTTCAGCGACATTTCTTTGCATCCTTTGTTCAAGTCCAATCCAGAGGAAGTTCTCACGCTGTTGGAGTCCTCTGAATTGATTCTGTTGGTCAAAGATCGTGGTTTGATCAAGGCTATCAGACCTGGAAAACCGTTGTTCAAGGCAAGTTTCGAGAACTTGGTCAATGACGAAAAGATCTCAAAGGATTTGGAGATCAGATATTATACTGAGATGATTGGTTTTGAAAACAAACGTATTGCGAAATGGGTCGATGAGATTGGAAGATTTGGAAATTTCACCGATTTGAGCAGCAACAAGATGTTCAAACCGAGATTGGAGTATCTTGCCGATAAGATCAAGCTGAGTACTGATGTGATTCTCGCTTCAGAGAAGCTGATCAAGTCGTTGAGCAGTTGAGCTGGAATGATTCTATGTACTTTTGTAAATAATAATGGTTTTGAGTAATTTGTTCATCTGAGTTTAGTAGTAAATAGCTCGAAGGTTTGAGGTGCTGGGAAGTAATAATCGCAGTGATAGATGTGGGTTTTGGTCGTTGAGCAAACTTGCATAAGGGGAACATTGACCAACATGGCCTGTCGCAAATGGTCAAAAAATCAGCTATTCTAGTGTGGGAGGTAAATGGTGCACCACTGGGCTAAATAATTGGTAATACGATACGAAGAGGTTCAGTGATCCTGGGAATTCAAATTATGTGCAAATGTATTTATACAACCTCTACAATTTATCTAACCCCCATATGAGTAAGTAAAAGCCTCTTTAATCTCGTCATGGTCAAACCCACTGTTCAAACACAACTGTAACAAGATTCTCAGTTTTTGAGGATTCAAATAGCCAGCCGAAATAACACCATCGATGTGGATATTCAGCTTTGGAACCATTCCATCCATGGTTCTCTTTGAGACGATAATTGGGATGTGGTACTGTTGCCAGATGTCCAGCAACTCCCTAGACACATTCTCACTCAAAGAACCGGCTCCCATTGTGGCAATCACTACACCTTTTACAGACAAGTTGTCCAAAACGATCCTGAACAAGTTCTTGTTCATGCCCTGGTGCGCATACAAGATGACCACCTCCCCCAAATCACGTTCCAAGTCCAATTTGAAGGTCTTTAAAGTGGTGGGCTTCGCAGGAGGGTAATAGTAATGGATTTCATTGTTCACGAAATTGCCCAAATAGCCCTGTTTCCCGTTGAAAGTGTCCAAAGTGTTGGCATTTGCCTTTGTGATATAGTAACCGGAACTTATCTGGTCGTTCAAACTCACAAGCACACCTCTGCCTCTACTGTTGGCGTCCGCTGCAATACAGATCAGCTGGTACAAATTCATCGGACCGTCGGCACTTATTGATGTAGAGGGTCTCATGCTACCGCTTACAACTATCGGGATATCTGTCTCTATACAGAACTGTAAAAAGATGGTTGTCTCCTCCATTGTGTCAGTGCCATGGGTGATCACTATGCCATCGACACCTGCCGTCAAGGACTCCACCACAGCGTTGTACAACTTGGCCAAATGGCTGGAGTCCATCTCTTTCGAGTCCAAATTCATCACTTGCTCATACTCGATACTTATCGAGGACGAAATGTCCGGGATCGAGCTGATCAACTCGTCAATGGTCAAATCCACCAGGTATCCAGCGGTCTGGTGCGACGAGGAGCCTTTGGACGCTATTGTGCCGCCGGTTCCCAAGATTTTGATCTTCCGAAGGTTTGCCGAAGTTTCAGACTTGATTGCAAACGTCGAATGTTCCAAATCGTTGTCTATAATTGTGAGATTTGATCTGTCTATGGTCATTTGGGCGTCGAGTACTTAGTAGTACTTGGTTCTTGACTAGTGAAAAATTCCCAGAAGAGCATCGATTTGAACTTTTTTTTTCTTCATTTTGGGGGTGATTGGTGCGGCATTGAGGTTTGGACGCCATAGTTGGTCAGTGGGGCTGTTAGAGAGCGTGAAAGTGGAGGGAAAGTGCACGAGAATTGTCCACAGGTGTCCACAGGTGTCAACAGGTGTCCACAAGTCGTAGGTTTACAACGATAGCCATTGTATGTGCACTGAACATTGACAGAAACTACGGTGCTACTTTTTGATTTTTCATAATGACGGTATTAGTATACAGGAATCGTAACAGAGAATCATGACTAAACAGCGAGGCCTAATTTCCCTCAGCTTTCTTCAAATTCCTCTTGTGCTGCAACTCGTTCTTCTTTATCAACCTCTTTCTGTCCAGTCTGTTCAAAGTTCTTGGGTCGATCAAGCCCTCAGCGGTATCAGCCTTCTTGTCTTCCACTTCCACCAACCACTGGTCATCAAGTTTCTTGTTGTTGCCCTTATAACCCCATTTAGGTGCCCATTCTTGGTTTTCTTCATCATATGCCAACTTTCCGTCCTTGCCCTTCTTCTTGATACCCTTCTTGGCGGCAAACTGTTCCCATTTGGTTGGAGCCTTGGCCTTTGGTAACGATTTCTCTCTTGGTAATTCTGTTATTGGAGCCGGAAGTTGTACCAAAGTGATACTGGCACTGGCACCTCCCTCCGCGGTGTTCGATTCAGTGGTGGTCTTGAGGGGTAATGATAATAACTGGTTGATGGCCAATTGTGCATTGTCTCTGGTGATCTCTGTCAAGTACTTGTTCAAGTTCTCATCGTTAGACGCCCTCAAAGGGTCCAAAGGATTTGGGTCAAAAACCGCCAAATGGCCCAAATCGTACTCTACTGGTATCAGTTTCTCTACGGTGACTGGTTTGAACTGTTTTTCCTGTGGCATCGTGGTGCGTGTGATGGGGTGGCTGTGATGTGAATGTGGATCCGGATGTGTGATGAGGTCTGGAAAGATATAAAAAAATTTTCAGGAAAATTTTTTTTCTTGCCCTTGCGAGATGCGCTAGGCAGAGATGAGCTGCGCAGTGGGCGGAGGGGAGGCGGAGAGGAGGCGGAAGAGCGGTGGAGAGTGGGCGGGAACCTAGGCGGAGAAAGGAGGGCAGTGGAGCAGGAGAAAAAAATAGAATCAGGGGCCCACAGTCTTTCCAAATAAGTATGTCAAATTAGTGCAGTCTGACTAGTAGTTTGATGAGTTGTGAGAGACCAAATGGCTGTTTGGATTGTGTTGTTCTGGTGAGTTCAGGGTTTGGATACACATCTGGGCCGGCCTGGCCCTGGCCGTTCACCATTGTGCACTAGTATACACTGAACATAATTCCTGATCAAGATCATCCCCAATCAAGAAATAGTAAGTATACTCGAGAGCCGCCTTAAACCTTCAGCCACATCCAAACCCATCTGCGGTACGTCCCAAGCACAGCAGTGGCACATCTGGGCCAGAGCTGAACCACACCTGTCCACATCTGCTCCACAATCTCAGATGACATAATAAACTCGCTCTATTGGCCAATTCCGAGCCCCGATACCGGCCCGGTACCGGACGCATGACTAAAATAAGAAAATTTTTTTCACCTCTACCAAATGACAGTTATCAACCTGATCTATTCACCACGGCGGAGGCACTTCAGCGGACCAAAAAGCCGAATAAACAGCTCATAACACAATGTTGGCATTCAGAATCAAATCCGCGCTGCTCAGGAGACATTTCTCCACCTCTTTGCCCAAAAATGGCCAGAACTTGACGGAGAAAATTGTACAGAAATATGCAGTGGGTGTTCCCCTGGGCAAAAAAGTTCAGAGCGGTGACTACGTGACGATCAGACCGGCACATGTGATGTCGCACGACAACTCGTGGCCGGTGGCCACGAAGTTCATGAAATTGGGGCTGTCCAAGGTGAAAGACAACAGGCAAATCGTCAACACTCTAGATCACGATGTGCAGAACAAGACAGAGGCCAATTTGAAGAAGTATAACAACATCCAGAAGTTCGCCAAAGACCAGGGAATAGACTTCTACCCAGCGGGACGTGGAATCGGGCATCAGATCATGATCGAAGAGGGTTATGCGTTCCCCTTGAACTTAACAGTGGCCTCAGATTCTCATTCCAACACCTATGGTGGTATTGGAGCCCTTGGGACGCCTATAGTGAGAACCGATGCCGCGGCGATCTGGGCTACTGGCCAGACCTGGTGGCAGATCCCTCCCGTTGCCAAAGTGGAGTTAATGGGCCAATTGCCGAAGGGGGTCACCGGGAAGGACGTCATTGTGTCGTTGTGTGGAATTTTCAACAACGATGAAGTGTTGAACCATGCCATTGAATTTGTAGGAGACGACTTGGAGAAAATCCCAGTAGACTACAGATTGACCATTGCCAACATGACTACTGAATGGGGTGCGTTATCCGGGTTATTTCCGGTGGACCAGCTGATCATCGACTGGTACAATGAGAGATTGCAAAGAGTCGGACCAAACCACCCTCGGATCAACTCCCAAACGATCAAAAATTTGGTTGACAACGCCGATGTCGCCGACAGTGATGCCTACTACGCCAAGACATTGAAAATAGACTTGTCGTCGTTATCTCCGCACATTTCCGGCCCAAATTCGGTGAAAATCTCGAACCCACTCTCTGTGTTGTCGAAAAAAGACATGAAAATCAACAAGCTGTACTTGGTCTCGTGCACGAATTCACGGCTCAGTGATATCAAAGCTGCTGCGGACATTGTCGGCACCAACAAGATCGCTCCGGGCGTGGAATTCTACATCCTGGCGCTGTCCAATTTGGTCCAGAAGGACGCAGAGTCTATTGGAGCATGGCAGACGCTTATCGATGCCGGATGCATCCCGTTACCGGCCGGATGCGGTCCCTGTATCGGGCTCGGGGCCGGGTTGTTAGAACCGGGAGAGATCGGTATCAGTGCAACGAACAGGAACTTCAAGGGCCGGATGGGCAGCAAAGACGCATTACTGTTTTTGGCATCCCCGGAAGTCGTTGCCGCAAGTGCTGTATTGGGGAAAATCGCCGGGCCCGAAGAGGTTTTGGGTAATCCGGTAGAGGAGACCCGGGAGTTGATCAAAGAGGTGATTGTCCACGAGAAACCGGGCTCCGAGGTGTCGGAAAATGCTGCTGTAGACGTTTTGGACGGATTTCCCGACAGAATTGCCGGCGAATTGGTGCTCTGTGACGCCGACAACATCAACACCGACGGGATTTATCCGGGCAAATACACGTATCAGGATGATGTCCCAAGAGAGAAGATGGCTGAGGTTTGTATGGAGAACTATGACTCTGAATTCGGCCAAAAGACCAAGGCCGGAGATATCATCATTTCCGGATACAATTTCGGGACCGGATCCTCGAGAGAGCAAGCCGCTACTGCTATATTAGCTAGGGACATGAAGTTGATTGTGGCCGGTTCTTTTGGTAACATTTTCTCGAGGAACTCGATCAACAATGCATTGTTGACGTTGGAAATCCCAAAATTGATCGACATGTTGAGGGGAAAGTATCTGGATGAGCAGAAAGAGTTGACGAGGAGGACTGGATGGTTTCTTGAATATGACGTCAGAAAGGCCACGGTGACGGTGACAGAGGGGCAAGACGGGCCAGTGGTGTTGACAGAGAAAGTGGGTGAATTGGGCACGAATTTGCAAGATATCATCATCAAAGGTGGGTTGGAAGGATGGGTCAAGAGCGAATTGGCTGCTGAGAGTGTGCTGGAGATTGCCGATGTGTCGAGGGGCACCACTTCTGCCAGGTTGTGAGTATTTATAGCATAATGGAATTATTTAATTGAGAATATAGAGTAGGTGTGTTAGTAGATAGAAGGTGGTGTATCTAGATAGAACAGTGTTGTTTTTGGTCAGAAAGTGCTGTAATTGGCCAGAATTGTATCTTCGCTAGTCAGAAGCAGTGGAGTCGCTAATAAACATCGCCATACAGAAGAAATCGATGCTTACATTCACAAGAACAATGGTTATATATAGAAAAGCCAGTTCTTGCACGTACTCTAAGTGGCCCCAAAGAACGCTCCAAAACCCTACAATCAACCATAACGTCAATAACATTATATCCTATAACAGATGAAAGCAACTAATACACACGATGACCCTTGGCAGCTGATAGAGCTCAATATCACACAAAGGTGCAGCTACGCTACACCGTTGCAAGACACCTATAAAGAAGGAATCTCCTTTACAATCTCGTCAAATCCTTCCCTGTACTCGTCTACACTCTTGGAATCCAGTTTCTTTCCCTTCTTTCCGCCTCCTGGAACTACCATCACACAAGATGTTGGTCTCTTTGTGGCACCTGCAGATCCCAAATCTTCTTTTGATGGTAAGAAAACATATGGAACAGAGTTATCTTCACACAAAACTGGTAAATGGGAAATTACATCTGGTGGGGAGATGTCTCCGGCTATGATGACTAAACCTTTTTCACCTTTTCTCAAGGCTTTGACCACTTCTTTAACACCTCTCTTGACATGTTTAGCTTTGGAAGCCTTCTTAACGGTCTTCAACACCTTCTTATTCAACTTTTTGCTGGCCAAAGGTTTGGCAAATGCCAATACAGCTGGCATTCTCGACTCGTAGTTGTCGGAAGATTCCTCCTTGGTGCTCTTTTCCTTCTTTGCCATCTTGTCCTGTGGTGTTGTAGTTGTATCTGGTTCTGATAATTTTTCGAAATTTTCCACTAAAAAAAATTTTCAGAGATGAGAGTTACCCGGATGAAAAATTAGGATGAGCAGATGAGATGTGTGAGATATGGAGGTGGTTGTGAATTTGGCATTGTTGAGCGTGAATGAGAGTGAATGGCAGTGACTGGCGGGAGCCACCACCCGTCCCATGTACCGACACACCAATCAGGCTTCAACTGCTAAGAAATACTAGCGTTGTGGGAAAGACAATTTTCCACAACCTAGCCCCTCTAGCCCCCAAGTACGTGCTATACTCAGCTATATGATCATTGTAAAGTTCACAACCCTCGCCAGTGCCCTGGTTTTTGTAGTTCATCATGACTCGTCTTTGAAATCCTTCTTGACTCAAGTTGGTCCATTTAGCCTCGTCTTGTCATGTTTGAATTGTACAACACGTCTGATCTCTGATCAGTTACTATACACTACCACTACCAAATACTGCTTGCCCTTTTTCTTCTTTTCTGCCCTGTTCCATCGCTTTTCTGCCCTGATTCTTCTCTCTTCTACCCTATCTCTCTATAACTTCTGCCCCACCTCTCTATCAATTTCACTGTATTTTATGTCGTTCTCTGCCCGTCCTCTACTATTTCCCTGTGAATTGTTTTTCTTTTTGATCATATTCTGCCCTTTCTCTATATGTTCTGCCCATTGCCTGTCTTTCCAGCCCTTTATTCCACTTTCCCTGCCCTTTTCTTCCTTTTCCCTTCCCGTTCTCCCCTGCGCTTTCCTCTTCTATTTGTCCTCATCCCTGCCCGTCCCTGCCCGTCTCTGCCCTTCCTTGCCCTACCCCTGGCTTGCCCCATATGAGAAAAAAAACATCAATGTATCAATAGCATGTACGCTATAAGCCATATCACCACTGGACCTACATCTCATTGCCTCCACTCCCGACCAATGAGCTCCAGGGAAAAGAGAAAATCGGCATTTTTCGGATTCGGATCAATTGGATCTCCGAAACCGCCATCCGAATCCAGCAGACCGAGGACGATAATACTACCGAAGGACAATGAATTGTCCGAAAATGACTTGCCAAGGCGCCGCAACACGATAGAGGCTATGAAAAACATCCCGCTGGTGCCACAATCGCGAGCCAGTTCCAGCCACGACCGGAAACCATCACCGAGTGCACAGAAACGCACCAGCCACATTAATCCAGCCACAGGCCCGGGGCCTGCAAATACGATACCAAAAATTTCAGTTTCTTCCAGCTCCACATTGGGCAAGGACACCGCAATTCCGCCAGAACCGGTTAAACCGATGCAATTGGACTTGACTCTGCAACGCAGCGGATCCCCGGGCTTCAAATCCAAGCGGGTATCGATGATCCGCAAGCCTCCACCGCCATTGGTGTCGTCAACTCCAAGTCTAGAAAGTGTTTCTGGACCGCAAGTGGATAAAAGCACCGGCGAGAACACAGATCTGGCCCCTGAAATCGTCGACGATGACGTCAGTAGCGATATCAACACGTCACTGAAACCAGAATTGAACAAGTTGATCACCAGCTTGGAGGAAGATGTATCGGATTTCAACCCTACAAGTGGACTTTCGCCTGTCCCCTCCAGTGTTTATTCGCCTTACTCACCATTAAACGTCGAGAGATCGGAAAATCCGAAATCGTCGAGCAATTTGCGCCTCGCTTCACCTATTTCCACCTCAGATGAGCTTTCTCCGGCTGGAATTGATGACGAATTCAAGAAAATCGAGCTGTTGCTCCAGGAGAGCACCGTCTTGAACGAAAGAGTCGATACACATCTTTCTCATAGCCGGACTGCGTCGAATGACGTCAGTGTACAATTTTCACATAGCAGGAATGCGTCAAACGACAACCAGGCGGATTTGAGCACACTTTCACACAGTAGAAATGCGTCAAATGACTATCAGGGAAGTTTTAACACATTCTCACACAGCAGAAATACGTCAAATGACTACCAGGGAAATTTTACACGCCCCTCTCATAGCAGAAACGCATCGAATGACCAGGGCACGTTAAATACACTTTCGCACAGCAGAAACGCTTCAAACGACTACCAGGATTTCACACGTCCAGCTCATAGCAGAAACGCTTTAAACGACTACCAGACCAATTTGAGTAAAGATAACGGTGTACACGACTTGTATTCCATCATAAGAGAAGAAGAAACCGCGGAATCTCCGTCATTACCGCATGATTTTTCCCGATATGGAACTCCGGCTTTGAATACGGGCAAATTCCAGTCGGATCGGCTGTTAGACACCACCGATGACGAGTTTTTCGATGCCGATGAACAGAGAAACGTTTCTCAGGACGTGATACCTCTAGAAACGGTATCAGTTCCGTCAGTGACATCACTTCCACTGACAATTCCATCGGTGACAGAACAGACTGATTCCTCACCATTACAGAGTCCAGAACAGATTGTTCCCTCGCCATCACAGAGTCCAGAACCACAAACCCGCGATTCCGAAGCTAATCCCTCCGTAGACGTATCCAGTGGTGATCCGAGCCCCGATCCAAGTCCAGACCCCGTCGAAGGCGGATTACTCATCCAGTCGCCACGATCTGTGCGTAACAAGTTCTCCATGGACGCCATCAATGGCCACGACTCTGAATCTTCTCGCCAAAACGATTCCTCGCTCACCAACAATATCGGGTACGACTATACAGGACTGGAGTACCAATTTGAAGCTGAGGAATCAGAAGACGAAGACTTGCAAGATAGATATATCAACCAGCAAGAGGACTTTTTCAGTAACCAGACATCTTTGCCAGACCATCTGCCTGTGGCATCGCCGACTTTCAGTGCGAATTTTCGCTCTGACGGCTCCTCCAAAGCTGCAAGATCTATAGACCAGAACGTAAATCACCGGTTTTCTGGCTCGACTGCATCAGAAAGGTCGTCAAAACTGACCGAATCCGAGAATGACGACTTGAGTTTCACTGCCAGATCGCCCTTTTATAGTCCCTTTGAGTACACCGATGACAGCCAGCCTCGTAGGATGATCATCACCAATAACGTGAGCGATGAGGAACTGTCCCTAGAGAGTAACCCAGAACTCAAGTCCCTGGCCCATAAGAGAAATTCGTATTTCGGAGATCTCGATATCGACGAATACGTGGCCTCTGAGAATGCTAAACTCGACCAGAACACTTTGAAAGTACCTGGGCCTCCAGAGACACTGAATTCTCCCGCAATTACCCCCTCGGAGGGCCAGACGTTGGCCCATGTCTATGACAGAAGAGAAGAGGCCACTGTAGTGCCTGTTGCGTATTCCAACCCGACGAGCAGTGCTGCAAATCCTGCAACGTCTCCGGGTGCCAGTAACCAGCAGTTGGTGGAGCCAATTGCCTTAACCACCAAAAAGCCGCTACGTAGAAGACCTCCACCTGATTTCCCAGTCACGGGGAGAAGTGGCAGATCCCTTTCTGTGAACAAAGAGCAGCAGCCGGTTTTCGTTGAGAATGGAGCACTTGAGCCAAGTAATGTAAACCCCGGTCCAGCAGCTCCAAATGGACAAAAAACAGGACCTTTACCCTTTAATGATTCTGGGACACTGACTCTTGTAGCTCCTCAACAGCACGAAGGGGAGGGAGAAAAATCTGCCTATGTGATGGCTTTGCGTCGCAAGACAGGTACCTCTTACAGTGAAGTTGGACCCCCAAAATGGGTTCTCCCTGTAGCAATTAGAGCCAGTTCTGAGAAGGCAAAGACCAAATCAACGAAATACTCCAAGACGACGATGTCGTTGTTCCGTAAAGGTGTGTTGTCTACAGCAGATATCAAGCACGGCAATTTGAAACCCAGGTTGTTGGCCAGTGAGGTTGATGACGAGGAGATCGAAAAAGCTGCTGCTACTCTGGCAGCTGCCACGCGTACCAGTACTTCAAATACCGGTTCTAGTCTTGCACATACGCAGCTCGGGGCCATGGTGACCCCAGCCAACCGGATTTCCAGTGAGTTGTACTTGGTCAAATCCGGTTCGACTTCTGTGTACTCTGGAAATAGTAGAGAGAGCGGTACTCGGGGGCTGTCACAACAGTATCCTAATTTGGACGACGAATTTGCTGACCATTTGGTGCAAGATTACCGTGGGAACTCTTCCCTGGCTACAAAGTCGCCAATTGCTGACTTGAAGAGGTCCGGAAGTGTCATGAGTTATTTACCGGACACTGCCCTGAATGGGAAGTTGAAGTTGTTCATAGCGAACCCCGATACCGAGGATAGTGATTAAGTAACCGGTTTACAGTAATTATAATTTGTGCTTCATATTTCTCTCATTCTCTGTTCCCATTTTCATCCCCAATCCATACCCTTATGTACGCTAATGATAACCCCCTTTTTTCCCTCTGCGCCGCCCCAGTATTACCTCATTCAGAACAACGAAATCGAAAAACTTGACAACAAAAAAAGTTTGGAGTTTTTCCAATTCACCAT
The DNA here is from genome assembly GCA_030571255.1 of Nakazawaea sp. yHDR128. NCBI lineage: Eukaryota > Fungi > Ascomycota > Pichiomycetes > Alaninales > Pachysolenaceae > Nakazawaea > Nakazawaea sp. yHDR128. The sequence goes on along the minus strand of JAJLXL010000008.1, from coordinate 1,015,436 downwards.
TGACTGATCCAAGTTGAGATCTTGCTAGTTGCGAACCAAGTGAGCAATTGATATAGGGTAAGTCGGATTTAGATCACTTCCAGTGGCACGATCAGCTCGAAACCTTTTCTTCGGCCTTCCAAGCGCAAGTTTCGCCCAATCACAGCATCGGCGTCAAAAGTTACGTGTTGCACTTTCCCACCACCAGTATACTAACAAACGCCCAGATTCCAATTGCCACAAAATGTCAGAAGTATCATACACTTTGGTCAATGACGTAAGTAGTTCCATACCCAGATGGCGATTTCAATCCCAAACGCTCACTAACATCCTATCTAGACGAATTTGTTGAAAAAGACCTCTGTGCAAGAGTTCAGGACGTTGTTGGAGAAGGGCTCCGACGGCGACAAGCTCGACGCCATGAGACGGATCTTGATCACGATGTTGAATGGTGATCTCATGCCGGATTTGTTGATGCACATCATCCGTTTTGTCATGCCTTCCAGGGACAAAGAGTTGAAGAAATTGCTATATTTTTACTGGGAACTCTGTCCAAAGTTGAATTCCGACGGAACCTTGAGACAAGAGATGATTTTGGTTTGTAATGCGATCCAGCTCGATTTACAACATCCGAACGAGTTCATCAGAGGTAATACCTTGCGGTTTTTAACCAAATTGAGAGAACCAGAGTTGTTGGAACCATTGGTTCCCTCTGCGAGAGTTTGTCTCGAACACCGCCACGCTTATGTCCGTAAAAACGCCATTTTTGCAATCTTTTCGATCTTCCAAGTGTCGGATCATTTGTTGCCGGATGCGGCAGACTTGCTCGTTGATTTCTTGGCCGTGGAAACGGATTCTGCCTGTAAGAGAAATGCCTTTATCTGCCTTGGAACCTTGGACAGAGACGCTGCGTTGCGGTATTTGCAAGAAAATTTACCCTCAGTCTCCGGTGTCGATTCGTTGATCCAATTGGCGTTCATCGAGTTCATCCGTAAAGACGCCTCTCAGCACATCGAGTTACGTAACCAGTACTTGGGAATCATCTCGGATTTGTTAGATTCCACCTCCAATACTGTAGTTTACGAAGCGGCAACGACTTTGACCGTTTTGTCCAATTCTCAGACTGCTGTCGCACCGGCAGCATCCAAATTTGTCGAGTTGGCCATCAAAGAACCGGACAACAACGTCAAATTGATCGCCTTGGAACGGGTTTTGGAGTTGCACAACACTTTCGGCTTCCTCAGTGAAGAAGTGACGCTCGAGATCTTGCGCATTTTGAGCACTCCGGACATCGAGGTGCGTAGAAAAGTCGTCGATATCACTTTACAGATGATCTCCAGTAGAAACGTAGAAGATGTGGTCAAATTGTTGAAGAAAGAAGTGCTCAAGGCGTCAAGATCCAACGACGACAAGGCCTTAGAGTACCGTCAGTTGTTGATCTCGTCGATCCACACCTGTGCGATCCAATTTGGAGAAGTTGCAGCCGATGTCGTGGAGTTGTTGTTGGGATTCATCCCGGAATTGAACTCCACTGCAGCTTTTGACGTGATCAGTTTTGTGAAAGAAGTTGTCGAGAAATTCCCAGATTTACGCACAGTGATCATCTCCAAATTGATCACTGCTTTGACCCTGGTCAAGAGTGGGAAAGTGTACAGAGGCTCGTTGTGGATTCTCGGAGAATATGCTGTCACGGAGTCCGATGTGTTGGCCATTTGGAACCACATCAGAAGTGCCATTGGCGAGATCCCAATAGTGGCTTCTGAAAAGAAGTTGCTCCAAGAACCAGAACTTGAAGAAACGCATCAAAACGGATCCAGTCATAAACCTGTAGTGTTACCAGATGGAACTTATGCCAGTGAAAGTGCCCTCACTTCAGAGATTTCTGAGAAAGAGAAAGAGCAGATCAAGGCCAACAGACCTCCAATCAGGGGATTGTTGATGGAGGGAGATTTCTATCTCGGAGCCGTGTTGCTGTCGACTTTGGTCAAGTTGATCTTGAGATTGAAAGGCACTTTGGCTCCCTCAAAACTGGCTACTTTGAATGCCTTGAAAGCAGAGGCAATGTTGATCATGGTTTCCATCTTGAGAGTCGGAGATAGCTCTTTTGCCAAGCAAAAGATCGATGAAGATTCCAGTGAGAGAATCTTGAGTTGTATAAAATTTCTCTCTCAGGACGGTGAAGAATACAAGCCGGTTGAATATCTGTTCTTGGAAGACACCAAGCAGGCATTCAGAGCTCAATTGGCCATCGAGGGCAAGAAAAAGGCCAAGAAAGATGCCGCTTTGTTAAAAGCCAAGGCTGAAAAAGTGGACGACTCAATTGCCTTCAGACAGTTCAGTAAAGACACCATCAAAGACATTGTCGATGATGAAGTCGATTCCAACGATGTCAAGGCGACCAGAAAGGACGATTTGAGTTCCAGATTAAACCACATTGTCCAATTAACTGGATTTTCGGACCCCGTCTATGCCGAGCTGTTTGTGCAAGTACACCAATTCGATGTCGTTTTGGACGTCTTGATCGTTAACCAGACAACCGAGACTTTGCGTAATTTGTCTGTAGAATTCGCCACATTGGGTGATTTGAAAGTCGTCGACAGACCAGCGTCGTCCAATATCGGGCCTCACGGATTCTACAAAGTTTCCTGTACCATCAAAGTCACCTCGGCCGATACCGGAGTCATCTTTGGTAACATCATCTACGATGGTCAGCACTCGGACGAGAGCACTATAGTCATCTTGAACGACATCCACGTGGATATCATGGACTACATCAAGCCTGCTACTTGTAAAGAGAACCAATTCAGAAAGATGTGGAACGAATTTGAATGGGAGAACAAGATCACCATCAAATCCACCTTGCCATCTTTGAAAGAGTACTTGGAATCGTTGTTGAAGGGCACCAACATGAATTGTTTGACTCCCGGAGCAGCAATTGGTGAAGATTGTCAATTCTTGAGTGCCAATTTGTATTCGAAATCGAGTTTTGGTGAAGATGCCTTGGCCAATTTGTGTATTGAAAAGAAGGCTGATGGCCCAATCATTGGACATGTGAGAATCAGATCCAAGGGCCAAGGACTTCTGTTGTCGTTGGGAGACAGGGTCGCTGCCGTTGCCAAGAAGAGCAACAAGCCGGTAGTTACTGTGGTTTGATAGTGAATAAATAGTTAAGACGTTTTCTTATAAGGAGATAGATGTAGTGTGTTGTGCTAAAGTGAACTGATAACATGATTACAACTATCGTGTTCTATCACATGTTTGTATACTTCATTCTTACAAATTCTTTGGTTGGTCTCAGTAGATTCTGTACGCTTGTACCTATTACCCAAAACTTTTACCCAAAGGATGAAATCAAAAGGCTCTATATACTATTGTGTTTGTATCTACATGCTTTTGAGATCAGCGTAACATAAAGATGACAAAAAGGACCTGATCTCGCACAATTCTTTTGCTTTGATTATAAATACAGATTCCAGTGTATAACTGACCTACTTAGCTCAAGCTTGTCTGATCTGAGCCTCATCGGGTAGGCGCAGATGGCCCTTTCCTTTATTTCTGCATACTTGAGCTCGGAAAGGGCCATTCAACAAAAAGAATCACCGCTAAATAAACCTTTTTCCCTGGCATAATTCAAAGAGTTCATCGTCAAGCTTTCCATGTGAAAATCCAGTCTCGGTGTGACTATTTCGTCGCGAATCCGACTATGGATCCGAGTCTCCATTGCGCTATTGAGGGCTTGCCTCTTTTCAAAACGGTCGTTGTTTTTCCCAACCCACTATCGTCCAGCAGTGTGAAAGTGACAGGCTGCTCCAGCAAAAAAGGGATAATATTTTTTTCAAGAAATTCTCCCTTTTCAATTTCCTGTTCTGCTTCAAAATGTTTGCACAGTTTTCAGTTCCATGGTATGGTATACGCTTTGAGTGGATATTTTTGTCTTTGAGTTCTCTGAGTTTGGCTCTCGGTGTATATTCTACTGAGGGAATATGTGGTTGAAACAATGTGCCCTGTCTGTTTTCAGAATATCCAAATGTTAGAAGAAATGCCGTTTTTGAGACATTACTATTGGTTTCCCTGAATCTATTGTCTGTTATATCTCTAAACTCTGAGCTTTCCCAAGCCTCATCATCTGGTAACTTGTGTTTGGATTTGGACCGTCTGTGTAGACGGTAAACGTCTTTTACAAGTGAGTCATTGTCGATGGATATCAAATCCAAGCCTTCTCCAGGTGATATACGTTGAGGCATCGTTGAATGGAGGATTCTTTGACGATTTTAATTGAAATTTACAGACCCAGCAGAAAATAATCAATTGTATGACAACTGCCTAGTTTTATTTCATTGTCCTGAAAGTTGCTGTGATCTGTGCTTATATACAATACAGTGATCTAAGCCTATTTACATGACTATTCCAAGTTCTTTGGGACTCTCTCTGTCCCGGTGAATGGAAGATTGTACCCACTCAAACAGATCCTGGCCTCGGCATCCACTTGAGCACTGGTGTGGAACGTGATCCTGACACCGAAATTCTTGGGCCACAAGTCCAAATTGGACTCCAATTCCGGAAACAATTTCATATCGATCGGGTCTAAGCCAAACCCGATATTTCCCTGCTTATCTCCACTTCTGTTGGACAAACCTTTGAATTCTCTGATTCTAGGCAACACCAACTCCGTCAAAGTGGTCAAAAATTGGTGCATTTCTCTTCCCTTCAACTCCACCTGTGCCCCCATGGCCATTCCCAATCTGACGCCCCAAACCGGGTTGTTGGTTTTGGAATATATCGTCCTTGGTTTGACACCGGTGATCTGTTGCAATTGCAACGCAGCAGAGATCGCCAATCCGGAATCTTTACCCGCCTCCTTCACATATGAGTTCACGGTTATTCTTTCCAACTTTGGAACACTCTTGTAACTTCTCACTTTGATCTTTGGCGTTGGAACACGGGCGCCAACGGGTTTCCTGTCAGGTCTGTTGAGGTGGAATGGAGACGTCAAGTCCCATTTCCGGCGCGGATTTCCCGGCACATCCTGCTGGTCATGGGCGTAGTTGATGAGTAACAAGTCCGATTCCAATGTGGCACGGTAGTGCTCTTCCACTCTGTCCTGGTGCGTGGATGTGGGTTTGAACTTTGGACTACGGATGTCCAAGGGGGAGAGTTTTAACTCTGGGTGCTTTGGCGACAAGAGGCGCTTGTTGATCTTGACTCTGTGGTGAATCGGTTTCTTCATGGCGCAGCCCACTTTCCACAGTGCGCTGGTGGAGGAAAAGGAACGTATCCCTATTTGGAGGCTCATTGTTGTGTGGAGATGTGTTGGATCAGAGTTGGAGGAATTTTTACAAAAATTTTCGTGAACCAAATACAGTATAATAGGGGCTGTGGGAAAGGGTGCACGACTTTTACTTTTCAATCACATGTGATAATGAACTGTGATGGATGTGCCCGGACGACTGGGACAATAGCACCGATTCCACGCAAACACAACACACCATCCACTGGGCCTCTGCCCGGTCTACCCCACTTTGGCCCACCCCAATCCAGCCTGGCCAATCCTACGCCCACCCCATCTCTCTCACCCCGCTTCGTATACCCAAAATTGTGGAATTTCCAAATTTGAAATATTTTTTCGTTGGAACAGATCGATAACACTTTGTACTCCTAGCGCCCTAAAGATGTCGTTGACCAAGCTCCTTTTCGAGGAAATCCCATTTGTGAAGCACAGAACCGAGGATCCATTACTGGACTTCAAGATCCCTTTTGTCGAAGAATATCTCCTACCACATGTATCCGGATTTGGAAACATCAAGGCACATTTCCACGAAGTCATTGGAGTCGCGTTGTTCTACCACCTCGTGTATCTCATATCGGTGTACACTTTCCCCTTGATCTGGCCAAAGAAACAGATCTCTCAACAGTTGTTACGTGAATACGGAATTCATGTGGTGTCGATTTTGCAATCGTTAATCATCTTGACGCTCTTGGTACCTGCTTTGAGATATTCTGATGATCCCTATGACAGAATCTTTGGTTATACACCATATGGTGGGATGGTGGCTGCATTTGCCATGCTGTATTTCGTCTGGGATGCCATCATCTCGTTGTTGTACTCCGGCTTCGGGTTCTTCATCCATGGATTGGTGTCATCGATCGTGTTTGGCATCGGTTTGCACCCATATATCGTGTACTATGCGCCAATTTTTTTGCTCTTTGAACTGTCGAACCCATTTTTGAACTTGAGATGGTTTGGAATCAAATTTCCAGGCTGTTTCAGTGACAGATTCCAGTTGGTCAACAACATCATCTTGATCAATGTGTTTTTCTTTGCACGGTTGTTCTGGGGATGGTACCAGGTGTTCCAATTGGCGTACGATTTCTATACCGTTAAAGACGATCCAAGATCCAATCTGATATTCTCGCTTCTGATCTTGGGTTGTAATTTGGTTTTGGATATCTTGAACGTTTACTGGTTCTACAGGATGATCTTGGTGGCCTTGCGGATCTTGAAGCAGATTTTCACCAAGAAGGATAAGAAGCTCGAGAAGAAGAGAAAGTGAGGCCGAGAGATAGACAGAGCCACGTGATCACATGACATTGAAATCACTTCGAATTTGAACTGAAATCGATCTAGAACCTAAAAGATTAGACAATCAACTTATAAACTATCACCTACTACAATAAACCATTAATACCATCTATACGATACTACCATAGCCATAGCACTAAACACTTGTAGTGCTCAGCCAAAAACACATCGTTACACCACGCTGTGAAAAAAAATCTTTAGCACCACAAAACCAAAGCCAAAACGAGACATCACTAAACAAACCACAGCGCGATGAGGTTCGTGCCGCACAGAAACACCTCATTCCAGTACTCCATAGAGAAAATTGATGACGATTACGATTCTGGGTACTCCAGCGACAGTTCCGTGGAGTCTAGATCCCCAGCGGTGACTAAGCACCAACGCACCTTGGATGAGATCTTGAAAGACTTGCACTTGAGCGAGAGATATGCACAGATATGTGAAGCGGCCGAGCTTCCGAGCCGGTTTTCACCGATCCCACGACCTGGCGACGATTTGCGCCGGTCGATGGACTTGTGGGAGCAACTGGAGCTGCAAAAGGCGCAGAAATTGAAGAAAGAGACCGAGAAGAGGGCGCTTGAATTGGCCCAGTTATCGCAGTCATATGACATGCTACAGGACCAATTTGTGGCGCAGACGAACAGCGAGTTGGAGGCACATGGTAAGGATGTGCAGCGGATCCAAGATGAGGTTGCGGCTGAGAAGAAGCGGAAAGAAGAAGAAGAGCGCAAGAGGCGCGAAGAAGAGGAGAGAAAGAGGCTAGAAGAAGAGCGCAAAAAGCTGGAAGAACTGCGGAGAAAGAAGGAAGAGGAAGAGCAAAAGAGGAAACTGGAAGCTGACGAAAGGGCCCGCATAGAGGCAGAAGCGGTGCTGGAGAAACTGCTGGAAGAGGCCAAATTGAAGAAACTGCTGGACGAAGCACTGGCGTTGCAGGAGGAAGAGAGGAAATTGAAACTGGGGTCTTTGGTGCATCTTGATTCTGTAGTGTTGAAGGAGTTTTTGAAGTACAAGAAGGACATTGCAGATATCAAACTGACCGTTGTGGAGCCCTTGATGGCGCAGAAAGAGTTGAAACAGGCCACCAACAAGATCCGGAGAAAGATCAACCCGAGATTCGGGCAATTGAACAACAGTGCATCGAAATTGGCCGAAGTGACGAATGAGATTATCCAGTCGTGCTCAGAGGCCTTTAATCTCCACGAGTTGAGTTTCAAGTACATTCTCAACTTCATAGCTAAGGAGCTCATTAAACAGGCAGAGGTGGAGGTCATTGTATCGCCGTCACATTCTGTGCCCTTGGCTGGGCTCGTAGTGAATTTGCTCAACACATTCCCACAGCTAGAGTACTTCCTCATGGCGAGATTTTACAAGAAATGTCCGTATTTGATCGGGTTCACTTGCCCAATAGATACCGAAGAGGGTCGGAGGAGAATGGGGTGGAGAAAACCCAATGGGAAATGGGAAGACGAGGCGAAATATAACGAGCGAGTCGGAGGAATCGCGACACTTTATCTCGTAGTGTCAAGAGTAGATGTGCAGAACACCACAGCGATTTCGATCGCTAAGAGCTGGCTCTTTTTGTCGCGGATGTTGAACACAAAACCCGAGCTCTTGCTGGATATCCACTATATCTTGGTGGCTGACTGGTGGGAGGCTTGTGCTTTTGAGTTCTTGCAGGTGTACCGGAACCAGGCGCAAAAGTTGGTGCAGGTAGCGGTCTCTGATTGGCTCCGGTTGGCCGAGAACAACAAGTTCAGTGGGTATGTGCGGTTGCGGATCCTTGCCGAGGACTGGCAGGCCACGGGGAACATCCCACGGTACAAACAGTTGGAGCTGTGATGAAAAATTGGGGGTACACAGCCTACCTGATGCAGTAATTCTTGCGATTTATCCATATTTGGTATATATTTCCCGATGTGGAGTTTAGTATAGATCTATCGTTTCCCAATCCGGTAATCTCTATAATTCTTCTTTGTGTGAAATTTTTCAAATCACGGGCACGTCCAGCTCTGCACCGCACCGCACCGCACTGCACCACCACGCCATGTTGAGGAGAGTGAACTCGGAACCCCGCGATCAGGTGCCGCTCGAGTTCGACGAAAACGGCAAATCCCGCCGAAACAGGCTCCTCCACAGCCTCAGTTTGCACAAATTCGTGAACAACAAGTTGGTGTTATCAGCTTCGTACCTCTTGTCATTTGTGGTGGTTTACTTGTACTTCCAGATCCGGGACGGCACTGGAGCTGTTCCCGAGGACGATGTCGGTGTTTGGCCGGAGTTTAATGCCGAAACCGGTGCCAAAAAGCCCGAGTCCAGGACCTATGAAAGGTTCATGTACAAAGCGGACGCCATAATGCTCCCTAACGCCCCCTACAGACACGTTGAGCGGCATGTGGATTTGCGCGCCTCGGAGTTGATCTATTTGGACGGTGTTCGGCAAAAGTTGCACCAGACGAAGAAGACTTCCGACAACACACCGCCGATTTTCGACTTCCACTGGCTGGACTGGGTCGATATGGCGGATCTCGAGCCGCTAGTGATCGAAAAGCCGAGCTGTTTTGTCGCCGGGGTGCTCGGATCCAATGTACGTACCGAATGGCACGATTGTATAGACGTAAAGCCGAAAACAAAGCTTCCGAGCGGGCTCCAGTTCTATTTTGACCGGCTGCTGTCGCGGCCCGAGTCTGAGTTCCGGCTCCTGTTGCGAGCCAAGACGTACCTCCATGCCGCGGCACCGATCCCGAAGAAACTCGTGTTTGTCTTGGGCGAGCTGGCGTTTGTAGTGAAGACCCGGAGCAAATCCTCGGTGCTAGAGAACGGAATGGTCTCTGACTACGTAAATTCGCGGTTGCAGGACCACCAGGACATCAGCCTCACGCCGGAGCACATCCAGGGGCACCCGATCTCGCCCGACGCCGTTGTGAATTTGATCTGCGACGAGTTGGAGCGGGATTTGCGCGTGGCAACGACACCGTCATCCCAATACGCGGACGTGTCCGCAAACGACTTCAGCACGTTGCTCAAGAAGATCAAGAAGGCCAAGCAGGCGTCGCAGGCAGCGCGCGCGGGTCACGTGCATTTCCACGACGTGTTTGTGCAAGGAGCCAACGATTTCGTAGCACCTTATGACTGGAGATTCTTCCAGCACACGTTGGACCAGCAGCGGCATCGTTCTGCCTTGCACTACACGGTGAGAGCCTGGCTCCTGATGACGAACAATTTGGGCATCACCTCGTGGATGGACGAGGACAATTTGGTCGGATGGGCGTTCAACGGGTTGGTGCTGCCCTGGGAAAAGACGGTCAATTTCAAGATGTCTTCCAAGGACTTCCTGAAATTGGGCACCTATAACCACTCTTTGATCGTAGACGACCCCTTGGAGAGCTTTGGACTGTACTTGTTGGACCTCTCGCCGCATTATATGGAACGTGCACGGTTAAACGACGCATCCAAGGCTCCAGATGCCGCAGATGCCCGGTTTGTAGATATCAGGACCGGTGTTTACATCACTGTCAACGGTTTGATGCAGAGCGATGCCACTTTACCGGCAGATTTGCAACTGGAGTTCAAGGGAAGGCCGAGATCGGAGTTCTTCAACTCCGGAGACGGCAAATTCTACCACCAGAGCGATATTTTGCCCGTTAAAAAGACCCTCTTCGAGGGCAAAGTGGCCAATGTGCCCGGAAATGCCTTGAAACTCGTCCACCATTCTCACCAGGGTGCCATGAACGACAAGCATTATGACTCGTACAAGTACCAGGACCATTTGCGGTTGTGGATCGGCAGTTCTAAGTGTAATTACGTGCCCCAGGAGGATATAAGCATCTTTGAGAAGGGGGAGTCTTCATTTATCGGAGCATGCCATGATTTGAACATCTGGGCCGAGTACAACCGGACCCGTGCTGTCACAGAATTCAGGGTCAAAGAGACGACGCTGTCGCTGCAATTACATGTGGGGGTGAAAGAGCAGTTTGGACCTTTTTATCCGGATTATAGTGTGATGGATAGAGTGGAGAAGTTGAACCAGGAGTACAATTACCCGGTCCCGGTGGATTTTTGAGTGCAGAACTTGCTGAATATGATATAGATAATTGATATGTATTATACCCTAACGTGTAACATGGGATACCTTTCCTCTCAAGCCAGCAAAAATCACGCCTAAGCCAGCCACACAATTGTTGTTGTTTGTTTGAAAAGAGATACTTGAGAGCGGTTAAGCCTCACTTCCGGTGATATCGGAGACCGAGTTACCCCTGAAGGATAGCCCTTCCCCGAAGATGTATTGAAACCTTATTAGAGAACCCGGTCAACCTTATTCCGATAAATTACCGAGTTAGGCGAAGCTTTCTACCCCTTTTTACCCTTTTTTACCCTTTTTTACCCTTTTTTTACCCTTTTTCCCCTTTTTACCCCTAATCCCCTTTTTGGAGATAAGGGGACGAATTGGGTCAAAAGCTTATTGCTTATCACAAAAGATCAGGGAATTAGGTCACGAATTACTCAGGAGATCATTCAGGTGGACGAAACCATTTAATTTTGCATCCGCTACCCCGAGAGGGGATACTCATTTTATATCTAGAAATTCAAAAGAACATAAATTCCCTTTGAAGCCCAGAAAAACCAGAATTCTACTCTTTGGAGTAAGCTATCTTAAAGACGTAGAAAACACAATAAACGAATTACAGCAAATCATCTATTTGCTCACTCACTCAAGTATAACAAGATTTGATATATATATGGGGCTGAAGTGCCAGCCTAACAAAACATGTACTCAAACTGGTGACACAATTGAACTTGAATATGGACTGAGTTGAAACAAAGAATAGCATAAATCACAGTAAACTACAATGACTGAACACATTCTATGCTCAAAACATTAAACATATCACGTACTCAAAAGGTAGATCCCAAAGTGATCTGGAACTGATCACATTATGTATAAACTCTATGTATACTTACATACCACACGACAGCAAAAGAGCCGCATACTCTCCACTGTTCATACACAATCTCGCAAACAACGTCTCTGGGTCTCTGAGCAACCTGGCTGGAGTATCAAACTCCACCGCCCGGCCTTTATCCAACACCAACACCTTGTCGTAATCGATAATAGAATTTAGTCGGTGAGCAATGGTGATAATAGTATTATCAGCAAAACTCTTACGGATGGTCTCCTGGATCAACTTGTCCGTAGCATGGTCTATTGAGGACGTTGCCTCGTCCAAGAGCAAGATTTTGGAGTTTTTCAACAAGGCCCTAGCTAAACAGATCAACTGTTTCTGGCCCTGAGAGAGATTTGAGCCATTTTCCTGCACCTGCTGGTTGATAAAGTCCATATGCAAGATCTTGGAGTTGTTTGGAAGCAAATTCACACTCACCAAAGAATCGATGACTTGCAGGTCCGAAAACTCGTCAAATGGATCCAAATTGGACCGCACAGTGCCCAGAAACAAGGCCGGTTCCTGTGGGATGATGGAGATGGAGCGGCGGAGCCTTTTCAAGCCGATCTTGCGGATATCTATGCCGTCAATCGCCAACAAGCCTCCGTCATCGGCCTCTAGGAACCTAAAACAGGCGGAAATGATAGTCGATTTGCCCGCTCCTGTTCTGCCAACAATGGCGATCCTCTCTTTGGGCAGAATGCTGAAAGAGACGTCTTTAATTACAGGTTTTAGTTCCTTACTGTATCTCAAGGTCAAATTTTTCACCTCAATGCCACCTTCCAGTGGCCAATCCCTGTCGGTTAACGCATCTGAGGGCATCGCATAAGGTGCCTCAGTCTCGATGCACAGATACTCCTCCAACCTCTCCACAGAATTCATCGACATTTCTACAGAAACGTACGATCTGATCAACCACACGGCAAAAGAGTTGAATGTCATTGCATACGTCAAGGACAAGCCCGCCAAGCCTGCGTCCAAATTCTTCACATCCAAGATGATGAACGATCCCAGCAAGAGCAAGATAAATGCTCCGACGGCATCAGTGCGAACAGAGAGCCATCTGTTGGCGATCCACAAGTAGTAATAGGCCTTGTTATTCTGGTCTAGTTTGAGCAAATTCTGGTTCAAGTACCGGAGCTCGTCTCCAAACGCCCTTATCGTCACAATTCCGGTCAAAGTTTGCTGGAATTGCGAATATATAGGAGATCTCGTGATGGAGTCGAGCCTTTTGAGCTCCCGGGACAATGCAAGGTACATTCTGCCCAAATGGTGATAGGCTGCCAGGATGAAAATCACAAACAGCATGAACCACGGCGTGACAAAACTGATCATTATGATCGTGGATATACAGTGGATCAAGTACATAATGGTGGTTTCACCATACCGGATCAACTCCTGGTCAATGGACTGCACGTCCTTGGAAAACCGGTTGAGAATGCGGCCCTTTGGAGTGGTGTCGAAGAATCTGGACTTGGCAGCCAACACCCGGGCGAACACCTTACGGAAGATGGAACTGGAGGCGTTGAGACCCTTTAGGGACACGAAGTAGACTCTCAGTGTCGTCAGGAGTGAGTAGGCCGCTCCAATGGCCAAGTACACAGAGACATAGAACAGGGGACTGGCTGATGTAGGGTCGGCGTTATCGGAGATATTGTGTTCGGCGTTATCGGCCGTCCACCGCCTCAACCAAAAAGTCTGCCAGATGAACACCGTCTGCGAGGCCACGTACAACGCCAATATCACCAGCCACGTGGCATATCCTCCCACAGCACGAGCATACGAACTGTACGCCGAAAGCGGGATCGCTCCCTCGGCTTTGTACTCCGAGGAGACCAATTTATCCGGTTTCATCTCCAAAACCGTCTCTTGGTCCCCATTTTCGGCATTTTCACTGCCCAACTGGAAAATCTTGTCCAGAGTCAACTTCCCACGGGTGGTCAACTCCTCGACCGTGCCCTGGTCCGAGATTCTGCCCTGCTCCATCACCACGACCCAATCTGCCCTTGTCATCGTCAAGGACACGTTGTGGCTCACCAAGATGCACGTCCGGCCCTCCATGAGCTCCCCAGTGAGACAATTCTCGTATATCCAGAGTGAAGTATGGGAATCCACTGCACTTAGGCAGTCGTCGAGCAAAACGTATTTAGAGTTCGAGTATATAGCCCTGGCCAACGACAATCGCTGTTTCTGGCCCCCTGAGAGCACCACTCCGCTCTCACCGATCTCGGTTTCGTCCGAAATGAGCTTCAAGTCGTCCAGTAATCCACACAGCTTGATCACGGCTCTGTAGCGCACAGAATCGTAGCCTGAGTAATAGAGAATGTTATTTTTTACGGTGTCGTTGATCAACCACGGCGACTGGGAGCAATAGGCGACAGAATCCGTGAGCCCACGGTCTACTTGGAGCAAATCCCGCGGGAGATAGCCGGGCAAGAACACCTGGCCACTGGTCTGCGGCATCTCGCCGAGAAGGGCAAGAAGAAGCGACGACTTTCCAGCTCCAGTGGGCCCAATAACCACATTGAGCCTCTGAGGCTTGAACAGGATGTCAACGTCACCAAGGGCAAACTTACTGCCCGGCCATTCGAAGCTCAGATGGGCGAATCCGATCCGATCCACCGGCAAATGCGAATTCTGGTCCAAAATCGCATATTTCGGTGTGTCCTCAGTCAGGAGAAACGTCTGGATCCGGTCGAGCGATATCTTGGCCTGGAACATGTCACTGGACCAGGCAGCAAGATCGATCAAGGGCTGTCTCAACAAGTTGAACAACGTCAACGACGTGAACAGCAAAGATGTGGTCAAGTTGCGTTTCTCCACCATCGTGAAACAGAAAAACGCCCCAAAGGTGACCAAAGTCGGAGTCATCGAGCTCAAGAGACTCTGGAGAGACCAGTACCAGCATTTCTTCTTCAAGTTCATCACTTCTACAGCCCTGGTGTCCATGACACTCAGGAAGAACTTGTCTTCCCAGGCAAAGTTCTTGATGGCCCTGACGTTGTTGAACACCTCGTTCAACTGCGAAACCCGGCGGTCCGTGGTGCGCAAAACCGCCTTCTGGTACCGGCCGATCGTTGCAGCTGATTGGTAGTTCAACGGGATCAACACCACGATCACCAGGGCCCCAACTAGCGCACTCCAGCCCAAATTCTGGTAGAGCAACAGCACTGCTAGAACAATCATGATGAAAGACGTCGGAAGCGTGCTCAAGTACCCGACAGTGAGCCCGATGTTGTACGCATCCGATGACATCAAGTTGATGATATTGCCCGTGCCCTGGCTGGACATCTGCATCGAAAGAGCCTTGCTGTAGATCTCGTTGATTAGCAAAGTGCGCAACCGCAAATCTATGCGTTTCCCCAAGTACAAAGTGAACGAGTTGAGCATGGACTCGAAGATCTTCATGAAGAACATCAACACAATCATGTACCACGCTCTGGGGGCGGAAAGTTCGGTGGGATTCGATACAAATTCGAGAAAATGCTTTAGAAACACACTCGGAATGAACACCAACGCCGAGCACGCTATCCCGCACATCATTTGGTACACGAACAATCTCCGGAACGTGACAAAGATCTTGTAGACCAAACCGGAGCGAGAATGGTGCAAAAACTGGTGGAACTTGCCCACCTGGTTGATGGCGTAGTCGTTTTTCACCAACCCCCAAAGAGAGGACTCGTTTAGGGCACCTTTTGAAGCGAGTCTGAACAAGTCCAGTGTCCACGAGAACGTGAGTGTCTGGAGTATCGAGCAAACGGGCTCTTCGCAGGGCCTGGTGTCGTGTTTCACATGGTACACATCGTGCCTGGTTTTGTTCTGGAACCGCATCAAGTACACCAGAACCAACAACAGCACGTCCAAAAAAGTCGTCAGAAGTGTGTGTTTGAAGTAGCCCGTGAACCGGATGGGATCCTGCCGCAAGACAGAGAGGATATCCATGAGATTCGGGAAGAGTACTAAATGGTACAAAAGTACCGAGTGCTTGAAAATGCTGACGTTGTGGTTGCGCCTCAAGAACGAAGAGTTCCCAAAAATGAGCCTCAAAACACACACCGCTGTCATCTGCAAGTACAAGAGAAAGCGGATCACAAAGATCGCCTCAAGCCCGTGGAAACTGGCCAAGTGCACAGAGAGATAGAGGTGCAAGGACAAGGCCACAAACTCCGATATCAC
The DNA here is from genome assembly GCA_030571255.1 of Nakazawaea sp. yHDR128. Classification (NCBI taxonomy): domain Eukaryota; kingdom Fungi; phylum Ascomycota; class Pichiomycetes; order Alaninales; family Pachysolenaceae; genus Nakazawaea; species Nakazawaea sp. yHDR128. The sequence goes on along the minus strand of JAJLXL010000008.1, from coordinate 999,761 downwards.
AAGCAACTTGTCCCAAACACTCGCCGCTTGCCTGTAAATGGACACCTGCCTATTGAACAGTACCGATATCCGCTTGAAATCGAATCTCATGTGTTTGGCCCGCTGTTTTACCGTTGTTGGGTCCCCAAATGTGGTGTCTTCTTCGTCCACTTGCAAGGCTTTAGCCTGTCTGTAGCAGATATACGTCCGGAACATGTACAGAACCGAGACAAATAATAGTGCCAATGGATACACCACGTCCAAGAACCAGTATTTGAAACATACGGTGAAATTTCTCAAGTCACCGTCCCATATCGTGCAAGTGGCTAGCATTGTGAAGTGGGTATTATATGGTAATGCTACAAGTTTCCACCACTTTGTTGAGCTGTGCTGTGGTTTTGTGCAAGCAAACCAACTGAATCAACTAACAACCCGCCACGAGCACGGCATCTGTGTCCTAATTTGAACCAGGGCTTATGATTGTCAAAAGCCGGCATATCACCGATGCGGGAACTGGGCGTGCACGACAGCCCAAAACCGCTGTTTTTGGCCACAGTCGGTACCGTGCAGTCGTGTGCATATTACCGAAAACCTAATCGGATATGTACCCATCGTTACCCGATTGAGATATAGGCGACTCATTTCCAAATCACAAGCTTATCAGCAGATCTCAACAGCTATAACTTTCCACTTTTGCCACATCTCATCGACTGTCGCCTATAATTAATCCGTCATGTTTTGTACTTTCAGAGAGACCAATCTCGGCTCACCTTTGGAGTCTAGAACCGTGGAAACCGGTCCCCCTAGGCCGGACGAGTATGCACAGACCAGGGAATTTGTCGGGGCAAGTGCCAGATCACGGTTCGGATGCCTTACGTGTCGAAAGAAGAAGAAGAAGTGTGATGAGCAGAGGCCTCAATGTGGACTCTGTATGAAACAAGGGCATGAATGCCACTGGAAACCTCCGGGCACAGAGAGGAAGAACAGTAAGAGGCAGGGCAACCGTAGAACGGCTTTTCCAGTTGCCAGAGCCGAGCCGCTGGTTTTGCGATCGCCTTTCTTGGATGCCATTTTGAACCCGGCAAACCCCGAGTCCGTCAGCGACGTCCAGGGTCCGGGCCTGGATTTGGTACCGGGCTCAGATCTAGGGCCTGCTCAGCCACAGCACACGCCACTCAGTGTGGCGCTCTCGAGCCCAAAACGCAGTCTCGAAGAAGAGTTCAACCTCTCGGTTGGCAGTCCGATCTTCGACTTTTTGGATCTTTTGAAATACAGCGAGTCTCCTCCGGTGCCGCCGACGATCCACGCCGGAATTACCAAAGGTTTGGACGAACAGGCCATACAATATTTGGACTACTACCAGAATTGTGTCGCAACAACTGTATCCATAGCTCCATCGGAGTCCAACTACTTTTTGAAGTTTTACTTGCCCATGGCTGCCGAGGAGAAGTCGGTCTTATACGGAATTATAGGCTGGGGCGGCACTTTTATGACTGGCTCCAAGGACACAGTGGCATATTCATACTACACCAAGAAATCTATCCAATTGTACCGTGAAAAGTTGGCCAAGAGTGAGTTGACCAAAAACGACATCTTGGTATTGTTGACCACCCTAAGTATTTTGTCCGCATCCGAGATATGTCTCGGGGATGTCAAGAACTGGTATGTGTTCTTCAAAGAGATCTACCAGATCATTAAAAGATATGGCTTGAAGAATTTGCTCAAAGATTTCGGCCATTCCAACGAGCTCCGCTGGTTGACTCTCTGTTTCTTGTACCATGATGTCTTGTCCAGCACGTCTTTGAAGAACGGCACCTGTTTCAAGTCAATCGAGTACCAACAGCTGCTCCAGCAGGACTCCAATGAGCTCATGGCTCCAGATGACATCATCTTGAAGTTGACAGAGCAAGATTACGGAGCTGATCCACTTCAGGGATGTGTAAAACCGCTTTTCATGATCATCTGTGAGATGATCAACGTATCAGTGGAATTGAAGAACGAACGCAAGACACTTCTGGAGTTGGAGCACAAATATCTGGACAAACTCGCATCTTTGGATTCCTTCCAGGTCTCCGATTACGACTTGATCTCTTTGAAACAGAGACATGTCGAGTTTAATGCGAGAGTCGAGTCGGAATTTATGAGATTAGAGGACAAGATCAGCCTGACGAAACCAAATGACATCGCTTTGTCATATTTAAACGACGACAAAGAGTTGGAGTTGCACTTGACGCTTTTTGAATCGTACCAGTTAACTGCCTTCACATACCTCCGGATGTTGGTCTTGAACGAACCGCCAATCTCGTCCGGTATGCAACGCTTGTCGTACAACCTGATCAACTGTATGGATATCTTGATCGGCTCAGAGGTGCAGTCGACGCTCTGTTTCCCATTGATGATTGCAGGTTTACAATGTGTGACGGAACTCGATAGGCAGCTCATGTCTAATAGGTTCCAGTACATGACCGAGCATTTCCCGGTAATGAACTTCCAGAAGACGCAACAGATTTTGGAGGAAGCTTGGAGAATGAACCCTGATGGGGAGAAGTGTGTTGACTGGTCCACTATCACCGACAAATTTGGCTGGGACTTGTGTGTGTCGTAGTAGATAAATAGTCTTTTACAAGAAGGGATGATTTTTATTACGAATAAAGGGATGCTATTCCATCAAATTCAGGAATAAAAAGTTGAAATAAAGGGATAAAATTTCTACAAATCTGAGAATAAAGGGATAATTTTTTTCAGTAAAAAAAGGGATACAATCTCATCTTACTTAAAAATAGATTATTGCAATCTCATTACACTCAGAGATAGGATATGCATTAATTGAAAGAGATACAGCCTTACTTTAAGCAGAATAGAAGCAATCGCTCGACCTACTTCCACTGTCGGGTATAAACCACCTACTACCACTAATACAAAACACCTTTATTGAAAGAAAATGTCTATATAACGTCAATACGTGATGTGATCGAACTGGGTCTCGTCGAAATACTCGCCCTTCGCCATGGACTCCCAGGCAAGATTTAACCTCTGTAATGTATATGTAGCCACAGTCATGCCCTTGGCAACTATATTTGTCAAATGGTTGACAAAAGTCTGCCGCAAAGTCCCTGGGGCAGAGCAAAGAGCAGCTATAAATAAGGGCCAATGAATACCGACGCTCTGTGACTCCGCATAGGGCATACTGGTGACACAATCGGCAATCATCCTGCTGAGTTCTTGTGTCTTGGGTGAAAAAATTGGCTCTTTCAAAAACACAATCAAGTCAAACAACTTCAAACTCAACACAAATGCCCTGTTTGCATACCTTAAAGTGGTTCTCAAGTCTTTGTCTTCGATAGAACTAAGATCCAAGTCCCTGTACTCAATTTCTGCCAACTCGTCCATGAGGTCCAACCCAAACTGGTGGTACTCATCTGTTGGAATAGTGGCAAACACACAGTTGGATCCCGAGATCACAATATGATGTTTTTCTCTCAATTCAAAAATCAGCCTGATGATTTTACCAAAGATAGTAGTCAAGTATCTCGAGGAACCTTTGACCAAGATCAAATGGTCGACTAATATCGGTTCACAGTAGCTGTCTTGGGCAAACAAGTAGTCAATCTCCTGTAAACTCTTCAGAATTCCTCCACCTGGTGCAGAGATCCAGGCAAGCGATTCTGCATACACGAAATTGTCCTTCATGAAATGGTACAAGTTGAAAGTGACATGTGTCAATTCCGGATCGTAGACCAATTTGGCTTCTTCCTCCGAGGGGAAAAAAGAGTCAAATCTCTGGATCAAGGCAAAAGCGCAGGTCAAATGTTTCCTCCAGGCGTTTGCTGTGGTGGAGGTGTCTACGGAGTAAAAAAGCACCACTACAGTCAACAAACTGGCCAACTCGAACGGATGGTGGGTGTTGATATTACTGATCAAATTGCTGATGCACTTCTTCAAGTACACGTTTTTAATCGTGTTCCAATGCAGATTCTGTGGTCTCAAGACAGAGATTCCGTATGCCGTCATCACATACACTACATCTTTCAAAATTGGATATGAAGGTGTCAACAGTCTCATCCACTCCAATAAAAGATTAGTATCGGCTCTTGGAGTGTACAAGAAATTACTCAAACATTTGGACTGTGTGAAGAACGAATACACGAATTTCTCAGCCTTTGGATCGTCGTAGGGTAACGACGGATATAGAAGGAATGGATCGTTGAGCTCGATAATCTTGGACAAATCTTCAGGAGAGATCAAGTCCCAGTTGAACAAAAGCGATTCTGATTCTACTTTTTCAGCAGGCACCACTGGAGTGACACTTCTTCTCTCATCGGCAAGTATACTCTCGAGATACTTCAAATCTATCTGCAGGAATTCGTCTTCAAACGAGAATTGGGGAAATGACATTGCCGGATCTTGCTGCTGGTGTTGGTATCCGATCAGATGTTGAGGAGATGGACTATGTACCGATCCGAGCATCAGTGGATCCGAAGCCATCTGAGGAGTGGTGTCCTGGGGTGTCATGGAAAGAGAATCTCTCCCAGACGGCGATTGTAGAGCATTTGACCGCGATTTCGCACTTCTTGAACTCGCACTACTACTGCTTGACAATTTTCGCAGTTGGTTCCCCGGACCGAACAGATGGAACGAAGCGTTGTGTGGCGGATGTGGCTGATGATGTGGCTGGAGCTGCTGTGGCTGGTGTTGTGGCTGTATTTGTGGCTGATGCTGCTGGTACGCCTGGAAAGGTTCTTGCTGAGGGAACTGTTGCAGTTGTTGTTTCTGTTGTCGTTGCAGCGATTTTGGCTTTGCAGAAGTCCCAGCACCTCCAGAGACATCAGGCCCACTATTGTTAAACAATACAAATAAAGACCCGTAATCGCAATCCAAATTCCTCTTCTTGCACGAGGTGCACACCGGTTTCAACTCGTCACATTTTTTGTGGCTCTTCTTACAAGGAATACAGCCCGATTTCCTATATCTGACACTCATCTAACCCCTTTATCCCTAATTTAATCTCAGATATACCCCAGGTTCTATCAAAAGTCACCTCTAATCTTTGGGCATTTATTCTATTTTCAGATAAAATTCCTCAAAAAAAAACTTTTGTTTTTTCAGAAGCGCAGCCAAAACAGGGAGTTTGTGCATGGTGCACGACCCTTTGGGAAAAGTGAAAAATTTCATCCCCACGGCTCCAAATCCAAGGGTTCAGGTGATGTGGAGACAGCGTATGCACACCATGACTTACAAACCGGCCAAACAGTATGTGGACAGATTAGATCTGCTCTTGAAACAGAGTCCTATCATTGATACGCACAACGATTTTCCATATTTATTGAGAACACAGTTGCACAACGAGTTGCACAGTAATATCGACGGGTTCAAATTCACCGATGTTCTCACGTCACACACGGATCTTCCAAAATTGAGGGCTGGAAAGATCGGAATCCAGTTCTTTTCCTGTTATTTAGACTGTCCCGAGGAAAATTACCTCTACCAGGACTTCAATTTGAAGAACACAATGGTGAGAGACACCTTGGAGCAGATCGATGTAACTTCAAGAGTCGTGAATGAGTACTCAAACGACTTGAAATTCGTAGAAACCGTAGATGAAGCCTTGGATCTGTACCACAAAGAGGGAAAGATTGCTATTCTGCTCGGAGTCGAAGGCTTGCACCAGTGTGATACCTCTTTGGGGGTCTTGAGACAGTACTTCAAATTGGGGGTTAGGTACATAACTTTGACCCACAACTGTGACAATCCCTTTGCCACTCTGGCCAGTTCCATAACCCACGGAATGCCGGACAAGGGACTCACTGAACACGGTGTCACCTGTGTCCGTGAGATGAACCGGTTGGGCATGTTGGTGGACTTGTCGCACGTGAGTTACAAGACCATGAAAGATGTCTTGGAGATCACAAGGGCCCCCGTGATCTTCTCGCACTCTTCTGCGTACACTTTGACCAACCATGAGAGAAATGTCAGAGACGATGTCTTGGCGCAAGTGAAGGAGAACAACGGTGTGGTGCAGGTGAATTTCTACCCCTCTTTTATCACACCTGATGCCTCTGAAGAAGCCACAATTGACGATGCCGTCAACCACATCTTCCACATTGCCAAAGTTGCCGGATGGGAACACGTGGGATTCGGTGCCGATTTCGACGGCATTGAAAGAGTGAGCAAAGGTTTGGAAGACGTCTCCAAGTACCCAGATTTGATCTACAAGTGTATGGAGCGTGGAGCCACTGATGACCAAATCAGAGGAATGATGGGTGGGAATTTGTTGCGTGTCTGGAGACTGAACGAACAAGTTGCAAAGAGTTTGCTGGATGAACCTGTCAATGAGAAGGAATGGCCTGGACGGAGATGGGAATTCCCTGCCTCTACCCAGGATATGTATGAGTTGTATCCTGGATCAAAGCTGTTGCACCGTGATTCTACAGTCTGGAAAGATGAGTATTTCAAGAAAGAGTAGTGTGAAGAATACAATGGCTATGCCAAATATATGGATGAGTAGTGTAGTAGCTGAATTTGAAATACAATAACAAACAGGTAAGCTTACTATTCGAGTTTTCGAGATAGGAGTGAGTTTTACTAACCTACAATGAGTAAAGTGGAAAGATAGAGCTTTTGGAATTTGGAAAGATGAATATTGAAGAGGGTTGACTACAATAGCTAACACTATGTCTTGCAATGCTCCTGTGAACATTAAGAAAGCAAAGATCAATATCAAATAGCCGACACAAGGCTCTGCAACTACTGTGAACTTTAAGAAAGAGTAGATTAATATTAAATAGCTGATACAATGACTATATGCAAAACTTTGCTCATGGAGCAAACTCATCGATGATAGAAACCGGTTTGATGTACTCACCAATCGGCTTGTACTCAATGTCTTCGAACAACGGGCCGAAAGACGATGGACCTCCGAACTTCATACCTTGCTCCGTGGTCCATTGCGAGTTTGGACTGATCAGCAATACGAAACAATGGATTCCGTATCTGTAGTCCTGGGTTCCAATCGCTTCTCCGGTATCTGAGTCGATCAGAGTGAAAAGATCAGGTACAGCTGCAATGACTCTACAGTTGACCGACATGGCAAGATCGTCCAGTTGGTAGCACACAACGTTTTCGTTCTTGAAGAGAATCTTGTAGAAGGTACTTGGAGTCTCGGTGTCTTCGAAGAAACATTCTCCGTAGGTGTAACCCCTCTCAATTTTCTTGTCAATCTTGACAATCTTGGCTTTGAAAAGACATGTTGCTGTCTTTGGACCACCGATGCTGTCGATGATACGCTCTGGCAACCTTTCCAAGTCGGATTTGGCACGGGCAATCTTGACAGCTTTACCGATTCTCCAGGCCAAAGAATGGACATTTTGAACAGTCTGTTGCTTGATCTCTGATGTGGTCATTGGAGGATCACAGAAGGCAAATTGAACACCGTGGTAGTTGAAAGCATCTCTTTGAATCGTCTCGGTGAAGTAATCGTTCTTTGTAGATGCCAACAACATGGAGTTTCCATTTCCGTCACAACAAGCCGTGGTTGGAAACAGTTTCAAGTCAGGACTAAATACCGACGGCAACGTTTGGAAAATGGCAGCCATCAGACGGCCCATCAAGTCGGCATCGACAACTGGGATGTCCAAATTACCAGAGGCACCGGCAATCATACCTTGTAAACCGTTGTCTCCTCCGATCTCAAATGGGAAAACGGCATCGGCTTCTTTGCCCAACCATCTACACATCAAGGCGACACTTTCTTTCAACTCTGGTCCATGCAACTTCTCTCCAGAGATACTTGGAGATCCACAGTATCCGACATTCAAGATTGTACCTTCGCTTCCCTCTGGAATGTACTTCTTGACGTCATCACAGGTGACAATTCTCACCACTTGGCCTCTTCTCAACATGTTTCTCAACACAATCAGACTTCCATGTGGGTCTCCTCCACCACCACATCCCAAGATGTACGCTCCGATCACAATGTACTCCAAATCGGTCTCCGATAAAATCCATTCTCTGTCGGCGTTGACATGAGGTGTGTACAGTTCGTGGTCGATTTCCACTGGCGGCTGGTACTTTTTGGTCACTTTGAGAGCAGAGTTATTGTGGATTTCGTTCTCTTTGGTGCTTTCTACTAAGAGACCGTCTCCATCAAAGTCAGATGACAGCAGCGATTTGAATGAGCTCACTACGTTATCGTAGTCAAACTCTCCGACAACTTTGACTTCGAATTTGTAAATCTTGTCAGCATAAGGAATAGGTTCACTGAACATGGCAACCACTTCGATCGAGCTCTCGATGGCACCTTTGGCAAGCAATTGCTCTCTTGATTCTGTGAGCAACTTTTCCAAAGTATCATCTCTCTCCTTGGCGTTCTCAATCGATTTCATCGTCAATGTAGTGTGGCTGATCTTTGGCAACAGCGAGCCAATGGCATTGGCGACTTGGAAATATGCCGGTCTCAATACTACAGAGGCACCTTGCAACTCAGTTGGAGCAATAAACGAACCACCTCCGACCAAAATGACGGCAATGTCTTCTGGAGAAGTTCTCATTCTGTCCAAGATCCGTTCCAAGTTCAGTTTCAATACCTTGGTGAACTCGGTTTTATAAGAATCGTCGAATTTGCCATGAGATTTGGAGACATCCCCAATTTGGTAGATCGAGCGGTCGAACTCAGATGAAGACTCAGTGGCACTGGCTACTGTTACATCGGTAGCTGTGACTACATCACCACCAAAGACCAAACTCTTGGTGACAATATCGGCACCGACCGAGTCAGGACCAATGGTCATTGATCCAGAGTTGTCTCTCACTATTGAACCACCTCCTAATCCTATACTTTGGACATGAGGCATGGAAAAGTTCATCCTGACGCCCCCAATTACACTATAAGTAGAACTCTGTCTTGGAAATCCTGTGCTCAACAACATTCCCACATCGGTAGTGGTTCCACCTACATCACAGACCAAGACGTTCTTTCCCTTGACATCTGGATGTGTAGAACACAAAAATCCTGCACCCCTCATGGAATTTGTAGCCCCTGAAGAAAAAGTTCTGATGGGCAGGTTCATAGCCTCTTCGGTGGTCAAGATGGTTCCGTCGTTTTGAGTCAACAATACCGGACAATCCAAACCGAACTTTCTGACAGCGACGTTGAAAGATGTGATGATCTTTTTGGCGAATTTTTTGATTGAGGCATTCAAGATAGTGGCATTTTCCCTTTCCAAGAATCCAATACCGGCAATATGATGCGACAACACCACGTCCAGATCAGGAATGTGTTGTCTGATGATCTCGGCGACTTTTAACTCTTGAGCTGGTCTCATTATCGAGAACATTCCTACTACAGCGACAGATTTGAGACCCAAATCTTTGATCTTGTGACAGTGTTGTACGATTTCTGCCTCTTCTAATTCGTTGATCTCGTTACCGTCGACTTGATTTCCACCCTGACAGAATCCTACGTACCCATTAACACTCTGTGCTAACCCTTCTGGAAAATCACAAAATGGGGGAGATTCCCTCGAATATGCAGAGCAAAGTCTTAAGACAGCTACTTTTTCTAACCTCAGAATATCTTGCTCTATCACAGCATTGATGAAATGAGTAGTCCCGATAGTGACACTGATCACTTCTTTCAGCTTGGATCTGTTCTCCTCGTCTTCGAACAATTTGGCGATAGCAGAATGTATTCCGTGGGATACATCTGGTGTAGTTACAGATTTATGCCACGAAATGACTCCATGGTGCGAATTTTCAGTCTTTCTCGGGTCTAACAACACAGAATCGGTGTTGGTACCTCCGACATCGATCCCGATCAAGTACTTCTTGGATACAGTCATGTCTGTGTTCTGGGAAACTTGACAAACTTTTCAAGTGCAAACTGTTTCAACTAAATCCAATTTTTCAACTCCCCCAAATGGAAAATATCTGCAATTGTAGTAGTATTTCTTTTTTCCGACGGAATTAGTGCCTAGGCTCTAAGAAAAAAACTTTCTCCTGTTTGAGATGGGCAGATGCAACGGTTGAAAGTGACACAGATCCGATGAGGTTGACTAAATACTAGGGCTGGCACACTAAAAGTTGGTCCAATTTGCAACGATTTGTGATCCAATTTACTGCAATTCAACAGTCGTTGATTAGCAAGAGCAAGAAACTTGGTGAGCAAGGCTCTTATGAGGATCTGCCATGGTATTTATTTGTCTGAAATACATTAAACGGTTTAGGGGTCGAAAAAAGAAAAAAAAAGTAAATCTGCAATTGGGAATCGAGTCCAATAAAGGAATTCATTCCTTCGAGATCAGCAAAATACAAATCTTTGTTTTTTACCTTACGGAACTGTGAAGACTAATGGTGCAGCTGGAATGCGGATAAATCCTGTATTAGACGGACGCACAGAGATAAGGAACATAAGGAACATAAGGAACATAAGGAACACGGATACATGCTCCATATAGGGCTGTACACAAAATCCATGACTAGTTGAGCCAAAATGGGGGTTTTTTCCTAACCCCTCTTAGTCAATTGGTTTATATTGGAGCAATAACAATATACATGGCAAGAAGTGAGTTGTCATCCAGTGTATGTGTAAAAAGTGGCCGTATATAGTAGCCGTACCAAGTACCTTACGCTCAGCAGTGGCCTATGTCTGGCCCTGATCCTCACTATCCGGTGAAGTGAGGTCGATGCTTCGGCGAAAAAGAAAAGAGAGAAAGAATTCTAGCAAAATTGCCTATTTGGGAAGCATTCGCGACAAGCTCTAATTAGTACTGCCAGCTAAGACATATCTAGATAAACAAAACTGCATGTTATCGTGTCAACTGTGGGCCCCGGTTGAACTGTGTGACGATCTTAACACCTAGTGAATGGAACTGATAGCACTTATTTGAGCTCAAATAAGGTCAAAGTCAATGAGTTAGGCTTCCATGAAGCAATCCGATCGATCGCTTGCACCTGCCGCCACACCGTGACTCCTTTGGCATGCTCTACAAGTGATATCGATGAGATCGGTAAGTGCAATCTCAATGGTCCATCCAGTGTGTCAAGATTAAAGTTATCTGCACTCAAGCTGGATCCTCCATCTGTACTGCTCAGACGCCTCATCTTGAATTTAGAAAAAAATATAAGAAATCTGCCAATAATACCAGTTTCCTGAATCAGACCAAATGCAGGATAATTATTACAGTTATGAACATTGCGACTCTGACCCGATTCTGGCCCTGTATGCGAAAAACTTGTTATCAAGCTTATCGCAGTCCCGTAGATTTTTCCAACTGCTGCAGATGGGGTAATCTATGACAACTGCTCTCACCCTCAATTTGCACCGCAATGTCAACCTAGGAATTCCCCTTTCAGCAGTCACAAGAATGACCATTGAGACTCAATGCCAGGCCAATTGAAATTGGCGTGATCCGTTTTGATACGTTGTAACGTTGTACCGTGTCATTCACATGCACTCGGGGCGTGTGACACCACAGTCTCAAACTCGGCCCCTGCTCATTGGTGCCTTAATCAAAGTCTACTTTTGCCCAATTCCAAGCCAAATCCAACCCCATTCTCACTTCAAACTGTTCTTCACTCAACCACATCATCCCCTTCCATCTCCAACCCTCTTCTTTCCTGATTTAAGCTCCACTATCGCATTGAAAAAAGAAATAAGTAAACCTAAAATCGTTGAGGGAAAAAAATTTTCCTGCGTAATTCTAACATGAGTGATTGTTAAATTGGCTAATTTCGAATTGATCCTAACACCGCTTCTAGAGCTATATAATCATCGTTGATCGCTAGTTTTCCAGATCAATAGAAGAAGCTATCAAGAATACATAGATCAAAATGAGTTTTCTCCAAAAAGTGAACAGCATTCTCTTGTTGGAGAGATCCGATCTGTTAGCAAACCAAGATTTGATACCAATGCCACCCTCAAGACGTTTGTGGACTTGGAAAGGGTATGCTGGATTATGGGGAATGAACGGATTGTGTCTTTCATCATGGACTGCCGGTTCTTCCTTGTTATCTTTGGGTTTGAACGTTGGCCACACCATGGGTATTATTGTCATTGCCAACTTGTTAATTTCCATAGTGGCAGTATTAAATGGTCAATTGGGTGCAGATTGGCATATCGGGTTCACCATGACGCAAAGAGTTGTCTTCGGTAACAAATTGGGTTCTGTCATCCCGTTGTTATGCAGAATTATCTTGTCGGTAGTGTGGTTTGCCAGTACCCTGTGGGTCGGTGGATTATGTTTGAACTGTGTCTTGGCCTCTTTGAGTCACCATTACTTATACTTGCCAAACACTTTCCCTCTGAGCGTCGATTTCACTTCGCAGCAGTTGGTCGGTTTCGTATTGTACCTTTTGATCTGTTCATGTTTGTTGGTGATCAAGCCAGAACACATTGGTAAGCATTTGATCATCTGTTCGTTTGTCACTTTCTTTGTCTCTTTGGGTATCATCTCATGGGCTGTTTCATTTGCCGGTGGTGATGGTCCGTTGATGGACGCCAAGATCGAATTGTCGTCATCTGCTACTGGATGGGCTTGGTTGTACGGTATCAGTTCGTTCTACGGTTCTTTGACTGCAGGTATTCTGAACCAAAACGATTACACCAGATTCTCAAAGACCAGAAAGTCTCAAGTCATCAGTACTCTTGTCGCTTTGAACATCTCTGATTTGATCATCCCATTGATGGGTATAATCAGTGCCTCTCTGTTGGAGAAGGTCTATAACACCGAGTACTGGATGCCAAACGACATCATCATGTTGTGGATGGAGAACAACTACAACGCCAAGTCAAGAGCCGCTGCCTTCTTTGCCGGTCTGGCCTTCACTTACTCCCAGATTATCTTCAACGTCTACGGTAATGCCTATTCCGGAGGTATGGATCTTTCCGGTTTGCTGCCACGTTACATCAACATCCGTAGAGGAAGTTACATCACTTTGATCTTGACATTTGCAATCTGTCCATGGAAGATGTACAACGACAGTGGATCCAAGTTTGTCACTGTCATGTCGCTGTTCTCGGTCTTTATCTCACCGTTGATTGCCATCATGCTCTGTGACTACTGGATCATCCGTCGTAGAAAGTTGAGATTGAAAGAGTTGTTCACTCACACCACTCACAACTCATACCATTACTACCACCAGTTCAACTTGAGAGCCGTTGTTCTGTGGCTTTTGGGCTCCGCATGGGGTATTCCTGGTTTGCTGGCTTCTCTGAACGAGTCCATCATCTTAACTCCAGGCTGGGTCCACTATTACGATGGTAACTGTATCTTTGGATTCGCCATCAGTTTTTCATTGTACTACCTGTCGTGTAAGATCTGGCCTATTGAAGGAGCTGGTGAATTCGATGAGTACGATTACTGTAAGACATTCACCGATGAAGAATGTGCCAGACTTGGTATCAAACCTTTCCATCCTTCATTGCTCGAGGAAGAACCAGAAGAGTTGAGAGTTGCTGTTGTTAACTCGAACCCTGACCTCACCTCAAGTAAGACAAGTGAGTTGGAAAGAACTGAGGAATTTTCTTCCGAGAAACCATAATCGTTCTTCATCATGCTGCTTTTCAAAATTTAAATCAATTCTAACATTTGCTTTTTCATCAACCATCAGACGAACATCAGATTTCATTTATTCAGTTCAGTTTCGGGGAAGAGAACCGTTAATATGCTTCATAGTAATACTATCTATTATTTGTTTTTTCAAGAGGTCACCAAAGATTGGGCAACTAAATTGTATTCTCAATATACAAATTCTAAGTCAGCCTTTCTTTTTAAATGTGAACTAAATAATCCTGTTGTTATCTCCTCAACTTGTCTTTGGCATCCCTTTTTTTTTTTATTTTTCTCAACATGCGGGTAGAATATAAGATTTAGTCTATACAGCTCCATCAAACTAATGCTCATCGCGTCACTTTGGTGTGATTTTGTTCAAATTTCAACCTGGGACTAACACTTGGCTTGAACCTTCAGTTGTGCACAAGAGATTCTCGAAGCATAAGATCGGCTGTTTCTCAAATGGCAAAAGCTGATAGTAACATTCTTTTCAACACTTAGATCCGATTGAGAACACCCGAGTCCGAAGAAATCTTAGATTCCGATAACTGTACCCTTTTGAACGCCAGACTGTCACTGGAACTGGCAAAGCTTTTCTTCCCTATAGACCAGAATGTTGATTGTTGTACCTCTTTTGTGGAGGTGACACAAAGTCACCAAATTTTTGTAGTAAAAAAACCCCCCAAATCCTCAGCGCTTCATTCCTTTTATCATCACTCACAAGAACTGAATGGCCCACTACTCAAAGTAGTTGGACTGTGAAAATCGAAATGAAGCACTGGTCAACTTGAAGTGATGTGGTTCGGGAGTGCCATTGATCTCAATAGAGGCTAGTGATTCTTTGAACTTGGCTATCCAAGGGTTGGTTCTAGGTTATCGCTGTTGTTGTTAGGAATCTCAGTATTCTGCCTTGATGCTCCAATTAGCTAGATGACGGGTGCTTGATAGGATCTCATGTAAGAGTTGGTTTGAACTTTTCGAGGTGACATAACTGGTAGAGGACTGTACGGAGAGTCAGCTGGTTTGGATTGGGGATCCCTCTCAGCTTGTTCTCTTTGAAGGAATGCTTGATGTGTGCCTTGAAGGCCCTATTGACCGCCATTCAAGTCTGGGAATTAAAAAAAAGGGGGTATTGACTTTTTTCGATATAGCGTCGTGTTCCAAAAATCAATGGGATGCGTAGTGTATTATAAACCAAAAGGTGGTAGGTCCTGTGAATGGAGAAAATGGGTGATGGCGGAGTTTCTGAGGTGACATTGCAGTAGATCGTCAGAAAACTGTGCTGGATTCATAAAAAGGAGTTTTTTTAGGAATTTTGACAAATTGCAGCAGTGGTGAAGAATTTCAGATGTTATATTTTTAAAACTAAAATCGAGGAACCATTAGCATCAGTACAGAGGCAATGTCATATCAAGCACCAGATACTGGGCTCTTCTTAAAATAACTTTCTTCACACCAGGCCTCTATTCTTTCTGTCCATTTAGAACAGGGATTTGGTAATCTGCACAATTCTTTTGATACACTCTGCTTGGTTATTTGATATATATATGATCAAATCCATCTGAGATCCACACTTGCCTATATTGAAGAACAGAAATCAGCAAAATCAACATACACCTATGCCATCCACCAGATCACTCCCAAACTCCATCTCCACCCCTCCTTCTTTCCCAGTTATGCCCCATCCTTCCCTCCATCCCTCAATCTTTCAAATTAGGGGTTCACCACTGAGCACAATATCAATTTCTAAAGATAGTAGCGCTCAGAAAAAATAACACGAAACTTAGGACAAGAAAAAGTAGTTGAAACAAAAGCTTTTTCTAAGGAGTTACTGATCTATAGGTGAACAGTACTGGTTGATATCAGTTGACAGCCACTCTTTTGAAGTGCTCATAGACGCAAGGGTTTATTCGGATATCCAAGTCCCGGAATAAGCGGAATCAGGCCCATTTTTCATATTCAAAGGCCCAAGATGAAGGTGAGCATACTTCTACAGATTGTCCAGATGCTTCTGATGAGCACTGCATTTCAGATTCCACCACGCGACTACACTTCTAGGGACTATTTCAGTGTAGAATTTCATTCAAACAATCAAGCGCTGGACTTCATGGCAAAATTCCCCCAATTCAGGTTCGAACACCGGGCCAGAGCATTAGATCACCACCACATCTTCTCGATAGACAAGACCCATGAGCACGCATCCAAGTTGGGAAATATCAACAGTAACGCCTACCTGATATGGAAAAGAGACGAACTGGATCAATTACACGACGATTTGATCTCTGCGGGGTTGAAATCTTTGCACTTGTTGCCCGCTAAGCAGATTTCCAAGCGGGCTCCGGTGGATTTAAGTGGTGACAAGAGCCTGCTGCCGCTCGTTGAGGCGGAAAAACGACTCGGAATCGACGACCCGATCTTCCCGAGCCAATGGCATCTCATCAATACGGCCTTTCCTGGCCATGACGTCAACGTGACCGGGGTTTGGTACGACGGTATCACCGGAGAAGGGGTCACTGTGGCGATAGTGGATGACGGATTGGACTATGAGAGTCTGGATTTGCTGCGGGCTTTTTCCAAAGAAGGTTCCTGGGACTTCAACGACAACACTGCGTTGCCCAAACCGAGACTAAACGACGACTACCACGGCACCAGATGTGCGTCGGAGATTGCCGCAGAGAAGGGCAACGATTTCTGCGGAGTTGGCGTGCTGTACAACCTGAAAGTGGCCGGGATCCGGATCTTGAGTGGCCAGATCACATCCGAGGACGAAGCTGCGTCATTGGTGTACGGATTAGACACAAACGACATCTATTCATGTTCTTGGGGACCCCCAGACGACGGAAAATCGATGCAGGCACCGGATTTGATGGTGAAATCTGCCATGGTGAAGGGCGTTTTGGACGGCAGAGACGGGAAGGGTGCACTCTACGTCTTTGCCAGTGGGAATGGTGGATTCCACAGCGATAATTGTAATTTTGACGGCTATACAAACAGTATTTACTCGATAACCGTCACCCTGATAGACCACAAGGGTTTACATCCGCCATATGCCGAAGCGTGTTCTGCTGTTTTGGTGACGACGTATTCTTCTGGCTCTGGTGAACACATAAATACCGGGGATTTCCATGGCAAATGTAGTAACAACCACGGAGGGACCTCTGCAGCAGCTCCTCTCGCTGCAGGGATCTACTCCTTGGTGCTAGAGGCGAATCCGGCGTTGACCTGGAGAGATATCCAGTATTTGTCTGTTTTGAGCACTGTGGAGATCAACAATTCCGATGGAGGATGGCAGAAAGGTGCATTGGAAAAGAGATTCTCGCATAAATACGGATACGGCAAAATTGACGCATACAAGATGGTTGAGATGGCCAAGAAGTGGAAAAACGTGAACCCACAAGGCTGGTTCTATAAAGAGAAGCAGACTGTAAACCAGCATGGAAAGGGCGATCAAACCATTACTAGCACCATAAGTATCTCTGAAAAAGAGTTGAAAAACGAGAATTTCGCCAATGTGGAACATGTCACTGTCACTGTAAATGCCGACTCACAGGCCAGAGGTAAAGTGAAATTTGTGCTCACTTCGCCTCTGGGAATGGTATCGGAATTGGCTCCTTTCAGGACAATGGATAGCGACAAAACGGGGTTCCAGGATTGGACATTTATGAGTGTTGCCCATTGGGGAGAATCAGGTATAGGAGACTGGAAGTTAGAGGTTACAGGTAAGGATACCAACGAGTTCACGTTCAAAGACTGGCAATTAAAATTCTTTGGAGCTGTCATTGACCCTGCAAAGGCCAAGAGGTTCCCCTTGCCTGGACATGAAAACGACGCTCCACTGCTGACACAGTCATTGGCAGCATCTACCACAAAAGCCCTCGATGTGTCTACGCCAACCACCACTACTGGCAAAGAAGTGGCACCTCCACTGACAACGACAGAGACTCCGACGCCTGCAAAGACGACAGCTGCAAAGACGACAGCTGCAAAGACGACAGCTGCAAAGACGACAGCTGCAAAGACGACAGCCGCGACTACAACTGCAGAGACGACACTGACTCCAAGCGACGCAAATAAAGGCGTCGAAGAGGACGAATCACACGAAGGCGTGCAAAAAACCGCCAAAAACAGTAATTATCTGGAGTATTTCCTCTTCTTGTTGGCTTTAGGGTTCATCTTGTGTATTTTCTTCTTGAAGACGGCCTCGAACAAGAACAAACGTCGCAGGAGAAGAGACGAGTACGAGTTTGATATCATTGCACCAGACGAAGGTGCCGACACCGAGGAAGATAACACCACGGATGATGCGAGCTTCTACGACAGAGACAATAGATTTGTAAGCGATCCCTTTGACGATAACGACGATTCGTTGAATCTCTCTGAAGACGAGGCCACTCCTACAGAGAGCAGCAACGACCAACGGTCATCTCCAGTGGAAGAGACCAATGACGACTCGTTTGTAGTGGAAGACGACGATCTCCGGAGCCCCGAACAACAGGAACGAGACAACTTGTTCACCTCGTTCGATGACCTGAGCGCACTGGGGTCGGATGGCGAAAACACCAGATTGACCACAGATAGATAGAGCCAATAAAGAAATTACCCCCAAAATATTTTCAAAAACCCCCTTTTCAAACAGGGGCTGTCTCGGTCCGAAAACTGAAATTTTCAAATCCCAATCACCGATTTGACCGGATCAAGCAACCGGACCAGCAACTTGCAATTGGCACAAGACGACATAGCACAGAAGCTGGAAACTGATTCAGTAGAACTAGTGAATCAACACCGGATACAGAAAAATCAAAGCGGATCTTGACTTGAAAATGGGTGCCTTAAGAACTCGATGCATGATAATGCTGGCATTACTTGGCACGGTGCTAGCAGACATGGACATGTCGCTGGCCGAGGAAAACCCAGTCAATATGGACGGAATCAATGCCAGATCGAAGACCTTCCATTGGATAGCGTCGTTGGTCATGCTCTTGATCGTGCCGTCCGTTTCCACGGTGTTATCGTTTGCCAACAGACACGGCTCGTCCAACATCTTACAGCTCGCCTCGGCGGCATACGCCTGTGTGGAGGCGATTGTTTTGAGGTTTCCCGATATGGACGACCACGAGAACAAGACCTCGCGTGGAACTGCCTGGTTTTTGGCTTTTTTGCTCGTATTTACGGTGTTTATCGGCAGTTTGACCAACAGCAGCAAAGACATGCTCTTGGCGGACGAGTTCAAGTCCAAATGGGTCACCAGAGTAGGGTCTAGAATGTTGATAATAGCTCATAGAGTGTTGTCCATCATGGTGACTGCTACTGGATGGGTGAAAGTGAGCTTGGCTCCAGTGGCCATGTTCGGATTCTGCTACGGAAAGCATACGGGCCAGTGCCTTGCCCACGGGATTATGGGCTCTTCATTCATCGCTTATGGCTTGTATTATACAGTTATACTTGTCGTGCCCTGGATAAGAAACGGTAGCGGCAGCAGTCCCGAGATGTTTGACTCTATTGCTATCACTGCCTGGGGGTTTGTCAACACCTGGACCGAGCACAGGTGGGGTAAAGAGGCATGGTCGATGGGCGATTACCAGCACACTTCTATGGGGATAATCTGGTGGTCTATGGGGTTGCTCGGTATGTATATGAGCCGAGGAGGACGTAGATCGTTTATTCCAGCAGTGGTGCTCATGTTCACCGGATATTCGATGAGCGAGCACTCGCAGCACTTGGAAATCTCTACAAAAGTGCACGCCATGTTCGGTCTTCTGTTGATAAGTGGAGGTGTCACCCGGATCATCGAGATCGGGTTCTTGTTGAAAGACGAGAGATCTTTGCCTGGAAAAATCGTCTCGTTCCAGTATTTACCCGCTTTCGCCTTGATCGAGTCTGGTGTCTTGTTCATGGGAGCCACCGAGGAGCAGTTGAACTTGGTCAGCAGATTGGGGTCTGACCATTCTGCCTACATCTTAGTGTTGACAAGTGGGCTGTCGTTGATTTTCTTGTGGTTTTTACTCTTGGTGGGGCTCTATCTCAGGTTGTTAGGCGCCACAGAGACGAGTTTCGACGTCCATAATGAGTACCAGACAGTGCATAACGAGTTCGAGTTGGACGATTTGTCCGACCAAGAGACAAACGTTTGAAAATCCCAATGACAGTTTTATGATCTGAAAAAAATCTGCTCAAGATATATAGTCTGTTCTAATTGAAGTTGTATATATTTTTTTCTCTGACCAGGATGTGGAACGTAGTATCGGAATGAGTTATGAAATTTTGGTGAACAAGTGCAGGCTTCCGAGTTTTGACAGGTTTTTCTCGGGGCAGAGAGAACGTCTGACGTATATCAGGGTGCTTGACTCTGAGTTCGTTCCGATGAAACCAAAGATCGAGAAGCTTGAAGCGGAGTGTCTCTGTGGTTTCAAAAAACTGGAGCACGGGTTTGCCATGGTGCAGAGAAAGTTTGAAGTTGGCACGGGTTTGTTGGACGGCAGGAATTTTCAAGTGAATCTTTACAGAGAGTCCTGTTTGGAGCAACTGAAGCTCCTGTATGAGCTGGCCCTGCTAAGGTATGAAGCTGTCAGTGCGTTTTTGGAGATCTTGCACAACTGTGTGTTTATTTGTGGTTTGGCAAGAGAGATCAATGAGCACATGAGATTGCCCCGAGAAGAAGCGGTATTGGTCTCTAAGATGGAGTCTTTGCAACTACAGAATAAGCAATTGGCAGAGAATGAGTTTGTGGAACTCAAAGAGAGATACCAGCTCGCAAAGACCGCACTAAAAAAGCACTGTGTGCACCATTACAGCATCACGATTGAACATATTCAGCACAAACGCAATTGGGGGTTTGTGAAAAGCATTCCTCATTTGGTGAAGACCAGGGCATTGTTGATGGGGGTTTAGCCTATCGAGAGCATTCTATATAGAGCCGCATAGTGCTACATAGTAAACAGCTGCAGCACACTCCACTTTGCAGCCTCTCGTCTCAACACACTACTCTGCACTCCACCGCACTGCTGTTCCGATTGGGGGTAATTTTCCGGAAAAAGTCGTGTAAATTTCCGATTTTTTCAGCTCTTATCAAAAACTGTGTAGATGGCCGATAAGATAGTTCTAAACCAATTCACCATTGATCCACCAACCCAATCCTGACCCAAAAACCAAGAAACATCATCCAGCACAATGGTCTTGATAGCAGCAGCACAGATGTGCTCATCGTCATCGTTAGCCGAGAACGGCTTGAGCGCTGTGAGATTGATCACAAGAGCTGTGGCATTAAACGCCCGGATCTTGTTCTTGCCCGAGGCAGCAGATTACATTGCGAAAAACGCCAAACATTCGATGGAGATCGTCAAACCGGTGCACGAATCGCCATTTGTGGTGTCAATCCAGCAAAAGTTGCGCGAATTGAACCTGGAGGGCAAGTCTCTCTTTGTGAGTGTGGGAATCCACGAGCCCGCCACTGGGAAGGACGATCCAAGGGTCAGAAACACGCAGTTGTGGATCGATGACAAGGGTGAGATCACCCAGAGATACCAAAAAGTGCATCTCTTCAACGTTGAAGTGGAAAACGGACCCATCATGAGAGAAAGCGACTCTGTACAACCGGGTAATGAGCTCTTGAAGCCCTTTGAATCACCAGCTGGAAAGATCGGGTATGGGATCTGTTACGACTTGAGATTCCCGGAGTTGGCCTTGAGATTACGTAAACAGGGCGCCGAGATCTTGACTTTTCCCTCGGCATTTACTGTGAGAACTGGCCAGGCACATTGGGCTTTGTTGGGCAGACTGCGTGCGGTAGATGCCCAGTGCTATGTCGTTATGGCAGCACAGGCTGGTGTCCACAAGACACAGACGCAACTGGACCTCGATGCTGGTGAGGCAAAAATCACTCCAAGAGTCTCTTATGGCCATACGATGATCATTGATCCATGGGGCACGATTTTGAGCGAAGTGAGTGATGTCTCTGCTGGCAAAGAGGATTTGTGTCTTGCAGATATAGATTTGGACAGATTAGAGGCTGTCAGAAGAGACATGCCGTTGTTGACGCACAGGAGACCGGATGTGTTTGGGTACGACATTTAGTTTGGTCATGTCATTGGCTGATTTTTGGATCATTTTCTGGTCATTGGGCCATTATCTGGCAATTATCAGACGTCTATTTGACTCTCCATCTATATACTCTACTCTTTCCCATGTATCCCTTTGGAGCCGCAGGAAAAATCAAAGAAAAACATTTTATAGCAATTGATTGACTAATTCTATCAGCGCTTTACCGCAATACATCACCGCTAACCCACCACACAATGTCGATGCTCAAATCACTCCAGCACATCCCCGGAAGTATCACGGTATTCCACTCCATCCAATCGCCGATCTCGTCACAAATCGTGTCCCTTTTGGAGAAAAACTCTGTCCCACCTCCACACCACACTGGCCCCACAAAATCGTTCTTCCAGAAATTGGTGTCCTCTTCCAAGTCAGAGAGACCCAGCTTGTACAATTTGGACATCACAGAATCACCGCCAACAAAAGAACAATACGCCTCCATCAGAGACTCCACATCGCTGAACATCCAGAACAAAGACTCATTTATCAAACTGTTTCCCAAGTTTGAATTCCGCGACGTTGGATTGTTGCCCTCGATGGATGACTATGGCCAGTTTGTCCAGCTGGATAACCAGTATTTCAAGCCGCCGTTGGTCGTGGACTGGGAACACGGCTTGCTCGCCACGGACGAAGCCGGCGTGCTGAAGATTTTGCAAGTTTTCAAAAACCCCTCGGAAGAAGAGTCCACTACGTAGTTTCACATTGGCAAATTATACTATGTAGATCAATAACCCATTCTCTTGATGACGTAACTCTGTGCTAATACACCAAAACTCAAGTCCAACCCGCTCCGGATCCATCCTTTCACCCATTGGCTCGGATCCACATCTGCTGGGGCCTCGGAATCTTTTTCTTCCGGGGTTTCGGTGCTCCCGTCGACCCAGTTGGCCCATTTCATCGGGAATGGCTGCGATTTCGTCACAATGGTCAAATCGTGTGTCGTGTCTTTCAATATGATGATGAAAGAGAAGTTCCCCGGTGTGTACGAGTCGATATTGATCTGATCAGTGTCGGTGGAGTCAGAAACCGTCGACGAAGGTATCGTCACCGGGTGGAGCCCGATAAAGATATTGGTCTGTTTTTCCAATTGCTCAGCACTCTTGATCGATTCTTCCAAGTTGGCCAAGATCAATTTCTCACAATCGCCCAGCTTTCCGTGGAAAACGTTCAAATTACGTTTGTAAACGTCGTCATTCTTGTCACTGATATGGTTATCGGTGACTTTGATCGACAAATCGCCCTCCACTTGCGAGTTCATCACCTTTTTGAAATTGGATCCGATCAAGTTGTTCACATAATGATAGTTCTTCAAGTCGTGCACCAACTGGATGTTCAAAATCTCGTCATGTTCTACACTCGCATATTCGGCAAGATCAGTGTTCAATCTGTCAATGACACTGCCCAATCTGCTGGAAAACAACCCGAATCCTCTGTTCAAACTCTCGATGGCCTTGCCGGCATCTGGGAGTTTCAAATCTTCACTTGCTACTAGATCGCTCAGTTTTTGCTGCTCACTGACGACAATCTCGTTGAATGCCTTGCGAATATGT
The DNA here is from genome assembly GCA_030571255.1 of Nakazawaea sp. yHDR128. Classification (NCBI taxonomy): domain Eukaryota; kingdom Fungi; phylum Ascomycota; class Pichiomycetes; order Alaninales; family Pachysolenaceae; genus Nakazawaea; species Nakazawaea sp. yHDR128. Next base: position 976,591 of record JAJLXL010000008.1, on the reverse strand, counting down.
TCTTGGTCTAAGCCCTTCTCTTTGGCCAATTTGAGCGCCTCTTCTGCTCTCAGTTGTGCAGATCCCCAAAGCGACGTCACCCTCGACGATCCCTCACTGCTCCACCACGAAGAAATCGAGGCAATAGGGTCCAGAGCGGTCTCTGGAGCCGCTGATGGCTGTTGCTCGTCATCTAATGGTATATCCGTCGTGGCTGGAGGGATTTCGGCGGATTTGGCATTCCCCGCTGTGGGGATTTGGGTTTCGGAAACTTTGTTGTCGGGTCTCTTACCGTTGGCCTCTAATTGGTCCAAAAATTCCAAGATCTCCTCATCGGACTTGCCAGTGGCATTTTTCTTGTCTTCTTCCGGTAACGTGTTCAAGAATTCCAAGAATTCTTCAGCCTCTGTAGATTTTTTCGGCTCGCTTGACATTGAGATGGATTTTGGTCGTTTTCTGGCGGTTTGTGATGGTTAGAGCTGAAATATGAGGTTGATTGATGGATGAGATGTCAATCTACACGACCAATTTGAGATTTCAAAATGATATTTTTTGATTTTTTTTCTGGTTCTGATTTTTTATTAGCGTGAAAATACTAAAAACCTCCTTTAACAGACACTTACCACACATAGACACCCCTATACCGGGCCCAGTACTACCAAAATGCATCCACAACTTGATCCCGAAAGATTTCTTCGTGAGTATACACTTATGTCCCCGTTTTGCCCACCAATAACTAACAAAATGGCCCAGCCTGTGAAAAATTGATCGATGCCTTGCAAGAGTGCCACAGAAACCAGTACATGAACAAGATCTTTGGCGCCTGTAATAAACCCAAACAGGAGTTGGATAACTGTTTGCACGATGTGAGAATGAAACTGGCTCGTGAAAAGGTGTTGGAGACCAGGGCCAAGAGACTGAAATTTGAAGAGAAGATGAAACAGTTGAGAGAGGAAGAGTACGGTGAGAACTTGAAGTTGAAGAAGGTGATTGAAAAAGAGTTGGAAATGAAGAGGTGAATGACGTACTTGTACATAGATGAATAGCACATGTGATTACCTTATATATAAGCTTGACGGGATTTCAAATACCTTTAGACCACCATGTGAGATTAAAAGATTGATAGACGTGCTTGTACGTAGAGAACATAAATAACAGGCGACCATTTATACCATTAAGTATATAAATCAGTCTTGACGGGACTTCAAGTACCTTTTAACAACTTTGTCCTTGGAAATCACATACACAACGGCACCCCATCCACTCAAGGCGTCTCTATCAGCAGCATTCAACAAGGCCTGACTTATCGTTTCAAACAAATCATCAGGCTCCAAATTTGGCTCGTACAAAGATTCACACATACCGTACAACTGATCTGTAGCAGTTCCACTCACGATGAAATCTTTGGCGAAATCGATACATCCGATCAAGTCGAATCCACAGATAAATGGCTTGTTAGACTTGGAATTTATACCTGCAACGATGGGACCGATGAAATAAGGTCCAAATCTCTTCTCGTACAACGTGGAAGAAACCAAATTGGCCATTGTCTCTGGTTCTATCAATCTTTCTTCGTTCAACTTGTACAAATTAGTCTTGAATCTGAAAGTCTCGCTCAACGTTGTCACATCGGATGCCAACCCGGTCAATCCGAGAAATGTATGTCCGTATTGGAAGATCTTTTCGAAACTGTTTGAGACTCCCAACGATTGTGATCCCAATCTCATATCACATGCAATTGCAACACAGTCTTTTCCGACCATGGCCACGGCAGTACCACCTACAGAAGTTAGTAAGATTTGAGTGCAAGGGCGCGGGCAGCGGAATTGGCGCGTAGTTCATGTAATTGAGCCGCACAATTGGATCCCGTAGCGCTGTTCTATTCTTTACTCACCGTTTATCGAGCTTGGATCTGACATCTGTGATTCACTCCTCGATCAATATCGAATTGCCTTCCAAGTGTAACTTGACATTTTTCGATTTACCTGGAAAAAAATCGCCTCCGTCAGGACTGCCGGATTGAGTAATTACCGTATACGGCACCAGGTGTATAGTATTAAGTGTATTAGTGTATAGTACATATCAGTCCATGCCCAGGACCCCGATCTTGATGATCCTGTTGCCCGAACTGAACAGATCGTCGTCGTAGTCAGCTGCCGTCGTGCGGGTGATGGCAGATTTCTTCTCGCTGGAATTGAACAACTCGTCATCGGTTTCCAGCCTCTTCTTCAGAGAGTTCAACGATATAGTGTCAGTATCCGCCTCCTCCTCGGCTTGTTCCCGCAACTTTTCCCGCCTCAACTTGATCAGATTCGTGAGACTGTTCAAATATTTACGGTACTTCAACGTCTCTCTGTTCAAGTAATTGGATTTCTTGTTGTAGTTGTTCATGATCAACCTCACATGTAAGGTGATCTCGCCCAGGCTACGAGTAGAGACGGTGGCCAGAGCCTGAGGTCTTCTTCTGAACGAAAAAGAGCTCTGGCTTACAGATTGGCTTTGGGTCTGGTCATGCGGCGCCCTAGATTCCTTCTGGAGCCGCAACAACGACTCCAAGGGTGCCTTGACGGCCTCGTGCTGCTCCAATTGCGACCGCAACAGCCGGTAGTAGTTCTGCAACTGCGTCAACTGGTCTGTCATGACCAAATTTGTGGGCAAATTACTGGTCAGCAAGGGAGACCAGTCTACGATCTTTACCAGATTCAAGTCCTGCACCACACGGGCCCTGGCTGCCAGGTCTGGGGCATTCTGTAAGGACTCTACAGCCTTGAGCAATTTACTAGACCATCCGTATTCGAAACTGGACATTGTGGCATTCTCACTCGGGACGTTACTGGTCCTTGCGGCCCAGAAATTACAACTCTCGATGAACTCTCTCGAGACGTCATCGGAACTACACTGGAAGATGAGTTTTGTGTGTCTCTTGGCGGAGGTGTTCTGCAAAGGCAACGTCAAAGACCAGTACGATTCGCCCATTTTCTTTGCCGGAGAAGCGCGCACCTGCGAACGGACCGAGCTCAACAGCTGCTGGGTCGGTTTCGAGGCATAAGTCTGGCTCAACTGGAACACGGCAAGACAGTTGGCGTTGTCATACCAGTTTCCAGCACCTACAGGTTCGTCAGAGACTAGAGGCAAGTTGGAGAAATTCGTGGCAGATGCCAATCCGGACGCAGCGGTGCCATTAGAACGGCCAAATGCAAACCTTTTGGGCTTCGGCACTACAGAACTTGTTCCAGACTCGAACGAGAACAACCGCAACTCGCCCCTGGAGATCACAATGAACAGATTTTTCCATCTCTGGAGCGCTGTGTTGTAACTGGGCAGCAATGGCAGTCGTGCGGATCTCAAAAAGTTGAATTTCGACACCTGTTTGTTCAAATCTTGGTCTACATCGATCATCACCACGTTCAGCAAACCCTCTTTTATCCACGGCGGCCCGTCCAACCCCAATTCCAAGTCGCCTTCTTCTTCTAGCACGAAATTGCTCAAGGATTCTTGCAATTGCAAGTGGCTCTCGAGCTCTGATTCGTTGTCGATCTCGTTCAAATTCGACAACTGCGAAGTGTACACAGTGGTCTGCGATGACGTGAATGTGGACCCCAAGCTCTCTCTGGAGTACTGTTTCTTCAACGAGCCGCTTGAACTCGCAGCTCTCTCTGTCAGCAACAGTGAAGCGAACCCGAAGGACTTGTTCATCACGGGTGAAGCTGCCAGATACGAGTCTCTGGAATACACAGAGTTGGTGTCGTCGAGAGATTTCTTGGGGTTCAAGTCTAGACTCGAGTTTGTAAACAACTTCAACTCGCTTTTGGCAAGCTCGTCAAAATACCCCTTCAAGACAGACTCCAAAGTGGGCAATTTGTCCACCTTGATGTCGTTAGACGTCAACGCCTGAACAGTGTTCTTCACGTAATCTGCCTGGCCAATATGCAGTCTTTGAGTGGCAGTTGAGGCGTTATTCACATCCTGGGTGTGTAAGTCCGTGTTTAGCAAGATTAACGAGTAACTCACCAAGTACACGCCATTGGCGTTACCAAATATGTGATCTTGGAATCTCGTGCACCAGCTGTCTGCAAACGCTTGCAAGATGGTGTCAATGTGCTGCGATTCGCCCCTGAAGAAAAGTTTCTGCGTCAATCTTCTGAGCGATGTCAATAGACTGTCATCCCACTTGAAAAGCTTGAAATACTCCGTTCTGGTGTCGTCAAAAGCCGGTGTCTTTTGGGCCAAAGTGGAAAGGTACTGTTTGTGGTCACATTCGTAGGTGTTGTTGTAGAACGCCAAAGCGGTGCTCTTGCTGTCTCGAGTCATTGCCGATCTTGTTAGCGAGGTCTATGTATGCTATTCCTCGAGAATCAGCGCGTTGGGCTTTCTTCTACTGCTTCTTGACGACTCTGGAGACAAATACTACTCGGTGAAATTTATACTCTATTGTGTTAAAATAATTTTTTTGCAGATCTTTACAATTAGTGGTAATTTCTTATGTACAAATTTGAGGCAGGCAGGGCTGGGACAGTGTGAGAGGGTGGTGTAGGGATGGATAGTGGAGGCGTAGTGCGGTGTACTGAGGGAATAGAGTAAGCATGGTGTGGTGTAGTGATGTGTTGGTGCATCGGTGTCCTGTGTATCAGTGAATTGTTTAGTGGTGTAGTGGTGTACTGTGTAGTGGTGTACTGGTAGCACCCAGTATGGCTAATTGTGAAATCGCCCTTTGTACATTCTCTGATGAATCACGCACCAATTAGGCAATCCCAGACATCGCTACACCATTCAAGCTCCGAACAGTATCAGCACATGCAAACTATACCAACGTGCTGTGGCTGATTCACGACAGGTGCACCGTGTACCTGCATGGTGGAGGCTTTATTGGTGCATGTGAATTGCCGGTGCGGATTTAGGACTTAGCATCTTGGGCTAAAACGCGATCTCGCAGTGCCAGGGCGCTAGTGATGCATTGGATCGACACGTCCGATAGAGTGACTACTTTTCTGCTTCGGATCCCAATTGAACCCACTCACTGCCATTGCCTTTCCATTTCCCTTCATCCAGTCCAGTCGCTCCACCTTCATTTTCGCCCATTCCTCCTTCCGCCAAATCTCATCACGTCTGACGCGTTTCCACAGAAAAAAAATGTTTTTGTTTTCATTTTGAAATCCATTTTTGCCATCTCCGCCACTACAACAACAATGACCCAGGCAGAGACGTCGCAAGAACCAGACCAGATCCTCGACGAGGATATCTCCAGAAGTGATGGCCCATTCCATATATCGTCTTTGAAGGGCAAAAATGGCATCACTGACAACGATATCAAGAAATTACTCGAATCGGGCTACAACACCGTGGAAAGTGTCGCATACACTCCCAAGAGAACTTTGATGAACGTGAAGGGCATCAGCGAGCTGAAAGCTGAGAGATTACTCTACGAACTGTCGCAAGTCGTCCCCATGGGGTTCACCACGCTGTCGGAATTCCACCACCGGAGATCCGAGTTGATCTGTCTCACTACTGGATCGAAGCAGTTGGACACCTTGTTGGGTGGAGGCATCGAGACCGGGTCTATTACGGAGTTATTCGGCGAATTCAGAACCGGCAAATCACAGCTCTGTCACACCTTGCTGGTCACGTGCCAGTTGCCCATGGATCTCGGCGGAGGTGAGGGCAAATGCCTCTACATCGACACCGAGGGCACTTTCAGACCCACGAGATTGGTGTCGATACTGAGAAGATACGGGTTGAACGAGGATGACGCGTTGGATAACATTGCATACGCGAGACTGTTCAACGCGGAGCACCAGATGGAGTTGTTGAACCAGCTGGCAAAGATGATGTCGATGTCGCGTTTCAGTTTGATCATCGTAGATTCGATCATGGCGTTGTACAGAACTGACTACAGTGGCCGTGGTGAATTGAGTGCCAGGCAGATGCACGTGCTGAAATACATGCGCATGTTGCAGAGACTCGCCGACGAGTTCGGGGTCGCTGTGGTGATAACAAACCAGGTGGTCGCCACTGTAGATCAGGTCTATGGAGCTCTGGAGAGCAAAAAACCGATTGGGGGTAATATTGTAGCACACTCTTCCACGACAAGATTGTCCTTGGCAAAGAGAAAGGGTGAAAATAGATTGTGTAAAGTCTACGACAGTCCCTGTCTTCCAGAGAGTGAATGCTTGTTTGCCATCTACGAAGATGGAATTGGAGACCCAAGAGAGGAAGACGAATGAATTATTGTTGCAAACCTAGTTGGAACCCATAATCGTAGACACGTTTCGTGATATCTAGCACGGCTTCTTCGGCTCGTTTGCATATACACTCTACGTATTTGTAAAACCTCATCTTGACCAAATCCTCACCTGCAAAACCCTCGGGATTCCACACATCTCTCACTGTGACCAACTTCTGAGTGTCACAGCTCTTCAGAATCCCAAACACCAGCGAAATCAGTTCATGTGTGCCTGCCAGCGATCCCGTCTCGATACTGGTCATCAATGCACTGAGCAAAATCAACTCTACTTCTCTTTTTACGTACCGGATTTCACGTTGAGATGAGATCAACGCTGAAAGTAAGGGAATCTCAACCATTTCACTTGTTTTGTCCATTGTCAACATCGACATGTCGTCGTAGAATGACAATTCAGGGCCAATTTCAAGGTGCTGAAGACTGGGGTTCAGGAACCCGTTGGAAGGGTGAACTAAAGAAAATTTACTAGAGAATGGGGCTTTGATCTTCACCGACGAACTGATCTCGTCCGTCCGCTTCAAAGTGTTGAACCAGGTCGCAGACGTCGTCACTAAACCAATGTCTTTGAACCCTTGCCCATCGTTAGGCAGGAGTAACGAGGAATCTATAGATATTTTAGCCAAATAGTGTCTACAGTCATTTACTTTCAAGTTGACCAATTGCAACTTGATCTCGTCGTATCTTGTCTCGTCATCGAAACGGACAAAATCTCCGGCTGTTGCATCTTCAAATCCCTTCACTAGCACTGAACTGGCGTCCTGGGTGACTATCTTGATATCCAAAGCTGGAATCACAATGTCGTTAAATCTGGAGATATGCCCAGGTATTGCCTTGATCAAATCATTGAGGCTCTCGAAACGCTGGAAACTGGAGCACAAACTCACCTGAGCGAATCCTGCAGAGTTCAACGAGACAGTTTTCAAGCTGTTGAGAAGATAATACAAGTACTCATCTGAGTAACCTTCGTCAGCGGCACCTACAAGCACAGACTCGATCTCAATCAGAAAGTTGTTCACCATAGAAGTAATACAATGGTGTAGTTCTGCCTCAATAGAGCCCTGCCCTATGATTTTACAACTATCACTAGCATTAGATACCACCATCAACTTCTTGATCCAGTTAGAACTACCTCTCGAGAGTTCCAGACACTGCTGGATCAACTTTAGCGTCTGCACAAAGCATTGTAAAAGACAAGAACATGCACCTTGAAACACCAGGTCACTGTGGAATCGGATCTCTTCGACAATCTCCTCCCATTCACTCCATTTAGGTGATATCATTCCTGTGAAAGTGCCGTTACAACTCGGGTTACCTGTGGATGGGTCTAAACCCACAAGGACCAATCCAAAGAGATCTTCCTTATGAAGAGATTTTAAAACGGTACTTATCAAGGTCTTTATAGAATCACTGTAATCTGATGTTCCTGGCGGAATTATCACTGACACGGCCAAGATCATCGAAACAGGTAATCTTAGCGGTTTTGGCACCGACATCTCGTAGATCTTCAAAGAGGGTTTGTTAAATGGAACCAAATCGGTGTGGGACTCGATGAGATCCCATGAATTTGTAGAGAGTTGGATCAACTGGTTGTCATCGAACAAAAACAGCCCATCTTCACAACCACTGAGGCTAGACATCTTCAAGATGAGCCTGAACCATTTTTTTACGATTATCTTGTTAGAGTGCGATAGATATACAATGGGAAGAGTTTCAGAAATGAGATTCAATTCGAGACCTCCTTCATCAGTCTCTAGACACGAAATCAACTGTTCTCTCACTACAGTACCCAAGATATGGGATATTGAATCGTTCACAATCAAGATGATTTTTTCAAATAGGAAGCACCTTGCAAGTTCATCTTCACCTGAACCGTTTCCCACCAAGAGAATATCGAAACATATCAATTCTCCTAGCTCACCCAAATGGATCCCATTCCAGTCCTGGATGTGCTCATTAAGCTTATGCATCACCTCGCTGACCAATGTCTGGCAGTGGTCTTTATTAGGTGTTGGGGAGACATGGTATGCTGGACCCTGGACACTTATGTGACAATTTATATCTACAGTATCATTTTGGGGGTGTTGGCTGGAGAGGTGCAATTTGTTGACTTCTGGTCCAAATTCCACCTGTGGAGAAGTGATGTAATGAAGAATGTCGTCCTCTAGAGTGTTACCAAATATGTCTGATGTGTTTGTAGAATGAGAAGACACAGTTTGGGCCAAGGGGGGAGGAGTACTTTCTTGGAGCATGATCTTATCTACTGGAGTTGATAGTTCAAGATCCAAGCTTTTCAGATCGGTATCCACCGAGAGTAGCATTTCCCTCACCAATTTGTCCTCCAGTTCTTCATGTGCACATTTTGAAGGTTCATCACAAAGAGGGCAGGTTATTTGGTGATCTGCACTATATTTGTCCATCAAAATGGACAAACAGTCGAAATGGCACTGGTGCGAACATGTCAACACCACTGGGGGCTCTTCTCCGTCCAAGACGTTTTCCAAAGATTCCTCGCACAATACGCACGTAGAACCTCTAAAATTTGAAACAGAATCTCTTGCATAAATTGAGCTGTCTCGTTTGAACTTAGCGAAATCTGTATCAAGTTTTTGTCTTTTGGGGGTTTCAGCCTGCACAAAGATCTTGCTGATACGTTGCATAGGTGAGGCACTTTTCAAAGGCGTATCAGAGAAAGCTGCACTGCTGAGATGGTGCATGGTTGCTGGAGTTTCGCTTTGTAGATTTGGCGTCTTTTGCAGGCTTATATAGATAACCATAACGATACTGCATCTGTTTCCCTAAAATGTGCCGCAAAAATGGAAAAATGCAGCCGCAAAAAGTGCTAATAAATATAAATTATTAGGGGTTTTTTTCAGTGAGCCGGAGCAGATTAATAGTCAAGTAGATAGGGGCGGAAAGTGAGAAATGGAAAGGAAAATGGAAATGGGATTTGGAGACGAAACTGGACAGCACGAGGTTTCAAGTGAAAAGTGAACAGTGGAAAAGGAGAGGAAGTTACAGAGTCCAGATATACAGTGCAACATCACACTGAAGCATATTCCAGCCTTTGTTCATTTCCCAATACAGCTATTTTGTCACCCACGACCTTTCGTGCACAAATTCCCAATTCCAACACCAACTGAAAAAATCAAAAATTAAAAACTTCATAAACATATTGAAGCATACACGGAAAAAACTTGTCAAGTGTGTACGAGATCGGATCAAGAAGCGCGGACCGGTTGAACAGGCAATTACACACCGAGCAGATTGCAATAATAGAGTGAGATCGGAATTGCCGCGGGAAATCCACTTTAATCGTGTCATCACTTTGCCATAGTAAGCGCCACTGCTATTGATCTAATCAGAGATCAGATTTGAATTTTTCACGCCAAAAACGCGATGTCTGAACTAAAAATGCCCGTTGCAGCTCCGCCTCCAAGTGCGAACACCAATATCGGTGGAAATACCCCAGGAAATGCTCCAGAAAGTGCCTTGGCGCAGGATCCGTTGAAAGGCGAGACCCCAGTGGTGCAAGAGACGAAAATCGAGATCGAAGTGCCGTTTCCAAGATCAAGACAGGAAGTGGAATTGTTGTTGGCCCAGTATTTGAGTCTCACAGATTCCGAGGACGATATACAGGTGAAGGAGAAGATTGAGGACGTGTTGGCCGAGATATCTGAAAAACAGGGCAAGATCAACGGTTTGATCGAGTCTTTTGAGTCCAAAGTGCTGCTGTCAAGTGCGGAAGACGTAGATTTCGAGTTGTTACAGAAACAGATCTTGGCTGCACAGTTGTTGTCACGTAATATCAACTTGTCGGAGTCACTTCAAGAGGATTTGGAGCTGGAACAAGACACAGTGTCTAAGAGTGAACAAGATGATCTCAGGGCCAGTTTGTTCGAATTTGTAGATAAGCAAAACATCCAGAGGACAAGCGACGCTGCAGGGAATTCCGTCGTGGAGGACATAATATCGAACAAGATCTCTACGAGGATAAATCAATTGGAGCGGATTTCTGCACAGTTGGGTTCATATGATGTTCAAAATGTCCAGAATGCTCTCAAAGCACCGGGCCAGCTGATCGACGGTATTGATGACTTGAAAATTCGAGCCTTGATCGAATTGAAAGGCTTGAATCTCTTACCTAGACAGAAGTTTGTACGCCGTAAGATTGCCGAAAACATCATAGAGAGATCTCACTTCACCAATGACGTTTTGAACTCCAACCCCGTGGTGAGATCTCTGCAGAGATCGGTCCATAGAAAGCCAAAAGTGTTTGCCATTCAGACGGCAAGATTGCTGGAACAGTTGGAAGAGCAGCAGAAGAAAGAGAACAGCAAGAAGGAGGCCCATAAGCTGCTGGTGGCCGTGGAGAAAATCATCGAATTTGCTGATGATAATCTCAACCAGCGTGAAGATCTGAGTGCGAGAAGATCCAACTTGGGCAGATCTTTGCAACATTTGCACCAAAAGATCGAAAAAGAAGAGAGCAAGAAGTTGGAGAGCACGGCCAAGCTGCGTTTGCAGGCCTTGAAGGCCAACGATGAAGAACTGTATTTGAAGTTGTTGGACCAGACCAAGGATACCAGAATCACGCATTTGTTGAGACAGACAAATTCCTTCTTGGACTCCTTGGCAAATGCCGTCAGAGAGCAACAGAATGAGGCCAAGGGCATTTCTGCAGCAGCAGCTGCGAAAACTGAGCAGGAGATCAACGAAGAACGTGAAAAGGTCGACTACTACGAAGTTGCGCATCTCGTGAAGGAGGAAGTCACCAAACAGCCCTCGATATTGACTGGAGGTACGTTGAAAGAGTATCAATTGAAAGGTTTACAGTGGATGGTGTCGTTGTACAACAATCATCTTAACGGAATCTTGGCTGATGAGATGGGATTGGGTAAAACTATTCAGTCTATATCATTGATTGCACATCTTTATGAGGTGAAGAAGGAAACTGGTAAATTTTTGGTCATTGTCCCGTTGTCTACAATCACAAATTGGACATTGGAGTTTGAAAAATGGGCTCCTTCGTTGAAAACCATCGTGTATAAAGGTTCTCCACCGGTGAGAAAGACGTTGCAACATGAGATCAGATCTGGAAATTTCACTGTCTTGTTGACCACTTATGAGTACATCATTAAAGACAGACCTTTGTTGCTGAAGTTCAGATGGGCACATATGATTATCGATGAAGGACACAGGATGAAAAACTCGAAATCGAAGTTGTCATCGACATTGACCCAGTATTATCACACCAAGAACAGGTTGATCTTGACCGGTACACCTTTGCAGAACAACTTACCAGAATTGTGGGCATTGTTGAACTTTGTGTTACCGAAGATCTTTAATTCTGTCAAGTCTTTTGACGAATGGTTCAACACACCTTTTGCAAACACTGGTACTCAAGATAAGATGGAGTTGACTGAGGAAGAGAGTTTGTTGGTGATCAGAAGATTGCACAAAGTCTTGAGACCGTTCTTGTTGAGAAGATTGAAAAAAGATGTGGAGAAGGATTTGCCAGACAAGGTTGAGAAAGTGGTGAAATGTAAGTTGTCTGCATTGCAGTATGTATTGTACCAGCAGATGTTGAAACATAATGCGTTCTTTGTGGGCCAAGGTGCTGAAGGTGCCTCGAAATCTGGTATTAAAGGTTTGAACAACAAAATTATGCAATTGAGAAAGATCTGCAACCATCCATATGTGTTTGAAGAAGTTGAAAATGTGATCAACCCAATGAGATTGACCAATGACACCATCTGGAGAAGTTCAGGAAAATTCGAGTTGTTGGACCGTGTTTTGCCTAAATTCAAAGCTTCCGGTCATAGAATATTGATGTTCTTCCAAATGACCCAGGTGATGGATATCATGGAGGATTTCTTGAGATATAGAGACATGAAGTACTTGAGATTGGACGGTGCTACTAAAGCTGATGATAGACAAGACATGTTGAAAGAGTTCAATGCTCCAAACTCTGAATATTTTGCGTTTTTGTTAAGTACCAGAGCCGGAGGATTGGGTTTAAATTTGCAAACTGCAGACACCGTGATCATCTTTGACACCGACTGGAATCCGCATCAAGATTTGCAGCTGCAAGATAGACTGCATCGTATCGGGCAGAAGAATGAGGTGAGAATCTTGCGTTTGATCAGTGACGACTCAGTAGAAGAAGTCATCTTGGAGAGACTGCACCAAAAATTGGATATAGATGGTAAAGTGATCCAGGCAGGTAAATTCGATAACAAGTCGACCTCGCAAGAGCAAGAAGAGTTTCTCAGGAAATTGCTAGAGCTGGAACAGAGCAAGACCAGTGAAGAGAACGAAGATGAAGAGATGGAAGATGAGCTGTTGAACGAGGTGTTGTCGAGAAACGATGATGAGAAAATCTTATTCGCCAAGATGGATGAAGAGAGAAATGCTAGACAGCTGAAGACAAAGGCATATAAATCGAGGTTGATGCAAGAAGACGAGTTGCCTGCGGTTTTTGCCGAAGATATCTCTGTACATCTAGAGCAGAAGACTGTAGACTTGGGCCGTACTAGAGAGAAGAAGAGAGTCTTTTACGATGACGGCTTAACAGAAGAACAGTGGTTGGATCTGATGGACAATGACGAAGATAGTGTTGAACTGCTGATCATGAGGAAGAGACTGAGAACGGAAAAGAGACGTGCCAAGATGGACGGACACACGAGACTGGATTCCGAGGAATTTGAGACCATAGAGACTCCTCCACCCTCCACGCCTAACGAGACTCCAGAGCCAACCAGCTCCAGAAAAAAACGTGTAGTCGTTGATGGGTCGAGAACCGCAAAAAGTTTCGTCATTGACGATGAAGAAGATGTTGAGGAAGACGAAGAAGGATATCCGGAATTCATTTCCAAAGGTCTTCAGATGATTGACGAGATGGACGAGATGACGGATCCGGACGATGGCCATTACTTGAGCGGGATCTTCCAAGCGTTACCCTCACGGAAGGAGTATCCTGATTACTACCAGATAATTGCCAAACCGATTAGTATCAGTGTGATTTCCAAGAATTTGAGGAATTTGAATTATGAAAGTTGGGACGAGATCTTGACGGACTTCCATATGATGTTTGAGAACGCCAAAACTTACAACGGTGATGAGAGTGTCATCTTCCAAGACGCCGTCAGATTAGACCAGTTTGTTCAGAATTACAACTAAAAGTGTATTCTATATATTAAACCTGATGTGTATATTATTCTATTATTACTGTATTAGGAAGTCTGTAATGAATGTGTAAATTACAGAATTTACCCTCGACTTTCTTTTCACACAATTTTTTCCCTGAGTGAAAAAAAATTTTCATCATTTTTCATTTCAATTATCTTTGTACCCTCCACAGAACAAAGACAAGATGAAGTACATCCAAACCGATCAAATATTAGACATTCCAGAAAGCGTCACTGTCGAGATCAAGGCCAGAAACATCAAGGTCACTGGCCCAAGAGGTGTATTGACCAAGTCATTGCAACACATTGATGTCACCTTTGTCAAGGTCTCTCCAAAGGCCATCAGAATCACCGTTCACAACGGTGACAGAAAGCACGTTGCCGCTTTGAGAACTGTCAAATCGTTGATCTCCAACTTGATCACCGGTGTCACCAAGGGTTACAAGTACAAGATGAGATTGGTATATGCGCATTTCCCAATCAACGTCAACTTCATCGAGAAAGATGGTGACAAATACGTTGAAATCAGAAACTTCTTGGGTGACAAGAAGGTCAGATTGGTCAAAATCTTGGAAGGTGTCAGCGCCGAGTCCTCAACTCTGCAGAAAGATGAATTGATCTTCACCGGTAACTCCTTGGAGAACGTTTCCCAAACCTGTGCCGATGTCCAGCAGATCTGTAGAGTCAGAAACAAGGATATCAGAAAGTTCTTGGATGGTATCTACGTTTCCGAACGTGGTAACATTGAAGAAGAAGCTTAAATTGTTGTTATGATATCATAATGTGTATTTGGTGGTTAAGGTTGAAATAATAAGATTGTCCTGATGGGCATTGGCTTGAATCCGTGAATCGTTACAGAACTCAACTAATAAAGAGTCACTTACGATTACACATCTTGTAGATTGTAGCGGTGAGGCGTGCTAGCATTTTACTGTCTTTACTGCCCTAATGCCTCTATCCCGTTTCCTATTCTCCATTCCATCAGCTCCCATGATTTGATTGTGAAATGGCGTATTTTTCAAGTCTGACGAATACTCTTTTCCCCAACCAAATCATCGAATCAGATTCAGGTGTTTGTAATATTACATCGCTACACCACTCTGCGACTCCCGCCTAGTGTTTCCGTGTAAAATTCTGCCCTTTCTAACTAATTTTTTCTCGGAGCCGGGTTAAAAGGGGCAGAGAAGGATGGAGATGCACGACGGTAGGAGAAGAGGTGGAGTTGTGGAAGAAACAGGATAGCGTCGGGGAGTGACCGAAGGGTGACAGAAGAGGCACAGGTAACAGAGACCGAATTTCTCAACCAGAGCAGTGAAATTCTGACTAAGCAATCTCCTAACCCAGTACCCTCCCCGGCCACTAGCAAGCCCGGCCGCGATGGGATTGCTCTAAAAGGGCAGCCCCAGGACCAGAGGAGAAAAAAAATCCAAAATCCAAAAACAAAATCAGAAAAAACCCAATAAAAGCTCTTCAAATCACTTAATTGCAAAGCAGTCACAACACCAGAACCGACCCATTTGACACAAGATGTTGAGAGCCTTGCAGTTAACTCGTGGTCATACACAGAGACAGTTGTTGAGGAAATTGCCCCTCCAGAGCCGCGGTTTAGGTGCCCATTACGTCACCAGAACCTATGCCTCCAATTCCGATGGGTTCTTATCCTCCACCAACGCCAATTACATAGATGAGATGTACGACGCCTGGAGACAGGATCCATCGTCTGTGCACGCGAGCTGGAACGCCTATTTCAAGAACATTGAGAACGGCGTCTCGCCCTCAAGCGCCTTTACGCCTCCTCCGACTTTGATCCCTTCCCCTGCTGGCGGCATTCCCACGATGTTCACCAACACGGAATCCGGCGCTTCCCAGGACGTCTTCGTCCACTTGAAGCTGCAGTTGTTGGTGAGACTGTACCAGGTCCGGGGCCATCAGAAGGCCAAGATCGACCCGCTTGGGATCTCTTTTGGTGACGACACATCGAAACCCTTGCCAAAGGAGTTGACTTTGGAGTACTACAACTTCTCCGAGAGCGACATGGACACGAAGATCACGTTGGGACCGGGGATTTTGCCCAGATTCGCCACCGAGGGCAAGACCTCGATGACCTTGAGAGAGATTATTGCCACTTGTGAGAAGATTTACTGTTCTTCCATGGGTATCGAGTACATCCACATCCCGAGCCGTGAGAAGTGTGACTGGTTGAGATCCCGGATCGAGATCCCAACGCCTTACAGCTATTCTCCAGACGAAAAGAGACAGATCTTGGACAGATTGATCTGGTCGTCGAGTTTCGAGAATTTTTTGTCCAGTAAGTTCCCCAACGACAAGAGATTCGGTTTAGAAGGTGCCGAGTCAGTTGTTCCTGGTATGAAATCCATGATCGACCGTGCTGTGGAGTCAGGTGTCGAGGATATCGTGATCGGAATGGCCCATAGAGGTCGTTTGAACATGTTATCGAACGTTGTCAGAAAGCCAAACGAGTCCATCTTTTCCGAGTTTTCCGGATCAAAAGAGTTTGACGAAGGTTCCGGAGACGTCAAGTACCATCTCGGTATGAACTATCTGCGTCCAACCACCTCTGGTAAGCATGTAAACTTGTCTCTTGTCGCCAACCCTTCGCATTTGGAAGCTGAGGATCCTGTAGTCTTGGGTAGAACCAGAGCCATTCAGCATTACAAGAACGATGTTGGAAATTTCGAAAAAGCCATGGGCATTTTGATCCACGGAGATGCGCTGTTCTCAGCCCAAGGTGTCGTCTACGAGACCATGGGATTCCACGCCTTGCCCCTGTACTCCACCGGTGGAACTATCCACATCATTATCAACAACCAGATCGGGTTCACCACGGATCCTCGTTTCGCCAGATCCACGCCGTACCCATCCGATATCGCCAAGAGTATCAATGCCCCAATTTTCCACGTGAACGCAGACGACATGGAACTGGTCACCTTTGTATGCACTTTGGCTGCTGAATACAGAGCCACCTTCAACTCTGACGTCATTATCGACGTTGTTGGCTACAGAAAGTACGGTCACAACGAAACCGACCAGCCTTCGTTCACCCAGCCTTTGATGTACACGAAAATCGCTGAAAAGAAGCCAATTTTGGACGTTTATGTTGAAAAATTGCTCTCTGAGGGAACTTTCACCAAAGAAGACGTTGAAGAACACAAGAGATGGGTTTGGTCCACTTTGGAAGAGCAATTCTCAAAGAGTAAAGAGTACAAACCGACTTCGAGAGAATGGTTGACTGAGCCATGGGAAGGTTTCAAATCGCCAAAGGAATTGGCTACTGAGATCTTGCCACATGAACCAACTGCTGTAGACGAAGAAAAGTTGAAATACATTGGTGATGCTATTTCTTCGTGGCCAAAGGGCTTTGAAGTGCACAGAAACTTGAAGAGAATCTTGGGACTGAGAAAGAAGGCCACAGAGACCGGTGAAGGTATCGATTGGGCCACTGGTGAAGCCTTGGCCTTTGGATCCTTGGCCATGGAGGGATTCCACGTTAGAGTCTCGGGTCAAGACGTGGAGAGAGGTACTTTCTCGCAACGTCATGCCGTCTTGCACGATCAAAACTCGGAAGAGACTTATACTCCGTTGAAACATTTATCTGAAGACCAAGCGGATTTCGTTATCTCTAACTCGTCGTTGTCCGAATACGGTGTCATGGGTTTTGAATACGGATACTCGTTGACTTCCCCTGATGCTTTGGTGCAATGGGAGCTGCAATTCGGTGATTTCGCCAACACTGCACAGGTCATCATTGACCAGTTCATCTCCGGTGGAGAATCCAAATGGAAACAGAGATCCGGTTTGGTGTTGTCGTTGCCCCACGGTTACGACGGTCAAGGACCAGAACACTCTTCCGGAAGAATTGAAAGATACTTGCAGATGACCAACGAAGATCCAAGAAAATTCCCAACACCTGAAAAATTGGAAAGGCAACACCAGGACTGTAATTTCCAGGTTGCTTACCCAACTACGCCATCTAACTTGTTCCATTTGTTGAGAAGACAACAGCACCGTCAATTCAGGAAGCCTTTGATCATCTTCTTCTCCAAACAGTTGTTGAGACACCCATTGGCCCGTTCTCCATTGAGCGAGTTCACCGGTGAATCCCATTTCCAGTGGATCATCGAAGACGTGGAATTGGGTAAATCCATCAACGACAAGAGTGGTATCAAGAGATTGGTACTCTCGTCCGGTCAAGTTTACACTGCTTTGCACAAGAAGAGAGCCGACTTGGGTGACAAGGAAACTGCCTTCATCAAGGTTGAACAGATCCACCCATTCCCATTTGCACAGTTGAAAGAGGCATTTGACAGTTATCCTAACTTGGAAGACATTGTCTGGTGTCAAGAAGAACCTTTCAACATGGGTGCCTGGTCGCATGTCCAACCAAGATTGCACACCACTTTGAAACTGACCGAGAACTACAAGGACTTGGAGTACAGATATGCCGGTAGAGACCCATCTGCCTCTGTTGCTGCTGGTTCAAAGGGTATGCACATTGCCCAAGAAGAGTCGTTTTTGAAGGACGTTTTCCAAATCGATGCGAGTAATTAAGGAGATTCCACCAGCCACTGATCCTCCACCTACATTCAAAACCACAACTGATCCACAGAAGAATCCAAGCTTCTGGAAACGGCTTTTTAGCTGATTCGTACATATATATTTATTGTGAATTGTTCCTATTATCATCGAGTAGTCACTTACAGGCCATTTTGAGTCATAATGACAATGCTAGCCATACTCTCGTCATCTTTACACCGTCTTAGCCATTTGCTAGCCACATTCAAATTCGATAACGTCCTTCTCAACCGTTTTCCCCGCCACGCCACATCAGCCACATCAGCCACAACCCCTAACGTCTATAGCCGAACGCCTCATGCATACAAAAAAGAAAATTTTTCAATTTGGGGGATGGAGTACTTTTGACTAGATCACTTGCTAGGTTGCTCCAAACACACCAAGATGGCTTCGTCAGTACCTGGACCCGTTGCATTACCGAGTTCTCGTTATGATTTGACCAGTTATTGGGGCCGTGTCCAGCATTGTGCCGAAATTTCCGACCCCACAATGCTCTTGAACACTTCAAAAGACATTGAAAACTCGAGATCCTTGATTGCAGAGTACAAAAATGGCAATTTGAAGCAGATGACTCCAGAGCTTTGGAAACTGAAGAGAATATTGGATTCCAGTTTACATCCGGACACCGGTGAAACGGTTTTCTTGCCCTTCAGAATGTCGTCATGTGTCTTGAGTAACCTTGTGGTGGTAGCTGGTATGTTGACTCCCGGCATGGGACAGCTGGGGACGTTGTTTTGGCAGGTTCTGAACCAGTCTTTGAACGTGGCAATCAACACGGCAAACGGGAACAAATCCCATCCGATGACGTTGAAACAGTTGCTGACAAATTACACTTTGGCCGTCAGTGCTTCATGTGGTGTCGCCTTTGGTTTGAACTCTATTGTGCCCCGTTTGAAGAACGTGAGTCCTTCTACTAAGATCGTTTTGGGAAGGTTGGTGCCATTTGCTGCTGTTGTCAGTGCGGGTATCGTAAATGTGTTTTTGATGAGATCTGAAGAGATCAAGAAAGGTATCACTGTGTTTGACCACGAGGGTAACGATTTAGGTGTATCTA
The DNA here is from genome assembly GCA_030571255.1 of Nakazawaea sp. yHDR128. Lineage (NCBI taxonomy): Eukaryota > Fungi > Ascomycota > Pichiomycetes > Alaninales > Pachysolenaceae > Nakazawaea > Nakazawaea sp. yHDR128. The sequence continues at coordinate 957,540 of JAJLXL010000008.1, read as the reverse complement.
AGAAGGCTGCTGTTTATGCTGTAGGTGAGACTGCTCTGTCAAGAGTTATCAATGCAACTCCGATCATGGTGTTGCCTCCTTTGGTATTGTTGAGATTGCAAAAGGGCTTTTTGAAAAACAAAGGTGTAGGCATCACCAACTTGTGTAATATCGGTTTGATCTTTGCCACGTCTTTGATCCTGTTACCTTTGCTGATCGCCGTCTTCCCACAGAGAAGGACTATGGCTGTATCGAAATTGGAGCCAGAATTGAGAAACTTGAAGGACAAGAACGGGAACTTGATAGAAAAGGTCGAGTTTAACAGGGGTATATAGGTCTTGCATAGAATTGAATTTCAAACTCTCAAAAGGTCTATAAAGTCGAGGTTCTATGAGTAATAGCCTGTTTAGGCACCTGATTGTAACATGTTATGATGAGCCGACACCAACGTGTATTGAACATTGTTTGTCCAAACTTCTTTGAACCCCAAAATGTATCCCCTTTTGAAAAAAAAACGGATCGATTAAGGGAGCAAATGCACTTCAGGTTGGACCCCGTGCCATCACCCAAATTGACCCTGTCAGCACTCCACAATCAATTTACCCTCCAAATGAGGCCACACACTACAAGGAATCCATTTGTAGAAAAAGAAGCTTCTGATCCATGCGATATAATATAAAAAAGATATGTTCTCGGATTTAAAGACACTTCGTCTCCTCAGAAGTCAGTGTTGAGCTGACAGAGCACTAATTGGCTCAATGGTATGAGACGTCAACTCTGATGCCGTAACAAGTCAAACCTTGAGCGGCATTTGAAGCATGCTCTTGGGCATAGATTGACCAAACATCATCAGCACCACAGACCTCAAAGCTTTCATGACCATTGTACAACAATGGGAACAAATCGTCTGACTCAGCTGCAGTGGTGAAACCGGAAGTTGCTTGGTCTTTGTCATCAACATACGAGACAGAGAAATCGGAGTTGACATGCAAGTAGGTACCGTTTGCTGATTTGATGGTGGTATCTTCAAAAACGTAGTATGGGATTTTGTTAGATGCATCAGCATCGAAAAGGACCACTGCTCTACCATCCAAATCTGACCAAGTGCTGAACTGGAATTGACTTGCGGAACGGATGTTGAGGAAATTGAACTGGGAAGTTTCAGCGGCAGAGACCAAAGAAGCGGCAGCAGAAGCCAATGCTAAGATTGAGAATGATTTGAATTGCATTTTGTGATTTGTTGTTTGTTGTTTTGTAGTGGTTGTTGATGAGGATCTATTTAAAGTCAGTCCAGAGGTGATTCGAACCCACTTATATATGATTTGATGCAAACTCTCAATCACTAAAATTAGTAGCTTGCCCAAGTCAAAACAAACAAACCGAATCAAAACAAAGCGATGGTCACACCAAAAAACTGACGCATTCCTCATACCGTTCAAGGCATCACAATTTCTAATTTTAACCCTCATTCTCATCAGTGACTTAAGGGGTAACGCTTTTAGAACAATTCTTCCGTAGGAAAAAGAAAAAAGTTAATCACACTTTAAAAATGCACTCTTGGCAGCAAACCGATGACGAAATTGCCGAAGAATTTCGATACTATCGAGCTCGTCGCTAATGGAATAAGCACCAAGGGGTAAAAAGTGCTCTCATGTCAAAAGAAAGGTAGGGGTCATTCGACCTGCTTTAAAGTTTGGTGATGAGATGGAGTTCAAACCTTAAAAAGATGGCTTTGCTCTTATAGCTACACAGGCTCTGAAACGATGTAATCATGTGCCTATTAATAGGACCGCCTATCAGTAGAGATCAATACGGTTACATTAGTTCCGAGCTCGTGACGAATCGCGTTTCTCTATTGTTTAGCTTGTTCACGCTTTTCCTGATATCCGATCGACTCCAACGTTGCGGCATGGAAAAAAGTTTAACCTCGAGAATTATTATTTGAGGTTACTATTACACTTTATTTCCTGCAAGTATATGTAATCTATTTTTAGACGTTGATTCTTTTATTTACACATTCATGTATGAAAATTTCAAAGCCTAGGATTTGGATACAACGTTACTCATATGAAAAATGGGTGCCGTTCGTTAGTCACATCGGGAAAACATCTGTTGTATGACATCATATTTGAAATTTCACTAATTTTAGTTTTTCCCCACAATTTTATTTGAGAGATTCGATGCCCCTATGCTTGACCGTTTAATGATAATCTACCAAAATCTCCAGTTGTCTAATGTTTCCGTTCCGATTGAAGATTCTATTTCCATTCTCGAAGTGAGGCTCAACAAGCTTTCAGGTGTCAACGAAGAAATCTGCTTCGAATCAGTTGGAATTAACAACCCACAACCTTTTCCTCCCAATTTTGTCTCAAAAGTCTCGAAACCTTGGTCGATGAACTTCGCTACTGTTTGTTCCAAAACCAGTCTATCAACATTGGAATTGAGCAAAGTGATTGCGCATCCTCCTCCACCTGCACCTGTTAATTTAGTGGTTCCGATGCCATTTTCATCTGTGAGGAGCTTTATTTTATCCAATGCAGGGTGACTTACTCCGAGGGCACAAAGCAACCCTTGGTTGATCTTTATCAACTCTTGCAAAGCTGTCTTGGCGTTCAGGTCAATAGGTTTCAACATTATGGAATACAGTTCCTTGGCGACTCTCTCCATTGCAGTCAAAATGGCAGAAGTTATCGGAGGATATTCCTGGTTCAACCTCGAGACATTTCCAACTAAATCCAGAGTGCGTCTTGGAACTTTTGTATTGGTCAACAACAAATCAAGAGACGGGAAATTGCGCATCGACGTTCTCACATTTGGCATCGAAGTGTCGTCATTTCTCTTGAACATAACGGCTCCTCCATGTGTAGCACATGCATTATCTATACCAGAAGGTGTTCCATGTATACATTTTTCTCCCATAAAAGACCAGGAGTCGATAAAATGACAATCGGGGCTCTCTTTGCCATGAGGTGGTTCGTTTAATGCAAATTTTGGTTGAGTAATGTGCCCACCAATCCAACTTAAAGCTGTAGCAAGACATACACTGATAGAAGCAGAAGATCCTAAACCTGCTCCAATCGGTAATGTGGATCTCACGGTGAAAACCAAACCCTGTGTCTTTTCATGGCAAAGATTCACATACAAGTACAAGAAACAGAGTGCTGCACTGTTATGTAATGAAGACGACAATTGCGATAGCATGTCGTTTGTCAAATGATCTACAAGTTCAGGAATCAACTCATCTGTGGTCTCAGGACGTGTTGGATTGGAGTCTTGACCATTTCCATTGAGTTTCTTCAAGAGATGCCATGGGAAGTCTTTCAAATGCCAGGAATGAGAGAATCCTATATCTGGAAATTGCAAAGTGACATGATCCTTTTTGTCGTTTTCTGATACCAATAAATATGTTCTCAAGGATAGCGCTGCTGCAATTGCAGGTTTGTTGTACACTACTGAGTGTTCTCCAAAGATGATCACTTTCCCCGGTGCCGATGTGAGGAAGGGTAATTCCACCATTTCAATCTGTTATACTGGGACTGATGTTCAACGAGTTCCACAAAGTGGTATTTCCGGAAATTGAACTTTTGTGACACAGTCCTGAACAACGCGATCAAGTCTCGAGAAGAGATTCAAGATTCTCGTTTGTAAAAAGTGAAAAATCAACGAGTCCCGACTTCCTATCATGGGAATTAAACACAACTTCCCCTTTAGGCAGCTCATCTTCCCGAGTTGAAAAAAAATTTTTACTCAAAATTTTTCAGTAGCACAAGAGACAGTAAGGGCATCCAGAACGCTTTGTAACCACCAAGATGTTGGATAAAGAGCAGATCAAGATCAAATTCTTCACCAGGGATGAAGACACGACATTGCATGTGCAAGAAGCGCCGTTATTCGTGCCGGTGAGCTTGAAAAGATACGGGTTATCAGAGATTGTGAACCATTTACTCGAGACAGATCAGCCTGTTCCCTTTGACTTCTTAGTCAACGGGTCCGTATTAAAGTCGTCCATAAACGAGTATTTGGTACAGAATGGACTATCAAGTGAAGTTTTGTTGACGTTAGAATACAAGAGATCTGTGTTACCGCCGTCATTTTTGGCCTCTTTTAACAACGAGGACTGGATCTCATCGATAGACGTCATGTCATCCACTACTACACTGGCCAACGTCAGGGTCGAGCTGAAGATCCTTTCTGGTGCTTATGATGGTATAGTGAGGTTGTACAACATGTCCGGATCTGTAGAACACCAATTTTCCGGCCACCATGGGATAGTCAAAGATGTGAAATTCATCAACCCCACAAGAATAGTGAGTGGAGGTAACGATGGACAGTTGAGATTGTGGAAATTGAAGTTGAATAATGCCGCTGCCGATGCTTTGGATGAAGAAGGCGGAGCACATGGTCAGACAATAGCGATTTTAGAAGGCCATAGAGCGCCAGTGGTGTCTTTGGACGTTGATGACAAGTCCAACAGAATCATCTCTGGAGGGTATGACCACACCGTCGGGTTATGGTCGTCTCTTCCAAAGGAAATGACGTCAATTGAGTTCAACAAGGACAAGTTATCCACTCAGGCCAAGAAGAGAATGAAATTGGCCATTGCAGACTCCTCCATCAAGCGGAAATCGCCATTATCTTTCTTGGAAAGCCACACTGCACCAGTAGAAGGTGTCACTTTTGACCGCACAGATAACTCAGTTGCATACTCGTGTTCCCAGGACCACACCTACAAGACGTGGGATTTGGTGACGTCGAAATGTGTCGATACAAAGACCACACAATACTCCTTGTTGAGTATTTTGCATATGCAAAAATTGGTTGTCTGTGGATCCTCTGCTAGACATATCATCTTGAGTGATCCAAGGGCACCAGAGCACCAGCAACAACTCGTAGGACATTCCAATTTCGTCGTGAACTTGTCAGCATCTCCTAAGAACGAGTTCATGTTCACCTCGGCCTCTTTTGATGGGTTGGTGAAAGTATGGGACATCAGACAGGACAAGGCTGTATACACAATCACCAGAGAAGAGAGTACAAAGAAACTGAAGATTTTCGATGTTTGTTGGAACAGCGAGGTTGGCATTGTCAGTGGAGGTGACGATAAGAAGTTACAGATCAACACGGGCGATATATAGATTGTGCGGTGTATCTACGGGACAAGTAGGTGCAAAAAGAAAGATGTGAATGATCCAGATGTGGGCATTACATTGGATAAGTACATAGAGCCTCTTTTCGCTATAATACAAAATGCATCTTTCACTATAAACAAGATCTGACAGATAAATCCACGTGATAATTCTAATTGATGAATCTGATAGACGAAAACAAATGGCTATTTACGCTCACACGTAAACATGGTCACTCCGTACTGGCCCTGCCACATGCTCTCTAAATCAGTCAAATACCCCAAGAGCCTTGGGTCCTGTCTATCGGTAACGTTCCAGCCCAAATGTTTAACCAACTTGAGAAGTTCTTGTAAATTCAACTCCACACGAGGTCTGGATCCGTATTTCAACGGCCCGGCATTGATCCACACTTTTTTCCCCGGCACTTTCTTGGTCAATCTCTCTATGGACTCCAAGTACTGGAACAAATTTTCCAGTGTATCCATGAAGAATACAGTGCACACTACGATATTTTCATATTTATCTATATCTGGGACTTCAAACTTGTTGAAATCGCCATAATTTAGAGTCAAATTCGAGGGCAATCCCGTTCCCAAGGTCTTCAATTCAAGTGCACGCAATTGCAGATCACTACTGACCTGGTTCGAGTAACTGTGCAAATACGGATGGAAGGTGTAATTCAGCTTTTCACTGTAAATAAACTCGTTCAAACATTTCATCACCATTGCATACTCCACCGCGTGCACGTGCTGGAATTGCACCGAAGTGGCCAATTCGTGCAGAACTCTGCCCAAGCCACTCCCGGGGATGACGGCAAGCGTTTTAGCAGGGTCTAGGCCGGCATTTTGGCACTGCTTCTGCACATATTCCAAGATAGGTTTGATCTCCACGTCTCCCAGAGGCGTCCAATCACGCTGGTAATGGCACAAGGTCTCAATGACTCTGAAGTTGTCACGAGACTCCACTGGGAGCTTCAAATCCGTGTATGAGAGTCCATGGTGCAATTTGAGAAACTCCACCACCAGTGTGACCAAATTTTGGTTCGTCTTGATTGCCTGGTCGATCCGCTGGATCCGCAAGGGATATCCGATTTTATCCAAAGCCAGTTGCTGTTTCCAGGACAACTGGCGCATCTGTTTGCTCCGGGATTGGTTCCATTCCCTGGCCCGGGATCCGTATAGAGACAACTGCCTTATAGTGGTTAACAATTCCAATTTTTCACGCTGGTTTGCATCCAAAGAGATCCCCGTCTGCTTGGCAAGTACATTCTGGATCTTTTGTCTCGCCACTGTATAGAGAGACGAATTATACACCGAGCCCAATGCCATTATGGTGAAAATTACTGCCCCAATACGTGAATCCCGGAGGTAGAAGCTGCAAAAGTACCACACGAGAAGCGAAATTAAAAATTTATTGAAAAAATTGCCGACGTTATCGATGGGCATCGTCTTGTGATCTGGATGTGTTAGCGGTATGATCAAGGGGCTCGGAACGGATATTGTTAGTTTGCGCCGATTTGAGACGTTGGTCCTGAAAAGATCCCCGGGACATTTGTACAATTTCTCTGCGAGATTTTTGAATAAAAATCATGAATTGGGCACATTTTGGGAGTTGTACAAAGGGGTCGCGGTGCGCCAGGACCAGGGCCTGGATCTGGACCTGGGGCAGAACCAGGGGCACAGAGATCTGGCTAAAGTGCTAGCCACTGCATGGTGCGTGAAAGAGCTGATATACAAATCGTTATCTCCGGGCCAACAGAGGCTGTTTGTGTTCAAAGAATGGTACAAGTTCAATGACGACAGTGGTCGTCCGGTGGTGGGACACGACACGGCGGGGTTTCCGGAGGCGCGGGGGGTCGATGACGCGTTTTTGGTCAGTATCAGCCACGACGGTGATTATATAGTGTCTACAGTGCTCCGGCAGGGTGTATAGAGAATGAACTGATGGAAATGATGAGATGTAGTTTAGGGATAGAAAGGGGTAGAATGGGAGAGGAAGAGAAAAGATGGGAAGGGAAGGGAATGAAAGGGAAAGGAATGGAAGGGAAAGGAAAGAAAAAGGATATGGAAGGGAAAGAGAAAGGGAAAAGAGCTGGATGACAGGAAAGGAAAAGGGGTAATGTGCAAGAGGAAGGGAAAGGATTGAAACTAATGGAAAGGGAACAGAAAAGATGAGACAAGAATAGGGATAGTCAGAGGAAGAGAAAGTGATCGGATCACGATAACAGTAGAAAGGAGAGGGGATAGGGATCTAAATAGGGATGGAGATAGAAACAGGGATAGGAACAGGATATAGATAGGAACAGGATATAGATAATAACAGGGATAGGGACAGATATATAATAACAGGGATAGGGACAGATAGATAAGAACAGCAGAGATTAGTATTGGGGACAGGATATATAAGCAAGAACATAGAGCAGAGTGACAAACAGATGCAAGACAGGATGATTTGACCAAACAACATGATCTTTACATGAACAACTTCAGGGTAAGCTGATTTGATTACATGACAGCGCAAGCATGAATTATTTATATGATCTAATACAGTGGAAAATGGCTCACTCCCATTCAACAGTGGCTGGAGGCTTCGATGTGATATCATAAGTGACCCTGGCAACACCATCGACTTCATTCACAATTCTACTGGCAACTCTCTTCAAAAACAGAGCTTCAAAGACAAACCAATCGGCAGTCATGAAATCAGTGGTCTCAATGGCCCTCAAGGCAATGACCTGCTCATAAGTTCTCTGATCACCCATGACACCGACAGATTTGACAGGTAACAACAGGGCAAACAGTTGGGAGATCTGTCTGTACAAACCGGCCTTCTTGATCTCTTCGATAAAGATGAAATCGGCTTCACGCAGGATCTTGACTTGCTCTAGAGTGACTTCTCCAAGGACTCTGATGGCAATACCTGGTCCTGGGAAGGGATGTCTCCAGACCAAATCTTCTGGGATCTTCAAGATCTCACCCAAGTGTCTGACCTCGTCTTTGAACAACTCTCTCAAAGGTTCGATCAACTTCAACGTCATGTCTTCAGACAATCCACCAACGTTATGGTGGGTCTTGATCGTCTGAGATGGACCTTTGAAAGAGATAGACTCAATGACATCTGGGTACAAGGTACCTTGTAACAAGAACTCGATATCGGTACCGTCTTGGGTCTTGATCTTTGCGGCAACTTCTTCAAAGACATCGATAAAAGTGTTTCCGATAATCTTTCTCTTCTTTTCCGGGTCAGTGACCCCTTTCAACTTGGTCAAGAATCTTTCTCCGGCATCAACCACAGTCAAGTTGATTCCCAAACCGTCGTCCAAAGTTCTCTTGACAGTTTCGGTTTCGTTCTTTCTCATGACACCGTTGTCGACGTAGATCGCATGGAAACGTTGTCCAATGGCCTCTGTCATCAACTTGGCAGCAACTGTAGAGTCGACACCTCCAGAGACAGCTCCGATGACCTCCAGAGTTGGTCCCACAAGGGTTCTGATTCTCTGGATCTCTGTGTCGATAAAGTTCTCCATGGTCCAGTTCTGGGCCAGTTGACAGATCTCCACGGCGAAATTCTTCAACAAAACTGTTCCCTTCAGTGTATGAGTGACTTCTGGATGGAATTGGATACCATAAATCTGTTCAGTCTCATGGGCAACAGCTGCATATGGAGAGTTACCAGACGTGGCAACCACTTTGAATCCAGTTGGCAACGAGTGCAACTTGTCTCCGTGGGACATCCAGACCTGGGAATGGTCGACATTTTTGAACAAGGCACAACTCAGATCTTCAACGTTCAAAGTGGCTGGACCATATTCTCTCTTGTCACCTCTTCCGACACCTTTACCGTTAATCCAGGCCAACTCTTGCATACCATAACAGATACCCAAAATTGGGACGTCCAACTTGAACACGTCGTGATCAACATGTGGGGAGCCGTCTTCGTAGACAGAGAAAGGACCACCACTCAAGATGACACCTTTAGGTTTCCATGTCAATTCAGAGATCTTCTGTGTACATGGCAACATCTCAGCGTAAACGTTCAACTCTCTCAATCTTCTGATGATCAAATGCGAGTATTGAGACCCGAAGTCCAACACCAAAATCGTGTTGAACACATTTCCGACTTGCTCGACTTCTTGTAACCCTGACATGATTCTTTGCTGATGACCACTGACTCTTAATGCCCAAGATAAAAAGTAAAAAATTTTTTTTTTCTTCCTCATCTTCTTAATAGAGATCTTTATAGTTGATGGAGACGATGAAGATGAGTCTTTTTCTGGGTGATTGTGCACGACTGATTCGATAACGATTGGCCGCGGTGGAGTATTACCGCGGGGAGGTTCAGAGTTGGTGGACGAAGACTGGATAGTTGCGATCAGGCGGGGGAGGCTGGAGTACAGAAGGGATATCCGATAAGCCGGTTCACGGTTGGCTGTAAAAGTGTGGTCTGTATTGGGCCAATATCATTGTTTGAATAAGCATTGAGTAGATGCTTATTGTGTATCCCCTTTGCTTTAATGATAGTAATATATACAGGGCGCAGTATGGAAATTTCAAGACAAGGTCCAGGAAGTGATTCTTACAGTATGTACTCAGAGCATCTGAGAATATTGAAATCGGATTCAAATCCGCCCAACTGTTTCTCTCAGCTTCTGTGCATTTTGTGTGCATCTTATGTTCTATCAGATATGAACCCGATTGTCCAGCTCTATTTAGCCACATTCAGCCTTTCCCCAACCAACTTTTCCTATATTCTCCCCAATTCCCATCCTGCACATCGACATCCTTTCAGCGCCATCAAATTTGCATCACGTTGTCAACTTTTGTCCCTCCCCTTTATATCCTCACCTCGACTCTGTATTGTGGACGCCCAATTCGGTAATTTGGGAATTTTTTCAGTGCGCATATTTCAACTACAAAAGCGATGCTGATCTCACATTGAGCTGTTCAAGATACCCCTGACATAGTGATCTCCGATGGAGCTGTACAATTGGGACGACATCTCGCCTCTATCCATCGAGGAAACCACGCCACAGCTATGCCACATCTTGTACTCCCCAGAGTACAAAGAGGTGATGGGATACTTGAGACGCTTGATGGCGCTAAATGAGCATAGCGAAAGGGCATTTTACTTGACAGAACAGGCTATCTCCATGGTTCCAGCCCATTACACCGTATGGCAGTACAGACTAGCATTGGTGAAACTGCTAGAAAAAGACGTCATTGAGGAATTGGCATGGTGTGACGATGTGCTGTTGAACAACCAGAAAAATTACCAGATATGGCACTACAGACAGTCATTGATCGAGTTTGTAGGTGAACAATTCGACCCTATAAACGAATCTCCGTTGGTGGAAACCATGTTGGTGGAAGATAACAAGAATTACCATGTATGGTCATACAAGAAATGGTTGCTGCAGCATTTCAAGTTGTACGATTCTCCAAAAGAGCTACTGTTTGTGGATAGACTCTTGCAGATAGATGTGCGGAACAACAGTGCCTGGAATTACCGGTATTTTTTGGTGGTGAACAGAACTGGCGTAGATGTAGATGTAGAGTTGCAATATGTGCAAGAATGTATCGATAAAGCCCCTCAAAATGGGTCACCATGGAACTATCTCATGGGCATTTGCTCACATTTCCACAGACCGATACTGAATTTGAAGTCTCTTTGCACCAAATACGCCCTGTTATCACAGGACCAAGACGTGGAGGTGATTGTCCAGAGCACACATCTGTTCGAGATACTACTGAAGATCTACACAGAACTGCACGAAACAGACAAATCGGTTGACATATATAGACAGCTTGCCGAGAAGTATGATCCAATAAGGGCCAATTATTGGAATTACCGTATCTCGATGATCGTATAGGAACATAACGTGAATCGAGTCTGAATGACATCATATAGCCGTGCCCAACGCCATGGCGTTTCCGTAATGAGCAAAACACCTTTGTGGCATCTTTGAAAACACATCGCTACACCACCTCATCGTGGAAAAAAATCCTAAATCTGATCAATGGCGCTATTCAGTGAGAGATACACCATGCCTCAGAACCAATCCCGGGCCCTGAGGAGTGGCGCCCACTCCCAAGTTTTCCCCATTGGCAAACAAAGTCAATCCACGGTGAAATGGAAGAAGTTGCTCTGGCTCAAGCAGGCATTTCCTGACAATTATACAGACAGATCGTTCCTCTCCCAGTTGAGAAGAAACACTACAGTGGTGAATTACTCGTATTTGACGTTGATGGAAGACTTTACATCGATCTTACTACACTTGAGTACGATATTGCTCGTGATTGTGGTGTTCTACGGGGTATACAACTTGCACTGGAACCCACTAATACCCGTAACAGCCAGTTCTGTCACTACGGTGCTGGGTTATTTGATCTGTACCCCACATAATTGGACAAATAGACTCCACACAACGTTGAGATCGACTTTTTTGATCCTCTTGGTGTTACTCATCCTTTCTCCGGTGTTGAAAAGTTTGACAAATTCCACCTCTTCAGACAGTATTTGGGCCTTGAGTTGCTGGCTCTGTATCGCGAATTTTGTCTTTAACGACTACACAGTAGAATCTGCCTCTAAACACGCCAACAACTTGTCGAAGAATCTCTCTTTATCCAATGCCATTGTGCTCCTGTCGAGATTGAACAGTAATGCCAGTGTCTTTTCGTTTGTGTTGTTCAGTATCCAGATAAACGGACTCTTTCCGATATTCAACAACTACATAAGGTCGCACTATGGAATACGATATCATTACTTACAGGTGTTTTTGACCGTTATTGGCGTCGATTACTTGTGCTACTACGAATTGGGTGCCAGATACTTGTGTGTGTGTATACTGCTGGAGTCATTGGTGCTGGTGATTGGCCCTCTCTATTTCATCAGATTGCAAAAGTACAAAGACGAGCTCCAGGGCCCATGGGACCCGCTGAAACCGGTTTTCACCAGTTGAATACGAATTACGAAATAAATCTCATTTAATTGTTGCTAAACACACCTGCGGCAAGACACAAATTCCGTCTCGTAAAATGCACCTTGTAAATCGGAGTCTTCTTGGTGAAATACACACCCATGTGGTCTGTTGTGGCTACAATTTCTCTCTTACGTTTCTGCTGTTCCTCCACTTTTGTCGTGGAATCTCCAGCTCCAGTGACACTCGACAGAGCGTTCAGCTGGAAAGGTTCTGGCTGCGGATTCGAGTCATTAGTGCCCCTCTTAATATCCCAAACTCGCACAGAGTTGTCTGCACCTCCACTTACAAGTACACTACCTTCCTGGCTGAACAGCAACGAGTATATAGAAGTTCTCCCGTGTCCACGCATCGTTTTCAACCTCCTTCCAGACGAAATATCCCACACATTAACGACGCTGTCTTCACCCGCGCTGGCCAACCATCTGCCATCTGGCGACACGGCAAGACAGTTGATCGCACTTGTGTGTCCTATGAAGATTCTCACACTTTCTCCACGCAGCACATCCCACATCCTGAGAGTCTTGTCTGAGGACCCTGTGAACACATACGTTGAGTTGGGGTGAAATTCTACACAGTCTACATCGTTCAAATGTCCCGCGAATATACGCAACGGGTTTATGTGGTCACAAGACCACAATCTGGCCGTTTGGTCGTGCGACAGAGTCGCAAAATAGTGGCCAAATGGCGAGAACTTTACGTCCCAAACGGGGCCACTATGGCCCTTATAGTTGACTAAAGAGGTATAGGTATCCAAAGACCACAATCTGACTGTTTTGTCCTCACTTGAGGAGATCAAATACTTGTTGTCTGGGCTGAAATCTAAGCCATAGACGGATCCACTGTGACCTATCAACCTCCTCGAGTTTTGGTACTGTTGCTGGTTGAACGGATCGTTTTTCAAGACACTTTTCAAGGGAGAACCGTCAATGGACCACAATCTGATAAAAGAGTCCTGGAATCCTGCACCGATCAACGTGGAGTCCTTGTTGAAGTTCAAACAAGTCATGTCGTCGTTGGTGTTGTGGAAAGTGTACTGGCAGATACTTGGCAATGCCAGTTGCACCAGGTCGAGTTTGATCTTGGCGCGCGAATCCTGCACCAATTTGATCTCTCTTTTCAAATCTACGGCAGACTTCAACGGTAAAGGCAAGATTTCACGAGATGGACTCTCTGTGGCTTTGACCTCTTCATTCAAGTCTTGAAACTCTTCCACAAGTGTCTTGTCTACAGGTTTATTCTGCAATTTTTCGTCCTCATCACGTTGTTTCAACTCCAATTCCACTTCCTTCTCGAAGTCTGGATCTACCGGGAATTTCCCCAAATTTACAGGCTTGGAATTCAACTGCGAGATATTTTTTTTCTGGGAATCTGGTAATTCCTTGTTGATCAAGAGATCCAACAGCGGGATTCCTTCGTTGGGGTTCAGTTCACCTTCTTTTTCCAGAGCATAATCCAAGTTGTTGATGCTCTCGTTGTTGATATCGGGCTGGATATACTGGTTGATGATTCTGATCACCAAAGACCCACCAACGGCTTCATTTTCGTGCAAGAAGTAGAGCAACAAGTTGAGCGAGGTCTTTGACACCAGAAGACGGTATTTGTTCTCTCTAAAGATCTTGGTGACTTCGTTCTGGTCCAAATGGTCTTTCAACGAGATCCCAGCCAATGCTGTGATCTCGAAATTGTGCAACACCAAATGGTCATCCGAATACTTGTCAAAGAAGAACCGCAGCTCAGAGACCAAATTCTTCGAGATCAAGTCCAAAAAACAGTGCACAAACACCGGGAACAACACCTTTTCTAAGTCTGCACGGTACAAATCCAACGACGATTCACACCACGATCTCAACATTGAATAACCACGCGAGTAAACGTCCAGTTCTGTGTCGTATGCATCCAGAGATCCGGATGTGATCCCCGTATTCAGAGGCGTCACTGCAGTGGTTTGAGCCAGCGGGATTCTTGAACTCTCGATCCTCAACATCGACTCCGTCTTGTGGTAGCCTTTTTTATTCAAATAGTCCAACACTATCCGGTTCAAGTCTGCCTGTGAAAACTGAGAACTCTTCAGAGCCCCTGCGGCTGCAGTTCCCGGCGGAGTTCCCAGGGAACGTCCCAGCTGTTGTTGCGCACTTTGCACCGCTCCTTGCAGCTGTTGTAGCAGAGCATTGGATCGTACTTGAGCCTGCTGTTGTGCCAGTGCGTTTTGTTGATTCTGATCAGGGATCTGTGATTTGCCCTGTTCTTGCTTGATCGGGGGCGCCATTTATCGGGGTTTCGGGGTTTATATCGTGTTTGAAGTGCAAGTGTCTTAGCCCAAAGGATGGCGCTCGGTGGGAGGGGCGGTTGTTGGAATTGGATTCGCCAATGCGATGAACGTTTGCCCAAGGATGAGTTTTGGAGAAGTGATTTTATTTTTTTTCGTTCACGAGAAATTGTGCATCTGTGCACGACTGATGGTGATACTGAGACCATCAAGCAAGCTGACATCTTCTATGTGATTCAACAGGGAAGAGTTGAGTTGGAAATCGAATCTGTCGTATCAACTTCATTCAAATATCACACTGAAGAGAAAGATATCATTCCTATTCTATCAATTTGTCTAAATATTTAACTAATAAATGAGTACTCTTTCTGCTTATCACTTCCTTATAGTAATCTCATCATACAAACTTGTCTCTCTATTGTAACAATTCGAATCTGTCAAAGATCTCCTTACGGTAACAACTCCGTAAAGCTCTCACCATATAAAGACAAAATGATCTTGATGTTTTTCGATTTTGCGAATAAATTTCACTATAAATAGAGACTGTAACATCTACAATATCGATTCTCTACGTAGATCTCATTATAAAGGTAGTTCTCTGCCCCTCACTACAAAGAAAGGTAATAATCTCTCTGCTGCAACATCCAGACAATAGAGGTCGTGGAAACGATCAAAGGTCCCAACAAACCTTTACCAAATCTACATGTCTTGTAGACAAACCACTCGATACCGAAATGGGCAATGGCAATGACAAATGACGTCAATGTGATGAAGTACACGTGCTCGTTGTTCAAATGCAATGACCCATAGCATCTGATCACTGCACTGAACAATGTCCAAGTTCCAAAGGTTCTAGCTGAAAGTGGAGTCACCTGTTCGGGCTTCAGTTCATAGACTCTCTTACTCAATTCGACTCCACTGATATAAGTCTGCACAGAGTTGAAAACAGACACCACTGAAATGAAATAGACCCATTTAGGTAACAACCCTGGGAGTGTGGGCAAAACCGACTTTACCAAATCCATTTTGCAGTCAATTTTGTGCAATTGCAATGGCCAACGTCCAATGATCTTGTATACGAAAATCTCGAAAGTGATCCGACTTTCCATCAGCCCCCGTATTTCCCAAACGGGACTGTGCAACGATTCAAAAAAAACTATCAGTAAACGTCAAAATGGATCAGAGAGAACCACATAAAACCAGTTAATCGTGCACAATATGGTGACTAATATCCTAAGCAAGGCAATTCAAATTGTGTTAACGCCTCTATAGTTGGAGGAATCTTTTGACGCCTCATTGAAGCTTTTGCGGAGGTTGAATGGAAACAAATCAGACCAATTTGAACAACATTTGCAGATTGGCGCCAAATTTAGCTGAAGATTGGCTCAGCTCCGTCGACACGCCATTGGAGGTCCCAAGAGAAATATGCGATTGTCAAGAATATAGGTAGGGGCAATTTTCCGAGAGTTTTGAACGTTGCAAGTTACCAATTGGTGAAAAATTCGTCATCAAGCTGTTCAAACCCATCAAGTGAAAGAAATTCAAGAGAGTGATGAAGAAATTACAAAAATTGTCCGGTGGAACCAATATTGACACATTGTTAAATGTAATTGAAGATCCCATTAGCAAGAGTCTGTCTTCGATATCTGAGCATGTGGAAAACATCGGCTTGAGGACATTATACCCGACTGCACAGAGATGTGAAACCGCATAATGTCATGATAGATTATTGGGGGTGATACGATGAGTGAAACAAATTCTAGGTGTTTCAAACCAAGTTTTTCAAACAGTTCAATCCACTTGACTAATTTCAGTGCATTCAGTACATTCAGTACATTCAGTACATTCAGTACATTCAGTACATTCAGTACATCCAATACATCCAATACATCCAATACATATTTAATATCTACTCTATCACAACAACATGATCGAATTTGGATCATCGACATACTCCACAGCGATCTTGACCTTGTTTTTAACACTGCTCTGTTTGTTCATCTTCTTGATCTTCCTCTGCAAGGCTCCGATTCTGCTCCTTACACTGGCACTAGTCTTGATGTCGTCCGGTGACAACTCCACCATGATCTCGATCGTTGAGTCGTCCTGTGTCGGTTGCACTTTGAAATTGATCAGCCCGGGCCTGATATTACCACCTGGATGCACACCACAGATCACGTGCATGATTTTGCCTACGATTCTACACCAGTACACCAAAGTTTCGCCGATATCGGGATCTGTCAGTTTCACAAGGCTCTCCAAATTGTTGGCGAAATTTTCCTCCACCTCTGGCACTTCGAACCCCCAACGATCACTACAGGCCAATCCGATGAGCAGTCTCACCTTGTGCGACAAACCATGGCTCCCGGCGATTATCCCGGTAGTCAGCACATGCAACAGCAGCGTCGGTTGCAATTCCTTTGGATACGATGCATGCACAAACAGAAGATTACACAACAGCGGCGCTATAGAATTGTATATCTCCAGAGGCACTATAGTATGGGGTAGTGCATTGCGTAACAACTTCAAGTAGTCCTTTGTCAACAACGGCGCATACGGTTTGGTCAGTGTTATGAGCGGATCTTCGGCACGGATCTGTTGTGGGATCATCAGATACAACACACCTTCACGGACACCACCCTGGCTGAAGTGGATACATCTCAAATGCGGCAAAGACTCAAATGCAGCACTTATGAGCAAACCAACTGCCGGTAATTGTTGCCGCCGCCTCTTTGAGATCCTGAAAATCTCATCGTTGGACAGCGTAGATTTGAAACTGGGCAATTTCTGCTTGAGAAACAAAAAATTCGACATACCTTCAACTTCTTGCACGTTTGAAGAGAACCCGTTGATGATAGTGGGGATCGGATAAGTCGGATCCTGCGACAACAAGAGATGCCCGAATCCCCTAAATCCTCCTCCACATACATACAAATCGTAACCGCCTCTCTTCTGAGCCTGTTGCTTGAGATATTCAGGGATCGCGATTTTATCTACGGCTAATTTAAAAGAGTGTTTAATCTCTTGGAAAACAATCTTGGGATCCTCGGATTCCAATCTGTAAGTCAACAGCAGTGCTCCGTAGGGCATAGATTCCGGACTATCGGACATCTTGATGTCGCCGTTGAATGACGTCAACCAACTCAACTGTGTAGATCCGCCTCCGACGTCCATGAACAAGCCACTGACTTCGTTAAAAGAGGAAGCCACTCCATAGGCGCCACACCTTCCCTCGTCTTCTTTGCTCAAAACTTCAACTTCCCAGCCCAAATTGTCTCGTATTGTGGTGATGAACTCTTTAGAATTGGCCAGTTCCCTTGTCAGCTCTGTCAGGACGACTTTGACACCAGAAGGTGGGACCCCGAAATCTTCACAGATCAACTTGAACCTCTTCATGGCGAAAATAACGTCATCGATAGTGGAAGCCGGGATCGGATGTTTGCGTTTCACATCTTCCGAGATCTCCATCTCGTCCATGGTGTCACGTTGCGCATGTGTAGCGTCGAACAACGAGATCCCGATCCTGTCTTTGAACACACAGGGCATTATCCGAGAATGGTGCGGCAGTTTTGAGGATATAGAGAACCGGATTCCGTTGGATCCGATGTCCACGATGGCGATCAACGCTCTTCCCACGACGTCGGCCTCGTTTTCTACGTCGGACATTGTGCTGTGTTTTGACAAAGGTCGACTCTAATACCCGCCAAAGTGACTAATAATACCCATTTTTGTCCAACTTTTTTTCACTCTCCAGAATTTGCATTTTTCTTGACCCCAGGCATCAAGAGTGGCACTGGGAGGGCATTGGAGCAAGAACCAACAGCGGGAGAGAATTGAGTGCATTGGAACTGCGCAGTACACAATACAAGCAAGGAAAAACATGGTTGACCAGGTGGTGCAATTGGAAGACGAGGCCTTGAGGGCGTTGAGACAGGACTCTGGATTGGTGACTCAGGAAGAAGTGCAAGATGTGCTGCAACTGAAGGCCAAAGCTGAGCAGGTGGTGAGAAATCGGGACCAGGGAAACGCCACAGTAGACGAGAAGATCGGCGAATTGCAGGACGATGACGATATGTTGATCACCGAAGACGACAACGGCAGTGTGATGCTGACAGATACAGATAGCGAGTCCAACAGTGGCAGCGGGATTGCCGAATTTGCCGTCACCTGTGGCGTCAATTTGGTGTTGCCGTTTTTGAACGGGATGATGTTGGGATTCGGCGAGTTGGTGGCCCACGAATTGGGGTTCCGGTACGGCTGGTTGGGTGCGAAGGTGTATCCGCAGCGGAGACAGCTCGAGAGGCGTGAGGAGCAGATTGGGGCGCAGAGAACTGGCGTGCAGGGGATCGCGGCGCAGGGGACCGGAGCTGACTCGCTGTTTGGGCCGCCAAAGAGATCTAGCTATTTGTAGCACTGTAATGATTTTGCATGATGGGTTTATTTGATATTTTAGTAGAACTTGATCATTTGGGGCTGTGGTGAGTGAAATTCGCTTGAATTGCTCTGGTACTATCTGCCACCTAGCCATGCTCTTGTTGGCTTCTCCTGGTCTATCTCAAGCTGCCTGTCGCCGCCTGGCACTACTTCCCCATCTGGTTCTGCCATTCTCTGCTGCCATGTTTACGTGCCAATAAGTGGAAAAATTTTGTATGAAGAAAAGTAAACACACAAACGCTACACTACCACAACTGATCAACGTCTCCATCTCCATCCCCACCACCACCACCATGAAAGACGACGACAAGAACGAGGGATTGTTGAAAGACTTGTTACGGTCGTCGCGCAATTTGCCGAAAAGATCCAACGAATTGGGCAACATCCAGCTCAATTTGTCCGAGATCAAGAGACAGACCAACGACTTGAGAAAGGACAAGTTACAAGAACAACTGTACACCAAGGCTCATTACTTGTTAGCACCTAGTGGGATCACAGTAGAGGATATAGAAAACGACTTGAACTCGATCGAAACGCACAGTTTGGACACGTACCACCAGAATCATGTCGCGGCTCAAAGAGACTCATTTGGACCAGCTTCATCGGACTTGGACATCACCAGGAAGAAAGATGAGAACATCTTGATGGCAATTGAGCAGAGTTTGACAAGTGCTGCGCAGGATTTCGACAGTTTCATCAATTCCAACGTGTCAGTAGACTGGACACAGCGTAAAAACGAGTTGAGAGAGTCTTTCCAAATAATCTTGTCCAACAGGACGAGGCCGAAGAATACTAAACAGCAAAGCACTCCGATAACGTGGAAATCCACAGACAAGAACAAGAACTCTATATTCAACAGAGGCGAGTTCACCGACGTGAAACTGCCCTCGGTGCCTCTGGACGTGATCAGTCCTGCTGTCTCGTATCTGTTGAGAAAGAGATTCGAAACACATGCAGAAATCGTGTATGATTTGAACGAAACGAGGCAGCGAGGCGAGCTGTATCCGATTCTGTTGGTATTTGACGAGTTGTCGAAGTTTTCAGCTGGAAATGATAGTTACACGAAGAGCAAACAGACCTTGGAGACATGGAGAATCATCAGGGCATTGACAAGAGATCTGAGAGAAAACCAGTTTGTAAAGAGTTATCAAAGCACAAATGACACAGATTTCCATGCTATAAGCTTGAGAAAAACCATTGTGGCCAATTCCAAATCACTCTTGGAAGCGCAATTCTTGGATTACATCAATGAAAATTTCAGAACACAGATTAAAAGCACAAATAACAACTTGAACCCGTCAAATGTTGAGAAAATCACATTTTTCCTTGAAAAGAAATTGAAGACTAACGATGAATGGAAATTGGGGAACTTGACCATCATCAATGGAGTCCCCATTTGGGCAACTATCTTTTACTTATTGAGAGCAGGTTTGTATCAGGATGCCTTAGATATTACAATTGCCAACAGCGACAATTTCCAGAAATTGGAGAAAAATTTCCCCGTTTACTTAAAGTCGTTTGTCAACAGTCCAGAGCACAAGATCTCGCAAGAGTTACACGAGAGATTACACGTGGAATTCAACCAGTACTTTAAACATTTGAGTAAAGAAAATGATCCATATAGATACGCAGTCTACAAGATCATTGGACGTTGTGACTTGACGAGAAAGCAATTGCCTCACATCACTTCCAGTATCGAAGATTGGTTATGGGTGCATTTGTGCTTCACACGAGAAGACACCAATTTGGAAGACGATCCGATCTACGAATGTTACACGTTGTTGGATCTTCAAAAAACCGTAAAACAGTTGGGTGCCGATAACTTCAACGGGTCCAGTAACAACTCTTTGTACTTGCAAGTATTGACGTTTGTCGGATTGTACGAATTGGCTGTACAATACTGTTATACCGTAAACGAGGTTGATGCAGTGCATTTGGCCATCGGATTGTCTTACTACGGATTGATCAGACCTACTTTGGAGATTGTTGATTCCTTGTTGTCTACAAACGCACAGGGCCAACAGGTTTTGAATTTCGCGGCTTTGTTGATCTCTTACATCAGAAGTTTCAAGATTTCCGACCCTAAAGTCGCCTGTGAATACTTAATTTTGATCTGTTTGACGAATAAAGACATCTGCCACGAGAGTTTGCGGAAATTGGTGTTGGAGACAAGAGAATTCAGCATGTTGTTGGGCTCTATCGATAAAGATGGAGTCCGGATTCCCGGGCTCATTGAAAAACGCAAGAGTCTTTTGCAATTGGCCAATGAAGGTGAGTTCTTTGACCAGATCACGAAACAGGCTCTGTTGAGGGCAGATGAGGAAGGACGGTACCAGGAATCGATCTTGTTGTACCAATTGTCGAAAGAATACAATACTGTTGTACTGATTGTGAACAAGTTGTTGGGAGAGTTAATCTACAACACAGAATTGGACAAGGCGTTCCCGTTGGACAATGAGATCATCAGTGTGCTGGAGAACTTGTCAGCGATCTATAATGTGAACGTGGAGATCGCCAACAAGATCGATCCAAAGAGTAAAGAGACCTGCAGCGTATTGTTACAGATGATCCAGTTGAGACATGCATTTGTAGTGAAGAGTTGGCCTGCTGTGTTGAAATTGGCCGAAGAGATGAAGATTATTCCGATTTTCCAGCAATCCTATGACGGAGACGCAAACTCAAGTTTCAAATTCAAGACTGTGTCTCAAGATTTCATCAAATTGAACGAATCGATCATCCGCAACGTTCCAAACTTGTTGATCATAATAATGACCAGTTTGATCCAGATCTTGAAACAGTTGCAAGTGTCCAGTTATTCACATTTGAACAGTCTGCAGATCGAGAAATGGCGAAAAGTTGCCCGGAATTGTATGATTTTTGCCGGTTTAATCGAGTACAAGATGCCTAGAGAGACGTACAAGACGTTGATCAGCTTGGAAAGTTTGTTATAAGAGGCTATATAGGGTAGACCAAATCAGATCTGAGTATCCATTTGACACCAGTTTTCACCGGTAGCAGTTCGTGTAGCATACAGTCATCTCCGTGCTTGTGTAGTAACAGTTGCCCAGTTTCGGGATGCACCAGGATCAGTTCCAGAGTGTTGTTGGATGTGTAAAAGACCGTTTCTCCGCCCACCAAGTCGTTCCCTCCGGTCAAATACACCAATAACGTCCAACGGGTGCGTCCCTCAACGACCCCGGAGTCACATCTAACTTTCGCCAACACGGATTCGTCGTAATGCTGTCCAAAAAACTGGTTTCCTCCGGGATTGTACCTGTAGATCCGCAAATTCGGGTTCAATCCGATCAGACCTTCGAAATCCGGGCCAATTTCCAGCACTATAGGGTGCAAATACTGGAACAAGGATCTCGCCACGTCCATATCTAGCACCATAGCACGGTCGTTTACACGTGCGGCGTAATCTCTGCTCTTTATAAGCGGCGTAGTGGCCATTTCGAGGCTGTTGAAGGACGATATCAAGTCCAGGCACTGCTGTTTGGTGAAAAATCTGTCCACAGTGACAATATGGTGGTGGAGTTGGTCCAGTATTGGTGTTCTGTAGGGATCTGTTGATAGCGTGGATATGAACCTGGGGAACTTGTAAGGTGGAGTGGATTGTGGCTGGGGTTTCTTCTTTGCCATGACGTGGTGGAGTGGTGGTGTAGCGATGTTTGTGTATGTACTCCTCAGATTCTTGACAAAAAGGTAGTGTTTGGCGTGTGGATGGAGAAAAGTGACCCAAAATCGCTATGGGTCCCAGGATCGTCAAAGAATTCTATATGATAACTAGATGATATTTTCATTAAACTTCCAATAAATTTCTCAGATCAAGTGGTCTGAACTTGTAATTGTAGTACATACTCGTTATATAAAATGCTTTCTGGGTGGACTTGTAACCACAATCTAGCCGGAATCGGCCACATCGATTCATAAACCCCAATCTAGCCAGATCAACCACTGTTACACCTTTGGAGTCTGAGGCTCGGGTCTCTTGTATTTGGGCTGTATTTCGTACGAATTCGGACTCGGCAACTGATCTCTACGGTTATTTCCATTTTCTCGGTCCAGCTTTCCATCCAGGTTCGGATCCAGGTCAGAATCCGAATCTGAATCCGAATCTGAATCTGACTCTGACTCGGATTCCGAGCCACACGAACAGTCGTGGTCATGTTGGTCCTCTCGGAGCAACTCATCGAAATCACGTTGTGGATGGAATATGCAGCAGACTTTGGACCTGTTAGTACCAGCAATGACGTATTGGTTTTAAAAATCGTACTCACTCTTTGACTTTTTCTTGTTCATGTTCTCGTTATCGACGGTGCCCTCTTGCCATCTGACTCTTGGTTTCTTGCTCTTTGGAGCAGCCTCTGTTTGTTCCGATTGCAAGCGCAACCTCGGCGCTTCGGCTTCTAGTTCAGTGACTGTCGTCACTCTGTTGTTATTTTCTGTACTCATGGCTCAACAATAGCTGATTGTGCTTGTTGCTCAAGATCTGCTAGTCCAGTCCCTGCCAATGTCAGATGCTTTCAAATCAAAAAACAACCCCCAAAGTCGTGCACAAACATCCAAACAAAACTCCGGAGGAACTATTAAAGAAAAATTAAAAAAATAGAAGCTCTAAGAATAAAAGCCAATTTGCGAATTTGATAAAACCAGCACCAGCAAAGTACCTGAGTATAAACTGCCCTCGATATCACAATTGAATCCAATTGTCTATCGCTCAATCTATATCAGTTACACACATCATGAGTTACACATTTTTATGGTAAGTTGCGGATTTTTTGCCTCGTTTCGGGGCTCTCTATATCAGGAGGCACAGTTTGCTGCCAGACAAATTGCCACACCACTTGTCAGCCCTTTATGCGGCGTACGATGGTACCAATTGCCCCTCCAAGTGCCATATATAACCCCAATGTTCTAGAACACATACTAACACACCTTGTGTAGGAGTCCAGGGCCATCTGAAGTCATTGTCACTGGAACTTTTGACAATTGGTCCAAATCTTTGCCACTTGTCAAGACTGCCACCGGAGCCTTTGAGTTGACTGTGCCATTACCAGCTACTGAGGACAGAATCCTCTACAAATACGTTGTGGATGGCGAATGGGTCGTCAAGGCAAATGCCGACGCAGAGACCGATAACGGTATCACCAACAACGTGTTGTATGTGAAAAATTTGGCTTCCCTGCAAAATGCCGGCACTGCTATCCCAGAGAGTGGAGGTTTACCTGTGGCAAACAACAAGGACTTGAAAACCACAGTCATGCCATCTACTGAGAACCAGCACCTGTCAGTTGCCGGAGAACCGGGCATTGTCATCCCGCAGAATGCCGCTTCTATCGACGCTTTCAACACCGTCTCCACCGTTGACCCAAAGAGCCTCAACGAGCCAGAACAACCAGCCGCAATCTCAACTTCCGGTCCAAAGTCCTCCAAAAAGAAGAAGAAGGTCAAGAAGAGCAAGAAGAAGGTCAAGAAGAACGGCAACGGTGCCGTTGCCGGTGCTAAAGAGCTCTCTCCGGGCCCGGAATCTGTCACCACAGAGACCACCGATGACGTCACCTCGGGAGACGTTGCCGCAAACGGTGCTGCCGGTTTGGACGACAAGGACTTCAAGACTTTGGATCCATCTGTCGCTGCTGAAGAAGTGGATGCTCCTGCTGCAGCAACTGCTGAATCTGAGGTTATTGGTGTCGAAGAAGTGACTCCAGCTGAAGCAGATAAGTTGGTAAATGAAGGTGCCTCTGATGCCCAGGTCGTTGCCGTTGAGGAAGTTGTTGAACCGACACTGGATCACGAGACCATTGAGCAGGTCCCTGAACCAACCGAATCAGCTGATCCAACTGAACCAACTGAGCCACTTGAACCACTGACCGAAAAACTGACTGAGCCAGCTAATGAGATCTCAAACGCTGCCACTTCCACCGCAGGTACGGCTCTGCCTGTAGCCCTGACTTCTGAGACACCAGCCAAAACCAGTACTGCTACTCCAGCCAAGAAGACTTCAAAACCAGTCAAAGAAGAGAAGAAGAAGAAGGGTTTCTTTGCAAAATTGAAAAAGATCTTTAACTAATTAAACACTCAAGACGTTGGATCATTACTTTTAC
This sequence comes from Nakazawaea sp. yHDR128, assembly GCA_030571255.1. Lineage (NCBI taxonomy): Eukaryota > Fungi > Ascomycota > Pichiomycetes > Alaninales > Pachysolenaceae > Nakazawaea > Nakazawaea sp. yHDR128. Next base: position 932,649 of record JAJLXL010000008.1, on the reverse strand, counting down.
AGACAAATTGTTTTCGGCCCCGGGCCACACCTCTCTTTATATCTTTATTTTCGTTTAGTTGTGTAACATTAGCTCCAACAATAATAATTATTTAGCGACAACATCGTTGCACCAAGGCGTGCGCAAGTGTACAAATGTTTTTCACTTTTGTGGTTAAAACACCTAAAACGATCGATTAATAAACTTTAAACTCTTACTATGCGAAGCGGCGCTACTAAAAAACAGTTTTTTAACTGTTTCCCCTTTTTGTTACTGTCGGCTCATCCTTCACTCTAGTAGATCTTTTAGAGTAAAGCAGCGGACTGAGATGCTCACGGCAACAAAACCAAGTAGCTTTTGACAAGTGCATTCTTTTGACTTTTTTAGTCAAATCTTTATCCTCAACAGCCGCATACGTTCAGCAGAATGGGTGATTTGGCCATTGGGTGCCGAAGATGGGGACAGATAGTACAGGCAGTTCCAAATATGGCAGTTTGATCCCAATGTAAGATAAGATCCATGCAGAAATACGGTGCTAAGCTGTCACAAGTAGAAGCATCGGATCTGTTTAGGCTTCAAGGTTACCTTTGACCCAGGGACCTCCTGGCACAGGCAAGACAAAACCATCTTGATTGTTTAAAGAGAAGAATTCTGTTTTGGTTATAGTGCCAGTCAATATGGTGGAATCAGGCCCGCAGGCAGCAAGTTTTAGGTCAGCCCTCACTGTTACCGATGTTGGGATTTCTTCTTAGTCCGATGCCACCTATTTGTTCAGTACATCGTGAAAATAGTATAATTTTAAATATTGCGTATCAATGTTTTTCAGTCCCAAAAAAGGGGCGTCATATTGCTACATTATTACTATTTTGTGACATGATATTGCACTCTCCTCATAAGGGTGCAGTTTTCTCCCCTTTTTTGTGTTTCCTATACCCCAGCCGATACACGATTAAGTGTCTCACCTGGAAAGCTAAGAAATTGCACTCTAATCTATAAGATAGTCAGATGTCTTGGATTCCAAGAATATATAAGAGGACGAATTCAGAGGGAACTTGACTTCTACATTTTGAAGTAAGCTTTTTGAATCAAGTAGTATTATTTACCTTGAACCGTACACAATACAACTATAATAAGTTAAAAGTAAAAAAAGTTTAAAGAGCTTGATCAGGACCAATAGTGCTCAGTGTGTTTGGATATACAAAGAGGCCTTGGGTTCAAGGGTCCAACTCTGTGAGAAACTTCCACAACTGTTCCTCTCTTGCAGTGTTGAAGGACTCATCAGACGATTTCGTAAGTTCACCCATAATACAGTAAGAAACATTGTCAATCTTGTTATACAACTGATCGTCGATGATGGAATTGCCCAATAACTTACCGGCTTTTTCCTCTGTAACGGCCCATCCGATCAATCTAAAGACAGCGGCAGCGACTGGAATCACAAGTTTCATGCCCGCACCCAGAGAACGCGATAATCCGGTGGTTGGGACAAAACCGGGCTCGTAGATTATAAATTTGATCTCTTTGTTATCCCGAGCGATTTTGTACATGAGATACAAAAGCCCCATTTTACTAGTGGCATATGCTCTTCTTCCCGCAATCATCAGACTTGGATCTTTATCACCCCCATTTTCAATAGGGAGAACCACCTGCTTGATGTCTTTATCGTCCCAGAAATATTTTGGCACCATTCCATGGGTGTGTTCCTTGTCACCGAAATGAGTATTGCTTCCAGTGATAAAAACTCTCGAGCCCTGCTGAGCATTCAAATAAGGTAACAACCTTTTCAACAACAAGTACACCAGAATGACATTGACGAAAAAAGCGTCTTCATATCCGTCCACACTCAGTACAGTCCGTGATTGATGGGCAAGTCCCGCATTACAGATGACATACTTGAGTGGAGGCACTTTCCCCTCGTCGATCAAGGCGGTGATCTTGCCTGCTGCTTCTTTGATGCTATCAATCGACGAAAGGTCACATCCAATGACTGTCAAATTGTTCCCCTTTGGGATTTTTTTAGGGCTGCGGCAGAGCAAAATATGATGCCACCCTGCAAGTCGTTTTTCGACTATTGGTCTGGCAATGGCACCGAGACCACTGGAGAAACCGGTGCTTACAAACGTATAACTGGACATGGTTGGGTGGTATCTGTGTGATTATTAATCAAGAGGATTTTTGGGGATCTTTATATGATGCGTTTTTTAGCCGTTTAATTCCTGATACGAGCTTTAATTTAGTTTTAATGATTTCTCGCAAAGGGGAAAAAAATATGGGCTGTAGCCCCCTTTTTTATAAGTTCTTAACAAGACACGATTCAATCGGGCATTACTTCTCAACCATGCCTAGAAGGCTATAAATCTCTAAAAGACTACACAACATCAACGGCTGATCGGCCTCGGTGCACCGTATTTGGTCAAGATCAAACACCGCAGGGACCCCACCCATAATCCGAATGTGGCTATGGTGCCATCCGACCCCGATTTTGGGCCAACAAGGCAATCATTGGCAATGCTATGTCGCCTTTCTTGTACTCTAGACTCCAGCCGTAGATTTAAGAAGTCGCTGGCAATACTCTACCTTGCGCTACATATGTAGACCTCAACCTGTCTTCGGCCACCGGCACCTCATCACTGATCTTTATCTACATCTTTACATACCTATCAGCCCACCTTCCGCATAAACAAAAGCCCGCAATGTACCATAGTTCAGTTATTGTGCCTGCAAAGACGAAATTCCAATAATGGAAGGCATAGACGACTTTCCCAGGACTGTTTCTTCAGGGGTCTGGGTATACTTCCCAACTTTCAAAAAGGGGTGTCATATAGTTACATTATTACTATTACATCTAATATACAAAGAACTCAAAAAGCCCTCTTCTTGCGACTTTCCAAGATCAGCAGCTCAAACTTCTTGTTCCCTCTGAATCTATAAGGTATTGAGGATTCATCGATCTTGGAAGTGGGTTCAACGGTCTCGGAGCTTCCATTCAACGACAGCTGAGGACGGACCGTGGGGCTCACAGCAGCGGCGTTACCGGCTATATCTACTCTTGATATCCATCTGATCTCAGTGGCCTTTTTGAGATGCTTGAAATCTTCTTCAGTTCCCAAAATGCTTTCAACATCTTCCAAGGGAACCCAAAACAACTGATAGAGCAAAAATTTGTTCAAACCCTCCAATTGCAAATTCTGCAAATCGGTGATGGAAAATTCAGACAACTTTGAACGGTCAATTCCGATCAAGGGGAAAAGGAAATTCCACATCTTTGTCTTCTCTTCATCATCGATTACAACCTTGATGATGTTGGGGAAACGGTCATACAATTTTTCCACCCCCAAAAGTAGCATCACTTGCAAATCAACTACATAATCTCTTCCGTTGATCGTCACCACGTTCAAGGGCAAGTACTTCAAGGCATCTTCAACTGTTCTCTTCACGTTGAATGTTGCATTCAACAATCCAGGAACGTAGTATTCTCTGATCTTTTTACGTCTCTCCAACTCTTCATCCAATGCCTCTCTTTGCAATTTTCTCTCCAGAGCCAACTTCAGCTCCTGTTCTCTCTGTTTTTGCAATTCGAGCTCCTTCTGCTTCTGCATTTCCAGCCGTTTCTCTTCTTCTTCACGGCGTCTCTTGTTCTCTTCGATGCTTCTCATGATATCCGCAGCTTTAGCTTCTCTCTGAGCCTTTTTATGCTGTTCCCATTGCTCTCTCTGTTTCTGGAGCTCCAATTCACGTTGCTTCTTGGCCTCTTCTTCTTCTGGAGTCAACTGAGGTGGTGCGGGTGCTGGCGCTGGGGCTGGGGCTGGAACAGAAGCTGATACTACGGTTTTTGGAGAATTCACTACTGGAGATCTAGGTGGAGGAGTCGCAGATGCCATCTTGGTAGGAGTAGATTCCCGAATTAACGGTTCCACCTCAGTGCGAGGCGATACAGAGCCCTCCAGTCTCAACTTTTCCAACTGTTTTTCCTTCTCTCTCCTACGTCTCTTGTGGTCGTCCATTTCATGTTTCACATTCCGCTCTGCGAGATCGGCAACTTCTTGATCCAATTCGATCTTTCTCTTCTTTTCCTTCTTTGGTTCTTCTTCTGTCTTAGCAGAGTCATCAGATTTTTTGGAATTCTTGATCGCATCTTCCAACAACTTGATCTCGCGTTCATCAGTGACCAAATTCGGATCTCTGGCCCGGTCCAACACACTCACGCCTTTGTTGTTCACCTTATTAGGATTGGCTCCGTTGTTCAACAACATCTGTACGGTATCAAAATGTCCACGTCCTACGGTTTGCAATAGAGCCGTCTCACCTTCAATGGCCCGCTCAATCTTGGCCCCGAACAGAAGCAACAAGCTCACGACATTACTGTGGCCATGTCTCGCAGCAAAGATCAACAGTTTCGGATGCGGTCTGCCTCCATTGGCAAGATAATTACCTACAAATGCCTCATCACCTTCTGCAGCCCTGGTATATATCTCATCTCTGCCCTCCTTTGTGGTCAAATCTATCCAGGTATCGTTTCTGATCAAATGTGGTGGCAGTGGTGCGTTGTGTGAACTTTTCACAGTCTCTTCCTTGACCTGGTCATGTTCTGGGTAGTTTTTGAGTGCATTTTTCACAAGTTTGGTCAGTTCCATGGCCCCGTCTTCGTCCTGGTCGATGGAATCGATGGCATTTTGGCCTGATGCGTTGTGCAAAGTCGGATCGGCACCGTGCTCGAGCAAAAGCTCAATTATATCTACGTGGTTGTAGGCACAGGCATCGATCAACGGAGTGTCCAAGTCGTCAACTCCTGACTGCACATTCACATTGGCACCGTTCGAGATCAACAACTTGGCAATCTCGTAGTGTCCGTTCAAAGCCAGTTCGTGCAATGGCGTGTTCCCAGCGTGATCGGTGTCGTTGATGTTGGCACCTTGCTCTATCAACTCTTTTGCCAATTCGTAGTTTCCCTTGATACAACTTTTCTGCAATTTGGTTCTTCCTAAGGCATCTTTGGAACTGAAATTACGTTGCTTTCGGCCCGGAGACACTGACCGTGACTCGGATCTCGAGTTGTTCCTCTTGGGTATGTGAAGCGGCCGGTGCAGCGATGTCCTCTCAGAATCTGAATCTCTCGGTTTCCCGTTCGAGCCAACACTCGACAGTCTTTCTTCCGACTGCACAGACTTGGATCTTCTGATCTGGTCGTCGTATTCCATCTTACGGATGAGTCTACGTCCTTTGTGGGTTAAAACCGGCGGATCGTCTTCCAGATCTGTGTCGTCCTGTTCAGTTTTGACGGGATTTTGGCGTTCTTCATCTTTTTGCTCGCTTTGAACCGGTTCCTTTTTGTCAATTATCGCTTTCTCCGGCTCCAGTTCTTTCACTTCTTCCAGATCGTTCTCTTCTTTCTTGTCAATCACTGTCTTCTCTTCTTCTTTCTCTGCGTTTTCTACCGTTTCACTCCCAGAATCCTCTCGCTTCACAGCCGGAACCAATTTCTGCTCCAGGTTGATCACCTTCCCATTGGCGCCATACACTGGGATCTTGGACTTCTTCTTCGGGGGCTCTTTCTGGCTATGTACATAAATTGAACCTGATTTGGAGCTGGGTAGCGTGCTCTTGTGACTTGTAATGTTCAGATTTTCAGGATGATTGTGGGCTGCCGAGTTGCCGAATATCGCCGACTTCTTCATCGGGTTCGAAGCGCCTGAGATTTGTCGCTTGTCCGTGCTTCGTATCCCATTGGGGTTGGACATCGTTAAAATTGATGACTAGACACTATATGCTTAAGCGGTTGGGTAATACTTTGTAACTTGGTGAATTAGTGGATTGGTCTTGCTATGTTTCCCAGCGCCAATTCAGTATGACCGCTTTGCTAGCTCCTAACAGTGTTCTTTGGAGCTCTTGATAGGTGTATCCCTGATGTCTTATCATGGAAAGGAGTAATATCAAGCACTTTGAACTATTTTTTGTATTTTGTAATTTTTTCGCTAGAGGTTTTTGGACACTTCTGCACGACCTTACAGAGGGGTGATAATGATCAGATCGATCAGATTTAGTGATACATAAGATACAGATGGCCGTTCGTTTCAATTCGTGACTTCAGACAGTGTCGGGGATCGCAAGCCCTGTCTCAACAGGCTCACCGTTGTGGTATCGATACTCGACAGTTCCAGCACCGGAGTGGACAGATTGGAATCTGGATTTTTGCCCTGGAGGATGTTGTTCCACTCCATCAACTGGAAGATCAAAGTCATATTCGGCGAAATCAAAGGTGCCTTGGACTTGACCTCGTTGTAGGCATCATTCAAACTCAAAATCTGTTTTTTCATCACGTAGGCAACGACAAGCGACAGCGATCGTGAGACTCCACATTGGCAGTGGATCAAAACTTTCTTCTGCTGTGCCATGTATTCTTCTATTATCGGGACCAACGTGACAAAATCACGGCAGAGTTGCGAAGTATGTGTCCAGGGCACAAATATGTAATTGGTGTTGATAGTGGGATCGTCCTGGATCCGTTTGGAGTAGTCTTGCAACTCTTTAGCACAGTTTATCACGAGATCAAATCCTTTGATCTGGTCAAATGTGGGCTCAGAATATAGGTACAAATTGTTCCCCACTACACGGGCTGGACCCTCTGTATACGCATCAGCACGGTGTGAGTCAAATTTCCAATCATCGCTAATATCCATGTTGCTTATCGAGTTTGACAACGACTGAGGAAGATCGTCTTTGAAAGAACGTGTAGAGGAAGACGACGCCGCAAAATCGTCCGGCGTCGCAGGCACTAAAGGCGACAGCGTCGTTATCGGGCTCGAAGAGTCCTGCTGCTGGAATAACACGTTCCCCGTAGAGAGTTCTTCAGTAGAAACTTTGATATTTCTTGTCGGTATTGTCAACAGTAAGGTCGTTCTCCTCCTCTGTAATCCCAGTGGTTTTTCCAAATGTTCCAGCTTGTTGTGTATGGACAAAGAAGGATGCCTGAATGGTAATGAGTTCGATCCTGTCCGGGATCTGTACAAAGATGGAGGCTTTTCAAACGATCTGGACTGTGGTTGCAAATCCTGGCTCTGGCCCAAATCAAGCGATAGATTCTTCATATTTCTCGGTTTGCGCGGCGAAAGTCTCAGGAGATTGTTCTTCTCTCCCTGTTGAGTATTGAGATACAAAGCGCCATTTGAGCTCATGTTCTTATGTATATCTTGACTGTTGTCTATTTGATCTGTATTTTTATCATTCAAGTGGTTCTCTGCCATTCTGTCGTTCGCTCCAGAAGCCACCATCATCGATCTCATGTCGTCTTTGTAGTTCCCACGACTTTAGTCTACTCTATCTCGTCACTGGATCGGACTCTTGGGCCTCTATTCGTTCGTTCTCAACCACTTAGGCTCAACAAGTTCATTTATTGTTTAAAGATTTCTAAATTTAAAAAAAAATGAGTCTGGTCGTGCGCATAAAACCAAGTCGATTTGTGATTCTGGCCCGATCGATGTTAGGCAGTTGTGGATGGTTAGGTGCGAGTGAGCAGGGAAAAGAGCGGGGCAGAAGAAGGGTTGACCTTGCCAGGGTAGTTGGAGAGGTTGTAGAGGTGTAATAGCGAAAAACAGCTGAAAACGGCGAATTTGTACGGTAAAAGGGGCTTTCTCACTGTGGATTCAGATATACGTTTATAAATAGAAAAGCCCATAGTGAAATACAGGTGAGTGTAGATGAGTAGTGTAGTTTTGGCAGACTGGCACGTGACATGGATAAGCTTATGTCGACCAGATCCTGAGTAAAGACGCTTTACAGCTAAAAGTCTCTGATATCTGATCTCCAATCTCCAATCTCCAATCTTGTAGTTCTCTGGTATATAGCCACTACAGATATCGATAATAGTGAATAAATATAGATAAATATGGTAAATAAAATAAATAGACAGATGAATAAATAAATAATAAATAAATAAACGCTTCAACCATTCATCTGAATGGAGCATCAGCATCAATGGCGTATTGCAATTCCTGTTCCCATTTATCACCGTTATCCAACAATTTCTCCTTGTTGTACAACAATTCTTCTCTTGTCTCTGTCAGATATTCACTGTTTGGACTCTCAACGATGGCATCCACTGGACAAGATTCTTGACAATATCCACAGTAGATACACTTGGTCATGTCGATATCGTATTTATAAGTCCTTCTAGAACCATCGGCTCTCTCCTCCAGCTCAATGGTGATCAGTTGCAGTGGACAGATCAGTTCACACAATTTACACAGAATACAACGTTCCTCTCCACTTGGATACCGTCTCAATGCATGTTCACCTCTGAATCTAGGCGAAAGAGGTCCCTTTTCAAACGGGTAATAAATCGTGTATGGAGCCCGGAAAAACATCTCCAAAACAATGTACATACCACGGAACATCTCACTGAGCAAATACCATTTGGTCAGTTTCGACAACGCACTTTCGTTACTCTCTTCCCAGGTTTTCGGCCTGGGCAACCTGAAATCCTGCGGCCAATGTGTCAAGTTGTTCCCGCCGGTCATCGAGAGTGTTGCCGTTGGGGCAGAGGCCGGTTTAGAGGCCGACGGTGCGTACAAGACTGATTTTGTCGAAAACAGTGCTGCCCCGCCAATGAGACGCATTGCTGACATCTCGTGCCGGGCAGCGTTCGAAATCGGGTTTGGTATTCCGATCCTCATGATTCTGTGCTTCATCACACTACCGAGTCCCATTTGATTGATTGTCCGTGTGCACAGTTCGGTCACTGTTGTCCGTGTATCGTCGCTTTGGCTTGATTAAATTTAAATCGCTTTTCATTTGTCAAGAAAAAAAACAAAAAATCCTCCACAAAGGTCGTGCACTGGGAGCTAATTATGCTACAACTAGGGGGGGGGTTAGATGCTAAAGTTTACTACTTATACATGCAATCACCGTAAAATATCATCGATGCTGCCTCTAGTCAAGGTATCGCTCGACTCCATCATCTTCAAGCTCTGCTGTACCATCGAAAGGCCTCCACCGACAGATCTTCTCGTGTTACAAATGTCCAAGATCCTGGCAGTGTGGACCAATTTTTGTTCATTAATCAAATCCTGCTGCTCTGGCAGGGGCCCGAAATCGCCCTCGTAGATCACAGAACCACATTTCCGCCTGCTCTCCACTGACTGGCACTCAAACGTGTTCAAAACAACCTCGGCTGAAGGTCTTAAAGCCGGATTGGGGTTGATCATCCAGTGTACAAGACTGTCCAATGTCCCTTTTCCGTCTACTAAGAACGTTGGGGCCCATGGTGGTAATTCCTTTATACTGTCCAACAGCAGCGCCGAGTTTGCAGCCTGCATTGCTCCGTTTTTATAGATCTCTACAGGTTCAGAATACGACGAATACGACGAATGGCTCACGTTGTTGGGATTGTTGAACAACGACGATGTGTAACTTGCCAAATCTGTCGAGCTCAATTTGCCGGCATCTGTCAAATCTCCGGATCTCAATTTCTGCCACGAGGCCCCGTTGTCTGGCAAGATGATGTTTGCAGCGATTTCCACCATTATCAAACCAACACTGAACATATCTGCTGGTTTATCGTACTGCTGATGCGATATCACTTCAGGTGCAATGTATTCACGATCTCCTTCTCTTTCGAAATACGGAGGAATAGGTAATTTCGTCAGCAACCCGAAATCCCCAATTTTCAAAGATCCTTCAAAAGTGATGAAAATATTGGCCGGCTTCAAGTCCAAATGCAAGATATCGTTGCTGTGCAAGAATTTCAACCCAATCATGATCTCGGTCAAGATTTTCCACACTCTCCACTCGTCCAACTTGGATATCTTTCCATTCTCAATCAAGAACCTGTCCAAGGACCCATTTTCACAGAACTCAGTCATAATGTACAAGTTATTTTGGAATTCCCAGCAGTTGATGAAATTAATCACGTACTCATGGCCTTCATAATCGTTGATCTCATTTCTTTGCAACATTTTCAAGATCTCAACTTCCTCCAACTTCCGAAGCCTGGTTTTTGGTCCGGTCAACGGATGCTTTGTCCTCTTGACTGCGTATTTGACGTCTTCGAATTCCATCGAATAAACCAATGAAAATTCTCCAGACCCCACCAATTGCACGTTTTTGAACTTTGAAGCCAAATGCTCATCGTCAAACGACGTCTTGTAACCGGACTTTGGCAGTGACAGTTGCAAGAAGGGGAAGGAGACGTCTGTCATCAGCGTGGTGTTGTTTACAGACATTAACAATGACGAATTATTGAATGACTCGGCAGTGGAGTTGGCAAACATGGCTTCACTCGGTGTCTTTGGAGTCAATTCTCCAGATCTCTTACTCGGGGAATATCCGACACTGCTAGTATCAAAAGAGAGAGGTTTCGTAGGCTTGCCTTGCCCTAAAATAGAGTTCATGAAGCTTTTCTTTGTCTTGTCGAATCTTCTCGATGGAGTCTCGCTCTCTTTCAGCAGCTCCGATAAGATCGAATGTTCGTATTGTTTCTCTGAGTGAACGTCATTGGCACCGAACTTGGTAGGAGTTGCGGGGAAATCGTCATCTTCAATATGATCAACGTCCATGTCTGAATTTTCATTCGAGTCTCTGAAGATACTGAACGAGTTTACAGATCTAGATTTAGCTCTATCTGCCGAATGTGAGTCTTCATAAAAGTCATCGAATTCGTTCGTGAAACGTAACAAACAACTCTGTAAATCCGACGTGTTCACAGCACGTTCACTACGGGATTTATTACTGTGCTTTCCCGTGCTAGTTCTGCCGTGATTCGGATGCTTGCTGGTGCTCGTCGGCGTGCTCTGGACGTCTCCATCCGTGGCATTGATCACCGACGTTGCGAGATTGGACATCGTGCCACTTGTGTTTGAGAATGAGCCGTTTGTATCTACTAACATGTGCGAAGGTCTCTTGCAAGGGGTCTCTGGCATCACTTTCACAGGGGCGACTTTGGCCGTCTTCTTGCTCAACAATCCTGAGGACATGAACAGTGTTTGAAGAGGTTTCACAGATTTGAAAGACGAAGGAGTGACGAAAGGCTGGTGTTTGGGCTCAATTGGAGTGCTAGTGTTCTTGTTATTGGTCTTAAAGATGTGAGATGCCACAACTGACGAGTTGTATCTCGGTTTCTGTCTCAATGGCTTTGAAGGAGAGTCGTTTGGTGAATTACACCCGTCATTTGAGCCTCTCTTGGTCGGAGCAACAAAGAAATTCTCCTTAGTCGCTTCCCAGTCTTCTGATCTCCTGAGATCATTTCGAAGCTTGTGGTTCACTGGTTTCGTTTCTATCTTCTTGGTGCTCTGAAGTGCGATGAGAGGTGAAGAGTTGTCCGAGATCGGTGTCGACGAGTTTGTCAACGGCCTTTTCAACCTGTTGATATAAGGTGTGTAGTCATCGCTTCTGGTGGACATTTTCTTCTCGCTTGCCGGTAAACGTTGTTCAATTTCCTCATTCTGGTTATCTGTATCGAAGTTCAAGTCGTTAAACGATTTCGTGACACCGTTAGCCCCATCAGTGAGATCATTATTACTATCGATGGACAAGTTCAAGACTCCGGCACTTCTTTTCAATGCGGCCTTTTTGTGCAGGACTTTCGACCCGGGACTTATACTATGTAAACTCCACGGTGATATGCTATGTTTTTGGTCATTTTTGTCGTTATTATCGTTCTTTCTCGGTGTTGCCAGTATGTTGAACGGAGATCCGGCCATATTAGCCTGTTGTGAGCTCATCGAAAGCGACCGAAACGGTTTATTACTTGGCACTTGGTCCTGTTGTAATCTTTGTTGCAACTGCTGCAGTTTCAGTGGGTCTCTTTGGTATTTTGGTTGGTTCATGGCTCTTGGAAGAGTCGCGACTTGTTTTGGTGATGTGTTCAATTGAAGCGGGTATTGGTCATAAATTTGCGGGTAAAAAAAGCCAGAACGTGGCTTGAAATGTGCGGATCAGATATCAATACACAGATCACGTCTACCGACTCTGGAATCGATCTTGCAACTGTGTTCTCAGGTGTGAGATGCTAGTTTGTTTATGTTTTTGTTTTTGTTTTTTAGTTTTTGAGTTTTTGATTTTTTTTTAAAATTGTTTACGTTTTCTGTCTCTCCACAGCCCCTATTTGGGAATGGCACAATTCACAAAAGGTACAGGAAGGTGCAAGAAGCTACTAGAGTATGGATCGATGTACCGTGGCAATGAGAGTGTATTGATCTTGTACCAAAATGACCTTGTGATGGCATTGCAGAACAATCCATGGCAGTATATGACCACTCTACGGCCATTATATGGCCATTTTTATATCGATTATGTGACCACTCTACGACTGACATTGGTCATTTGCTCACATCATTGCATTGGTTGTATATATGGCATTGCGGATTGCGTGTATATGATTGTACTTAAGGATCTCAATGAGAACCTAAGTGGCCACCAATATGGCATGGCAATAGCTTGCACATCATTTAGCAGCTTTCTCATGCTTCTTCAACTCAGCTCTGTCACATGTTAGTATAGTTCACCAGCCCACATCTTCATCTAGATCACACTCACTTTAATCTCTCTGTAAAATCATCCTCATTATCATCGTCATCCCAACTTTCTTGCCACAAATGCTCCTGCTCAGCTCCTAATGTTTCCTTATTACTCCAGTCTAGAATCGTCAGTACTCTGTTTGTCAGCACCTCTCCAACCAATCTCACATACCTTCCTGTTGGAAATCTTCAAACTCGTCGTCTTCTTCCAAAGATTTGATCGTCTTCTTCTGTGCCTCCTTGGTTGGCTCTGTAGTCGTCGACATCTTGTTGCTGCTGTTCTGCCACATTTGCCTCTGGTCAATTCTTGAATTTTGTTCTTTCCAAAAGGTCGTGCATTGGCCACTATTTTATTGTATAAGGAATATAGCATCACCAATAGTACTCATCCTCCTACACAACTCCATCTCTGTGTATTTGTGCAATCACCACAGCTTACTGGTGATGGATGATTCCAACTCTCAGTCACAGGAGACTCATGATGCAAATATAGCCGGCCAGGATAACCAAGACACCCAAGATACCCAGGACATCGCTACACCACAGACACTGACAATGGGGCGGGTATATTCACGGTTCTCTTCATCCAAGAACGAAAACTCTGCGAAAAGGGTGTCACTCAACTCGTTGATGTCCAACACTTCGCCGCTGATTTCCTCAGCACTTTATCAATGTTTCCCCATACTAATGTTGATCGACAACCTCTTGGCCTTCATCACATGGACCAACGATGACCCCTATTACAACTTCTTGTGCTGTTCTGGAGTCGTGTTTGTGGTATTGCACTGGGATCACGTGTTGCAATACGGATTTCCGCTTTTGATTGCATTTGTGTTCTCGTGTTTCGCGTGGTCCGTCCAGTCTATAGTGAACCACACAGCTCCGGCGTTGTCCGACGACACCCCGACGATCCAGGAGATCTTGGACACCTTGGAGAACATCCTGACACGTTGTGAGATCATCCTGGAGCCTTTTTTGTGCCTTTGTGGCTTGAGAAACGGTGGAGATTTGGTCAGATTGTTGCTCTGTACTGTCTGGATCACCCCTTTGCAAGTGTTGATCTTGACTCAGTTGCTCAGCTTGAAGAAATTGATTGTCTTTATCTGTGTGATCGTAATGCTGTTCTATTCGCCGTGGTTCACACTGACGAGAAGATTGCTCTGGCGGAGCATCTACACCCGCAGATTGGCATCTCTGTTCACGGGGATCCGGTTCAACACCACCAACCGGGAAAACCCCTTCTATGACCAGAAGTCTTTCAAGATCTTGTCCACCAAGGACATTTCAGCACAGAAGAATGGCAAGATCATCCAGTTTGAAATCTTGGAGAACCAGCGTCGGTGGGTCCTGCTCGGCTGGTCCGAGTACTTGCTCCCTTATGAACGGACCAATTTCTCCACAGTGGCACTAGCCGAGTGCCAGTCTCCGGACGACTTCCAATTCACGACCTTGCACTCATCGCACCAGTGGAGATGGCTAGAGGGCTCCTGGCGTGTGGATTACGAGTTTAACAAAAATAAAGACCCCCAGGGCTGGGTCTACTACGACAACAACTGGAAGTATCCGACGTTTGAAGACGGCGTGACCAAGTATACGAGGACGCGGAAATGGAGCCGAAAAGCCGTTTTAATCGTGGACAAACCGGTGTAGTGGGGTATATATTCAATCCAGTTTACATCGCTACACCACTTGATCTGAGAAAATCAAAATCTACATCGCTACACCACTTGATATGAAAAAATCAAATCTACATCTCTACACCTGTAAGCTCTGCACCAGCAAGATGGAGGCCAACGAATTGGAAGACTTCGAGCTGTTCTTGGCCGAGGACTTCGCCCCAATAGAGTTCTCCAACACACTTTTGCTTCTGACAAACTCCAGCGCGGATAACTCGCTAGATTTGACAACGCCGTCCAAGAGACTTGGGTTTGATCTCGACGAAATCGACAAGAGATTGAACAAATTGACCAGCGATAACTATGAAGTCCTTTATAAGGAGTTGAGCAAGACCAACGACGTTTCCAACAGTGTTGCCGTCATTGCCCCATCGTTACAGGACCTGACAAAGCTGTTCAACAGGTTGGACGAAGACATCTTGAAACCGTACAATGAATCCTTAGAGCTCCATGATGCATTGAAAAAGATCCATTCCACGTCTACTTTGTTGAGAAACGTGCAATTCTATCTCTATTTGGTGCAGAACCTCGAAGAAAGCTTTCTGCAAGTGGTTCAAGATACAAGTTTCCACCATGCAAAGAATTTGTTGAAATTGGTCAAGAACTTACAGTCTTTGAAACAGTACCGTGATAAGAACTCCTTGGTGTTGAAAAGCTTGAAAATCGTCAAGGAATACGACTCTTCTGTGTTAACAACGCGGGAATTCAAGATCCACGATATCTGTTTGACGTATTTGAAGAATTTGAGCTCATTGTCGGAGTCCAACGTGAACAGTTTTGTGTTACTGTTTGAGAGCCTAAACCACGCCAGTTTCGAGCAAAAGTTATCAGACTACATCACTACACACGTGTCAGTGGCTTGTAATAATCTTGCGAAGACTTTGAGCAATCCTAGGAGTGTGGCGCAGGTGTTGGAGTACGTTCTGGAGCTCCTGACACCGATTGCCTTGGTGCAATTATCGGTGGTGAAGAATAATATTCAATTCCACGAAGCAATCACTTCGAGAAACTTGATCTCGATCTTCTACAGAGACTTGCTGAAGTTCTACGAGATCAATTTGAAAAAGACAGTCGCCAAGGGCGGACCTGTGGCTAAGAATTTGTACAGTTACCGGGAACAGATGCAAGATGCCATAAATACGCATTTCTTGAAAAACTCATACCAAGATTTGGTTAAAAAGGACGGCTTAGAGCTGAGAATGATGTTGAACAGTATAGGTGTGCTAAATAGATAAATTTTACTCTGTCTTGTACGATTTCTTTGGTAAAGCAGCCAAAGGTTCTGTTTTCTTCTTGTTTTTCTTACCCCCTCTCTTGTGGTGAATCTTCTTCATCAACTTCCTCTTCAGTTCTGTCTCGATGACCTTATCCTGACGTGAACGTTCCCGTTTCCTTTCGCGGCACTTGATGATGTTTTCCCGCTTCTTTTTGCCGGGTCTTTGGGCCTTTTTCTTCTTCTGTAGACTCCCAATCTTCAAGTTGTGCTCTGCAAGGTCCATTACACGCCACGGGTGCGAGTCTAGATCTCTTTTTAGACTTGCTTCAATCACAGCTTCTCCACTTATCAGTATCTGAGCAATTTGCAACTTTTGGTTGTCGTCATAGTTGGCAAAGTAGTATGACTGTGGCCTCGATTGTACAGTCTTTTCTAATGACAGTTCTCGAAGCGATATCTTTTGGATTTCTGCCGTTCGTCCACGTGACTCTGTGCTATTATCATCTTTTGGAGCTCCTCCGAATAAGGGAAACTCAAACTCGTCATCTTGGTCCTGTTCCTGGCCCTGGTCTTGGCCATTTTCTTGGGTATTGTCCACTTCGATGAAATCAAATTCCAAGTCCGGTAGCACAAATGCCCCAGTCTCGGGCTTTTCTGTTGCAAGATCGATATCTGATCTCGAAACTCTGTTTCTGTGTTAGAATTCGTTCTAGACTATTCTACAGTATAATATCACTCACATCTTATCCAGCATGTCCATTCACTTTCCTGCGATGAGGTAGTGGTAGTTGAAAATTTTGGATTTTTTTTCATCTATATATAAGCACTATGAGCACTATAAGCACTTACACTTACTCTACCGTAATTATGGATCTCTTCAAGTTACTGTCGAGTTTCTGGACGAGGATCTGCAATTGCAAACCGAGATGACGTTGTCTCAGTTCAAAGAACTTCAAAAGCTCGTTAACGCTGCCTCCAACCCCAAAATATATATCTTTTGCAGTGACCAAAACTCTTGCAGTGCCTGTGCTTGTAGATATCACTTGCAACAACGTCTCGCCTATGATTGGGAGAATCTCGGGCGAGTAAATAGTCTCCGAGGTGATCAAATATTTCGATTCTGACGGGCTCAAGGCCATAAGGTTTACAAATTCCCGGCACCATGAGCCATAGATGAACCTCATCTGTATGTTCCGCTCTGAGAGATCTTGCAAGAACCTTTCCACCAATGCCTCGGTGATTTCAAGCTCATCTTCCACTATTGGGATTTCTACGTTGACTGATCTCTGTAATGCGACAATTTGGTCCTCGGAAAGAGCTTTTTTCGCCCAATTTATAAGAATATTGGGGATAGTGACCAATCTCAAGACACTCTTGTTGAAATCAGATAACAAAAACTTCTTCGGAGTCGTGGTGCTCAAGCCCTGGGTAAATAGGTAAAGAGACGGCAATGCAGTACCACAGCCCAACTCTACATACTGTTGGGTGCCTTCTGTAGTGTGGGCAGAATTTATAAGGTACTCCACAGCGTCAACAGAACACTCCCAACTTTTCAACCCTCCCTCATAGACCTGATTTTTCAAGTCCTCATTGGTGTCCCCAATCAATATTTGGAACTCGCTTTCTTTCAGGTTGTGGTCTTCTAACATGAGCTGGTGCTTGATATCAAACAACTCTCGTCTAAAAATCGGAATTCCGGAAATCTCAATGGAACTGAATGTGAATCTGTTCCCCACTAGCGATTTCAAAATCTCTTGCAATGATAACTCCTTTGGTTCATTCTCTGTTGACGTTGCAAACCCCAGAAACGGGTCCTCGGCGTACTTATCTTGGGGCTTTTCTGGGATAGCAGAAGACGAAGATGTGATTTCGTCGTCGCTCAAGTCCTCGTTCGAGAATCCAAACGAAAACGACATGCTGGTGTTCTCCTTAACGCTGTATAAACGATGATTTAGTACTTTGAAATTTTTTTTTTTCACCTGCCAATCTTTAGTACCCGATGAGGTCTCGATGAGATGAGATCAAGTACCCGAGGGCAGTATTAAATGGCTATGACGTTCAACTGACGAGGTAGTTCTGTGGATCTTATCTCCCAAACTGGTAATCTACATAGCATGGTTTATAATTTTTTGATTATAACTTAAATAATAATAATGACTTTTGAAATGAATTTGATGGCCATTTGAAAGAACACACACAAACACAAACACACACATATTTAGTTTTCTTTTGATGTCTTAACTTCCATTAACAGTTGATTGCATTTCAAAATATAATAATGGTTTAAATTTGAGATGGGATGTAATATTAAACAATTTCAAAAAACATCATAGAACCAATATGATAATTGCTGATAATGATGAATTTGAGAAATTCTTGGAATCTTTGGAGTTGCAATATGTGAAATTTGATCAAATTTATTTCGATTGGACTTGCGAGTAACCGGTGAATGGATTGGCGTTCTTGGACTTCAAGTATTCATCGGATTGTTCTTGCCATTCTCTGTTCATGGTCTTTGGAATGTTACGTTGTGATCTGAAGGTCAAGAAGAAAGCTGCTGACAACCCTAATCCGATAACGGTACCCCAAAAGATGTACAATTTGTCTTCCTTTGTGTGAATTGGCTTTCTTGGACCCCATTCACCGAAAGAGATGAACCAAGCGGCTTTCTTCTCGGCAAGTGTTAAATCTTTCCATGGTAATGATTGTCTGTCGGTTAATTGACCAATGATGGATTTCTGGTCACCTGATGGTAAATCTTCCCATCTCTTCTCCAAGTTTGCTACAGTAGCATTGGATAAAGCTGATGCGTTTCTGACACCAAATCTCTGACTCAAAGTTGGAATTTGTCTAAATGATTGTCTCAACATGATCTCTATTATTCCTTTTAACGAGTTAGTATCCAAATGAATTCAACTTCTTGACTGTCAATCCGATCCAAATCTGTTATCCAACGTGTGCTTGTCCTTGTTGATGATACCAAACCGTTAAAGACAAATTGACAAAAAATTGTTGGTGGAAAAAAGTTTTCTCAGAGGTGAAGAAACAAAAAAATTGACAAATGATATCTTTTGTAAAGAAACCCACAAGTTAAAAAAATTCTCACACCATAATTTTTTGTTCTAGTTTTTGTGGTATCAAGGATGCTAATGTATGAGATAGGAGTGCTTGTGGAGAGAGTAAATTGGGGGCTTGAGAAAGTCGGGCGGGGTATTGTAGTAGTTTGTAGCGTGTAATTCAATATTTGAGCAATGAGGAGTATGATCGCGGATTCTGTGTGTGTCGACTGGCAACGAGGGCGAAATTTGTCCTCTTCGTATCAATTCCTGCCTTAATGTGCCTACTCTTCACCACTGATTTAGTCAAGTTGATAACTCGATGAATAACCAGGTCGTGCGATCTAAACACAATTTGCCCAAAAATGGTAAAAAGAGAGAGAAAATGTGGTATGAAATCTCGTGAATCTGATTGGCCAATGTGAAAGACATCAAAGCGATGTTGCAACAGAGACGACACGGCGCTTGCGCTCATCGCCCCTCCCGCAGTGTTTCGGTACAAATGGATTCGACGATCGGTAAATATACTTGCTGATTGCCCTAGCTGATTGCTCCAGTTAGACTCTTCGAGGTATCTAACAAATGTCTGGTAGTGCACGAAGTGCACAGATCTTGCCTTAGGCAGCCAGGACGGGTTATTCGATGGCTGCGACGAATACCACCACTGATTTCTCTCTCTCTTTCTCCTGAGCTGAATAAGCTTCACTCTGTACGTCCGCTTTTCTATTACTCCCACAAACTTGTCCGCCGTTAGTCCCTCAAATAGGTGAGATCTCAATGATCTCTCTCCACTTTCATCTCACAAGTGTACGGCAAACCACTAAACATCAACCACAATAACTGACGGATTGCATATTTGAACCAGGTTGACAATTTAGAACCATAAATTGCTTTGATACATACCTATTGTGCTTGATTAAAGATCTACCTCAATTGTAAAAGAGTAACCTAAGCTTCAAAAACATTTGTACGTTTTTTTCTGGTGCTGACTTCTCTACGAAAAGTCGTGTAATTGCTTCACAAGTAGCCTCTGCTCCAAAACAGTGTTGCGCGCTTACAGCCCTTCCTCGAATTTGGCCCCTTTGATGTATTGATACGAATTGGGGCATGAGAAAGTTTGATTTTCGAGTTGTATCTGCATTATTGAGTCTAATTGGGATGATGATCCCAGAATAAGGTTTCTCGTGACGTGGATGCAACAAACTTTATTGGCTGTCTCTTGTTTGTACAGGCTGTTATTTCTTATATATCTCCGGCTGCTTTGACATAAAGCAAGCCATCAAAACGTCATGATGGTCATTGACAAAATACAACCAAAAGAGTTATGTCTGAATCTGAATCCTGGCCTTGGTTTTCAGCAGGTATAGATTGCTTCTTACTAAAATTCAAGAAAGATTTTTGATATTCAGCCCTAGCCAAGTTTTAGCCCGAGTTCCCAGTTCCGAGTTCCGAGCAAAATATGAATATTTTGTCGGTGCAAAGTGACTCGGGACTCAACAAATGATAACGTAACAGATCGACACAGTTTAAAACACTATAGTGCTAGGCACAAATGATTCAAATTTTAAAGCAGGTATAACAACGCTGCATAAAGTCACAGCATCATCAAAGTTTAAGGCTATTCAAGCAATGATCGAGTCATAAGAACCGTCAATGTCGTGGTCCGAAACATCTGCACAAGCCGGTCACTAGCTTGTAGCCGCAGATAGATTTCAAAAATTTATTTAGGACTAATGATGCAGCACAAAACACTAATGATTTGCAATAAAGTTGGTCAATTCCGCCGTTGCTATCACTTCTTTGTAAACTTGACCTTCACTTTTGTGAACTTTGTGCAAGACAAAGATCGATTCCGGATCTTGTCCAGTGATTGCATAAGTTTTAAGGAGCTGCTTTGCATATCTCAGAATTTTTATAGAGGCAAATTGCAGAACCGTGGCATTTCTTTTGAGCAACCATAGAAAGATACAAAATAGAAAAAGGGGTTCAAGCGGGATCCAAACTAGGTTTTTGATCGTTTGAAACTCCAAGAGAGAGACATCTGGACATGAATATGGATGCGAGAAATATAAGACTTTGGATAGCGACCGCTTTGTCTCGTCATTTTTAAATCTTTAGTCAGCAACTTTTTCACGGGACTTATCCAATGGGGACCGGACTTAAAAGAATTATTTGTTTTGTTGTCCAAAATTAAGGTTAAAAACCTTTTTCCTTGCTTAGGGATTAAAGCCTGCGTCGTGCATCAGAAAAAAAGGGTCAAAAAGCAGTGGTAATTGTAGTTTAACGAACCAACAATAGTGTGACTGACCACCACAGACTGTGCGATTCCTGTTTCCTAGGTTTCACCAGATCTCTCTGTCTTTGAATAGCACAACATTGCCAAAAATGAAGGGCACAAACTTACATTCTGCACGGGAAACGCGCAGTTTTTATTGTCTATTAAATCCGATGTAATATTATGTCTCTCTTGCCTTTATTCCTCCATCTACTTATGTCGGTGCATCTTTTTTCCCACGCACTTGGTGGAAGTTAATAAATTTTAAAAACTCTTGGTGATTCATAACTGGATGATGTAACATTGTAACATCGATCAACCTCGGACTACTTTGGTGGCCAAAATTAACCAATAATCTTGTCATTATTGCTTATAAGACCATATTTATCCATATTTACATATCCCGAAGTTACCCAATCACGAACCCTTAATATTACCTACAACCCTTTCTGCGAAAGAGAGTTAAGAATTTGAGAAAAAGAAAAAAAAATATTTTTATATATTCATATTCATCTGTCAAAAAAAAAGCGTAATATGTCAACAAGAGATTGAGTATTAATTAATCAGGCGGCAGAGGAAGAGATCATAATAGTTGGAATCAACCATGGATCGGGATATCAACGCTCGCCCTACGATGAATAGGGATTCATCTGCGGCATCTATGGCTAGTAGTTCAACATCACATCCACAACTGCAGCAACAAGAACCGCAGCATTCAAAGACAAGAACCTCCAGAAGAAGACACAAGAACAGTCATCATGGTTGTAAGAATTGTAAGCAGAGAAGAATTAAATGTGACGAGAGATTACCAGAATGTTCTCAATGTGTAAAGCTTTCACAATCGAAGCAGAATTTGGGTCAGAGTTATGCGAAATGTTCATATCTTGAATTGACGGCAGAGGAGCTAGAATTGCTCAGACTGAAGATAAATGAGACGAAAAAGGAGTCATCAGTCGGACCACAGAGAACCTCTCCATTATCAGTACCGTCCCAATCAGCACAAAGTTCACGACCACATTCATTATCATATCGAAATCCACGTCCTTTGAACCAATACACAGATGTTGGGAATTTTGAATTAGTGGTGCATGCCAACAAATCGCCGTTCTTCAAAAGAAAATTCGACGAGTTCAAGTTTTCGAGAGAATATCTGATGACAAACAGGAAGAATGCCTTGAGCAAGAAAATTCAGTTACTCTTCATGGAAAGACATTTGGCCAAGATGTTCTTACTCAGTTCAGTAGCAGACATCTATTTCCAATCCATTTGCTGCTTTGTATGTAACTACTTGAAGCAGATCTCTTCGAGTTCTCAGTACAACGTTTTTCACAAGTTTGCATTGAGATATTTCGGTAACAGTGTCAGAATACAAAAGTTGATGATCTCAAACATACCGAAATTGACTTCATATCATTTCGATTATTTGATGAGTTCCACCATCATCTTAGGATGGAGTACCATCTATCAAGAGACAGAATTGAATGCTTATGCGAGTTTCACCACGGGAATTCTTTCCATCATTTCAAGCGGCATGAAGAACAGTCCGAAATCGGAAGATTCCTCATCCGACTTGGAGTTCGCTCTGGACAGTATAATTCAACTGTTCAAGAGTTGTTTTGTGCCTTCTTATGACTTCACTTTCTTAAAAGAAATCCACGCTAATTTGAAGTCCTTGAACATTGATCAAATAACGTCATCGATGGCAGCAGTTTCATTTCAAAATCTAGACGATTTCTTACAAAGTTTGATGATTGATTTACAAAATCCAGAAAACAGATCCGACAAGATGAGTACTTATAAGCCCAAATTTATGTACAAGCTATTGACTGATTGGTATGCTATAATTCCGTCCAGAATGTTTAATTTCCGGTACGAAAGCTTTCAAATGGGGCAGTGGGAAAATGTCATTTATTGTTACTATGCCGCTACGTCCAAACTGTTACAACTGATCATGCCAGAGGTTTCATTTGTGTTTAGTCTAGAGTTTATGGGTATTACTCTGACGCACTTCCAAAAGATATTCTCCACATTGATCCTGAGCGGTATTAGTGGTGATATTCGGTACCATCTGAAGTACCTTTCAAGAGTATATGGATTTTTCAACAAAAGACAGGCAATGTTGTACGATGAGATCTTTTTCAAGTCTTTGAGTATCTTGAAAAACGACGGGATATATGAGAGTGGATTCAAATTGGAAAATATCGACGAAAAGATCATTACGAGTTTCAATAACACTGTTATCAGACCTGAGAATTACCCGTACTCCAACGGGTCTTCCCCTGGTAACGACATTTTGTTCTTGGGACAGCATCACGACGATGAAGAGAACGTTGAAAGATTATTACAGAGCCTCAGTTACAATGAAGTAGATCTCCGCCAGACTCAAGACGGAGAATTCGATATCAATAGTGGTTTCTTGAAGGCAGATTTTATTCCAGCCGAGGATCCACCAATGTCAAACAATATCGCAGGACAATTTGAAACGATCCAAGATGATCTAGAAATAGTATATAGGATCAGATTAATGCTTTTACACCAACAATCCTAATGATTTGGCATGGTGTCTGGCATGTTCTGGAACAAATGTTGAAATGAAGAAATATGAATGATCGTAACCTTCCACTTTTTGCAAATCGATTTTGCCCTTCAAGTTGGCACTCAACTCTGACAGTTGAATCAAGTTGTCACACTGCAAAATTTCGTAAAAACTATCACCCAATCCAACATGGATCAAGATCTTGTCGTCAAGTTTGTTTGGATATTCCTTGATGAGTTTTGCCAAATCGTAATTCTCCCAATTGGAACGGTCTGCGCCTAAATATTTGGCAAAAGCCAGTTCTGTCCACACGTTTTCATAAATGTTTGACAGCGGTGAGAACAGCGACACAGATTTGTACTTTTGTGTCTTGTTTGTCAAGAAATGTAAAATTGCCCCAAATCCACCCATCGAGTGACCAGTGATGGAGATATTGTCCTCAAAGTCCAAAGTTGGAAATTCCTCAGAGAGCAATTGAGGAAGCTCTTTATCAATATATGAGTACATCTGGTAGTTTTCCTTCCAACCCTCTTCAGTGGCATCGACATAGAATCCAGCACCTGTGCCCACATACCAACAGTCTTCTGAGGCATATGCCGCGTCCACTTCACGTGGCGAAGTGTCTGGGAACACAAGGGCAAATCCGTAGTTCAGAGCATGCTGAAACCATCCACCTTTATCGGTAACATTGGCTGGAGTACAGGTCAATCCGGACAAGTAGATCAATACCGGTGTCTTTTTGCCGCCTGCTTCATAAGATGGAGGCAAAAACACATTGACATCCATCTTGGAGTTGACCGCTTTGGACTTGTGGGAGAGCTTGAGCAATTGGCCCCCAAAAGTCTTGATCTTTGCTTCAACGTTGAAACTCATTTTGATTTTGTGCGTTGGTTGTGTGTGCAAGAGTACTGGAATTTCATCATCTAAACCGATGTATGTCAATCTTTATACGATTTTTTCCCGCTCCACTTTTGTACCGCCCCAGTACAAAATTGCTCCATTGAGTTAAAGTATGCTGGCTAGCCGGGAATGACAAGGTCCGACGGGCCGGTCTTCTCTGCGATGCCGGAAGGCAGGCAACGGGGTGGGGATATGCATGGATATGCCAATGCACCTCGCTACGGGTGGAAAAGTTCGGTGCGTCCAAAGGGAACACTGGCTGTTCTGGCTCGGCCTCTTCGTAAATCACCGACCGACCACAGGTCAAAAATATACGGTAAAACAGGTGCCGGGAAGAAGAAAATCAAAAGTATATTAAATTGATGCGTTTGTCGAGCGGAATGGGTGTGTTGAGAAGCGGGCATTGAGGAAATGATACTTTCAGCCAATTTAAGCAGCTCACTCAGAGCGCAGCATGGGATATCCACATACACCGTCGTATATGCCCATCAACACCTGTATTGAGAGTTCGTTTTTGTGTCCTTTCATGCACGACCCTTTATTCCCTTCTAAACGATCAACGGCTCGAGATGTGAGCAGATAACAATAGTACTAAAGAGGGCTGTATTTCGATCCGGATTTGACTCGGTTGCGCTCGGATGATAATTCTACAGACCCGAGAGCTGTGCTAGGCGCATGTTCACCACCACATAGCACAGATGCCAAGAGTGGTAAGCTTTTTTCGCACTCCAACATGGCTACAAATACATGTATACAACAACACCACAAACGATGAGTGTGCCTTGCATCTCGCACTAATAAACACCATTCCGAATTTCCCTACTAGTCAACAGGATGGCTTTGACATTTAAGTAAGTGTATAATGTCACCAATTTATTAAAGCCTATTATTACAAGACACATCCCTTGAGGCTGTGACAAAAAATTTTCTTTTCGCTCCCTTCCGCTTCAAAGTCCCTCGCACGAAAAAAATCAAATCTCTAACAAATCTATATATATATAGAAGTTATCTGCATCGATAAACAATTCAGTTGGATTGAATTTGGACTATCAGGAGTTGAAAATGGGTATTTTGGGTAGAAAACTGAGTGCAAGTTCAAGTGACAAGTCGTTGCAGGGAGGACATGTCCCAAATGTCAAGTTGACACATGAAGATCAGAGAAATTTAAAATTTAGATCAGAGAACGTCCATGATCCGATATTGGATGCCGTGAACGAACAGCAACCTTTTGAGCAACAACAAAACGGCAACCATCAACGTATGTCTTCTTTGGGCCACTTGAATGGTATGAAAGATATCTTTGGAGCTCCAATACAGAACGCCGATATCTCGAATCCAACTAGAGCAAGAGATGAAAGACCAATGGATACCATTAGATCTTTTGAATACGCTATTACAGGTGATTCTATCTACAGAGACCAGTTAGAAACCCCGCAATTAGGTTGGAGATTGAGATCGTCTTTCAACTATGGCCCAAACACTGGTTCGTACACGACAAATGGAGCTACCGGTTATTCCGATGGTAACTACGGTTATCATGACAACGTTTCTCAAGCACAACCACAACTGATTTACACTGCTCCAGAACTGGCTCCAGTAGAGACAAAGAAGAAGAGAGGTTTGTTTGGTAGAAAGAAATGAGTCCCGCTCATCTCATGACGTTGTTTTGATTAGTTCATTTTTTTGTTTTTGTTGTTTACTTTGTCTATGTCTTATTAAAAAATAGTATGGTGTTTTTCAATTCTCATATAAGTGGAATGTCTCTGTCTGTGGCACAACTTTATTTGTTTATAGTTTGTTTGGTGGACAGCCTTCTCGGTATTTGACTTTATACTATTTATCCATTTGTGCGCCTTGATCTAGGCATATGCATTTAATTTAAGAAAAAAAAAATCTATGGGGTATATCAGTACAGCGTAGGGAGGTGATGGTTCGATGGTTACCGTAGCTATGGGCAAATCGTGTCATAGGAACTTAAACTTCAAGGTTCGGCCTCTCACGACACTACCGAAGGGTTTAAACTCATATCCTGCACTGCAGAAGTGCTGTATGAGAATAGTTTGTTCAACTTGAAGCTGTCAAATAGATAGCGATCTTGCGTCTTATTATAAAACACTGCGCGCCTCGGTGACCAGATCGGCTCAAAGCCTTAACAAAGTCCGATTCGCTTGACGTTGTATCCACGCTGTTCAAAACAGCTATTCAGCTTAAATCTACCTCAGCGCTCTCTATAAAGCTCTTATCTGGCTCCACCATCAGAAGCCCACCATGCTTTTCACAAACTTGATCTCTACTATATTAACTATGGTACTCTCCAGCCACTGACGATGGAAAAAAAACACAAAAAAAGTCTTTTGGCTGAGATTTGTCCGATTTTTATGTGTTTGTTCAAGCTATAGGATGGCCAACTGGACCTCATTGATAGGATCACTGCTTAATGACGATATTTTGAAACACGAGTTGGGAATTGAAGGAATAGATTTGGATGTAAGTGCGAAAGTGGTGGAAATCAAAAACACCAAAACGTTCAGTTGCTTCGATCGAGGCTTGAGTTTCTACTTCATCGATGGAAATTTAGATTCAATTGACTTTTTCAACAAATCAACCAAGAAATTTGCCTCAATTTCTCCTGATATCAAATTACCCTATGAAATTGAGCTCAGATTCACCGGAAAAGATTTCGTTACCAAATTTGGCGAACCTTTGGAGAAAGGTGGTGGTAATAAGAGTGGTATAGATATTTGGCTAAGATTCAACCATTTTCAAGTAGAGTTAGATGAAAGATTATCTTGGGACAATGCCAGTAAAGCGCTTTGGACCAATCTTACAATTTTTTGAATAAGAGGGGTATCATATGATTGTTCATTAAAATGAGAGACTATCCAGTCTCATAAGTGTAAAAAGGGCTCTCGAATCAACGAGTAAGCCCATTTCTCTATATACGACATTCATGGAATCTTGGATATGAAACAGAGAGAGGAATGCAAGATGCTCGAACGAGTAACAAAAAGATCACAATGTCGAAATCAACAAGATCATTGAAATAATGAGTGCAGTAACCGACGAAGCAGTAGGTTGTAAAAGTGATGATGCGCCGTTTTCCACTGGAATCGATGAAGTGGTGCTTGCGGAAGATGAAGCTGACGATGAAGAAGAAGAGGCGCCAGAATTCGAAGTTGATTCTGAAGCAGCGGAAGTAGAAGTGGAAGAAGATAAAGTGGTTGCACCACCGATGAGACCACCATGGGCAGTTCTTACTGCTGCCAGAGTAGTTGATTCACCTTCAGCGTTGGTAGTAACTTGGCTAGTCAATGCTGCAATTGGAGTGGTGACGCTTCCAGTGGTTGAACCTTCAGAGTTGGTCAATGGAAGTGTAGTCATCAACGATGCAATTGGAGTAGTGACTGTAGTCGGCTCACCGGCAGCGTTAGTGGTGGTGTAAGTGGTCAATGCACCTACTGGAGTGGTGACGGTTGTCAGTTGACCATCAGCATTGGTGGTTGTGTAAGTGGTCAATTGGGCATCCCCTGCACCAGTTGTGGTGGCACCTTCCAGGGCAGCCAGAGAGGCTGCACTCAATGAGGCAACTGGAGTAGTGACTGTAGTCAAGTGACCAGCTGCATCAGTGGTGGTGTAAGTGGTTTCCAATGAAGCTATTGGAGTAGTAACTGTGGTTAATTGACCAGCAGCATTAGTAGTGGTGTAAGTAGTTTCCAATGAAGCTATTGGAGTAGTGATTGTAGTCGGTTTGCCGGCAGCGTTGGTGGTGGTGTAAGTGGTCAATGCACCTACTGGAGTGGCGACGGTTGTCAGTTTACCAGCAGCATCAGTAGTGGTGTAAGTGGTCAACTCATCCCCACCTGTGGTGAGGACTGAGTATGGTGACGTAGTTACAACAGTTGTGCCTCCAACCACTGTAGTCAGACCCACAGATCCAGTTCCCTTATCAGTGACAGTGAATGTGACTGTGGTATATGGAGAAGTGGTTGTAGTTGTTGTAGTGGATCCTTTCTCTCCGACAATCTCGGTGGTGATAACCGTGTACGAAATTGCACTGGTTACTTGAGTTGTCTTTGCTGCAACCTCTGTAGTAGTGGTTTGACCACCAACAACGGTTACCACGTAGTTGGTAGAGCTTGCTACCTCTGTGGCGGTCGAAGTCAACACCGTTGTGGAACCGTCAGCCTTGGTATGGGTGGTTTTTGTAACGACGTACAGTGGAGTGGAGCTGGACTTGGATGGACCAGCAGGAACTGTGGTGGTATAAGTGGTTGTGTGGAAACTTGTTACAGTGGTTGTTCCTGATTTGACCACTGTGGTTCCAACGGCAGTAACAGTGGTTACTACACTTGAAGGTGCAACTGAAGATGAAGCTGCAACCGATGAAGATGAAGTTGAAGTCACGGCGTGCGTAGAAGTGTAAGTGCTTGAGTGAACACTTGTGATAGTTGAACTGCCAGAGGTTATTGTAGTAGTGACGGCTGTAGTGTAAGTTTGTGTGGTTGATACTGTAGATTTGGTCGTTCCTGTAGATTCTGCAGTCTCTGTCAAAGAGCTTTCAGCTTCCGTGGAAGAACCGGCGGCGACACTGGCTGATGAAGAGATTTCGTAGTCAAACTCAGTGGCAATTGAACCCATGTCGTAACACTCGTCATAAGTGATAACATCTCCGTTGGCATCGAGCAACGTGAAAACGTTAGAACAGTCTGGAGTCAATAAATAACTGAGCCCGTCATCTGGGGTATAAATCATCATCCATTTGTCGACGTCATCCAATAATGAATCCAAGTCACCGTATTCGACGACAACTTCAAAACCATAATCGGAAGCTTCAATGTCTAAGTCACCCCCAATGACAGCACCTTGAATTTCGATGGTGTCTTCGTAAGTGACATCTATGACAATGGTACTTGTGAGACCTGTTGCTGTAGTTGTGTAGGATAAATCCTCGTTGATGTACACATAATCCCTCTTGAACAAGTCAAGCACACTGGGTACTGGAGTTGTATCTTTTTGATATAACTTTATTTCCAATGCCAATACACATGAGCTGAACAAGAGTAATGCATGCAAAAACAAATGTTGGCTATTGGAAAATAGCATGAATCTCTATGTGTGTGTTTATAATTGCATCTATATCTTTGGAGAACAAGTTGAATTGTGAGAAAGAGGGAATGAAGAATACTTTTAAAGCATTTGGGGGAGTGAAAAAAGAAAACTTTAATATCTAATCCCGGTTCATCTGATGCATGCAAATAATTAGACTCAAAAAAGAAAGTAAACAATACACAACAATTCAAAAGAAAGGTAAATAAGATCCCTTATTAGGATAGCTGTCGGCAACATTGAGAGAAGTAAAATATTCACTAATGGCTTTAAGTCAAACTATGTGCGTTTTTTCTTTTTTCTTGCATGACACAGATGCAACTCTAAACTTATTCTGTGTTTTTTTATCCCAAAACAGTACATTTCTTAGTGGAAGAGGTTCCAGACACGTCTATTGAGTAGTTTTTCAGAGAGCACTTGCAGAACTTTGTGTTGGCATATTACCTTTTGCAGTGCAGCCGATGGTCTCCAAACCTCAGTGCATGCTGTGTATGCTATATCGGTGACGGGAGATGGACCACGAGATGGATACTTTTGACCCCAAACAGTAAAAATCTATCACTGAGAAACAGCGAAAAGATCGCTGAAAAAGAAACTACTTTCCACCAACTGGAGCCGAAAGATAGCAGTCGAGAATGATGAGTAAAGTTTAGTCGACACAAAAATCAGAAGGTCACGATGTACCGGTTAAAATTGTGGAGGTTTCTTTTCTATTGTTTACGAAGGTCAAAAAAGAGCAGCTAGTGGTTTCTCCTTCTCGTAAAGCTAGTGTCAAAAGATGTAAAAGAAAATAATCTGGTATTATGTGAGGGATCTACCTTATTAAGTGTACCGATAAAGTTTACAGATCTGTTGTTTTTACAGCCAAAAAAAGTTTTGTATCTGAGTCAATATGCACGTCTGACTTTTTTCCTACATATATTGCAGAAATACTTCCCAAAAGGGTCAAATTTGGGTTAATCTAAGAAAAAACCCCAAAGCGGGCAATTTTCTATAGTGCGACAAAGTGAGGTTAGCAAGTGAATATGGCATGAATATCCGAATATGAGATAAGAAACAAGTGCAAATACTTATCTGGCGTAAATTGAGCTCTATTGCTTTTCGTTCTAGACCCCAGACGTGTCCATATTAGTGTAGAGCGAAGTTCTCGGTTCAGCAGAGTGTACTGCTCACCACTGTTGCCTAGACGAGACCAGCAATTCCAGATTCCCATCAGCTTATTGTAAGGTAGGTGCTTCCAGTTGTAGTCAACTGCAGTGTTAGTCAATGTGGGCCTGATCGTTCATGACTACGATAGGGAAGTGCATTCACAAATCCTTATCTGCGCATGATAGTCTTTGTAATCTTTCTGATATTCACCCTAAATATTGGCCGCTTTTATTTCAGTTCTTCGAGTTCTCGCCGGCTGAGCACAGTTTCTGAGTACACACAAGCTGATAACACTAGTTAAGTTATTTGAGCCAAATCTAGCCAAAGTAAGAAAGCAAAAGTAGCCAAAGCAGGTCCTAAGCCAAAAGCCAAACCCAAAGCAAAAGCACAGCCGGTCGAAACAAAAGCAAAGGCAACCAAAGCAAAATCAAAGCTCAAGCAAAAGAAAAGCCAAAGCAGGCACAAAGCCAAATCCAAACCTCAAAGCAAGGTGCAAGACCAAAGCAAGGCAAAACCAAGAAAAGCCAAATCTATTACCCCCTTCCTGTGACAGCCCCAGTATTTCCCGAAACGACGACATTGAAAATTTTAAGAAAAAAAACGCACACAAACACAAGATGAGATCCAAATCACCAAAAGAACAAGACTCAAGTCCGGACAAGTGCCGCAATTCAGCACCTTAGAAATCCCATTTGGCGTTTTCGAGCCCCCGAATTCAGGTAGCACATTTGTGAGAAGTTTCCGGCGATTGGACGTCCATAACACCGACAGCGGCTGCATTATTACTACTGACACATCCCTAGTCTAGTCCATCAAAATGCCACCGCCACCGCCGCCTCCTTCTTTAAAAGGACGAGCACCACCACCACCACCACCGAGGACCAAATTGGGACTGCCTCCACTGGCTCCTCCACGTTCAGCGCCACCTCCACCGTCAAAAACAGCACTGAAGCCAGACAGAAAACACGAGCTCGAGGCCCGCAAGAAAAGATGGCTCCAGTTACAGAAGAAAAGGCACGCCACGATCCGGAAATCCGAGGGAACTTTCGTGCACTCCACAAAGAATGAAATGCCACCTGAACACTTGCGAAAGATCATGGAAGAGCACGGAGATTTATCGTCAAAGAGATTCACTGCTGACAAGAGACTGTACCTCGGGTCCTTGAAGTACATGCCACATGCGATTATTAAATTATTGGAAAACATGCCCCAGCCGTGGGAATCTGTAAAAGAGGTGAAAGTGCTATACCACATCACCGGGGCGATCACTTTTGTCAACGAAACACCAAGAGTGATCAGGCCAGTGTATACTGCGCAGTGGGCCGCTACCTGGTTGCTGATGCGGCGTGAAAAGGCTGCAAGAAAGCATTTCAAGAGAATGAGATTCCCACCGTTCGATGACGAGGAGCCCCCGATCAACTGGAGCTCGAACATCCAGGATGTGGAGCCTCCAGAGCCCGTACAGTTGGAATTGACTGAAGAAGACGAGGGAAAGGTAAGTGAGTGGTTGTACGACGAAAAGCCCTTATCAGATGACTCAAATCACGTCAACGGCGAGTCCTATAAGAAGTGGAAACTAGATCTAGAGACAATGGCCACTTTGCACCGGCTTTCGTCGCCCTTGTTGTCGGAATCTACCGACCCGAATTTCAAGTATCTCTTTGACAAAGAGTCGTTTCTCACGGCAAAAGCGTTAAATTTGGCACTCCAAGGCGGCCCTAAGTTCGAGCCTTTAGCGCAGAATGCCAGCAATCCAGACGATGAAGATTTCAACGAGTTCAACTCGATAGACAGAATCATGTTCAGAGTGCCCATCAGGACAGAATACCGGGTCGCATTCCCGTATTTGTACAATTCAAACGTCTATGGAGTCGCTAATTCGTGGTACCATCACCAATTGCAATGCTTTGTCCCGAGAGAAGATCCCGAGCTTTCTCTGTTCAGTTTTGACAAGAATTTTCACTTGATACCTCCAAAAACCGCTACAAATGTACCATATGTTAACCAATTGGAAGAAGACTTGGAAGAAATGGATGTCCCCTTCACACCGGCATTAGAGGATGAGGAATTGGAGCCAGAAGGCACTTACGGTGCCTTGGAGTTGGTATGGGCACCGTATCCGTTCAATGTGCGTTGCGGAAACACCGTAAGAGCCGAAGACGTGCCGTTGCTCAAGAACTGGTACTTGGAGCGGCAATCCCGGGACCAATACCCGGTCAAAGTGCGTGTGTCTTACCAAAAATTGCTCAAAACACATGTCTTGAACGAATTAACAGCCACAAAACCGTCAGACCAGAGGAAAGTCAACTTGCTAAAGTCGCTAAAAGGCACCAAATACTTCCAAGAGACCACTGTAGACTGGGTCGAGGCGGGCTTGCAAGTGGTGCAACAGGGCCACAACATGTTGAACTTGCTCATACACAGGAAAGGGTTGACGTATTTGCACTTGGACTACAACTTCAACTTGAAACCCACCAAGACCTTGACGACAAAGGAGAGGAAGCGGTCGAGATTTGGGAATGCATTTCATCTCATGCGGGAGTTGTTGAGGGTGATCAAGTTGGTGGTGGACTCGCATGTCCAGTACCGGCTCGGCAATATCGATGCCTACCAATTAGCGGACGGGTTGAACTACATTTTCAATCATTTGGGCCAGTTGACGGGGATCTACCGTTATAAGTACAAAGTGATGCACCAGATCAGGGCCTGTAAGGACTTGAAGCACGTTATCTACTACCGTTTCAACACAAAAGAGGTCGGAAAGGGCCCAGGATGCGGCTTTTGGCAGCCCGGGTGGAGAGTCTGGATCAATTTCATGCGGGGGACGATCCCCTTGTTGGAGAGATGGTTGGGCAACTTGTTGCTGCGTCAATTCGAAGGAAGACAGTCGAAATCGATGGCCAAGACGATCACAAAGCAGAGAGTGGACTCGTACTATGATCTCGAGTTGAGAGCGTCTGTAATGCACGATATTCTCGACATGATACCTGAGGGGATCAAACAGAACAAGTCTAAGGCGATTTTGCAGCATTTGAGCGAGGCTTGGAGGTGCTGGAAACTGAACATTCCCTGGAAAGTGCCTGGACTTCCAGAGCCCGTAGAAAATATTATCGAAAGATATATCAAGCTGAAGGCCGATGGCTGGATCTCTGTAGCGCACTACAACAGAGAAAGGATCAAGAGAGGAGCCACAGTCGATAAGGCCGTTGCTAAGAAGAATTTGGGCCGGTTGACGAGATTGTGGTTGAAAAATGAGCAGGAGAGACAGAAGAGTTTCCAGAAAGACGGGCCATATGTATCTCCAAAAGAGGCTGTAGCGATTTTCAGCACCATGGTGCACTGGTTGGAAAGTAGGAAGTTTTCGCCAATCCCGTTCCCGCCTTTGAACTACAAGCATGACAAGAAGTTGTTGGTGTTGGCTTTGGAGAACTTGAAAGAGAGTTATTCGGCAAAGGGCCGGTTGAATTCCAGCCAGAGAGAGGAATTGGCCTTGATAGAACAGGCTTATGATAATCCGAACGAGTGTCTTGCCCGGATCAAGAAGTTCCTCTTGACTCAGCGGGTCTTCAAAGAGAGCAGTTTGGAGATGATGGACCACTACAGCCACATCTCGCCTGTCTACGACATTGACCCATTGGAAAAGATCACCGATCTGTACTTGGACCAATATTTATGGTACGAGAGCGAGCGGCGGCAGTTGTTTCCTAATTGGGTGAAACCGAACGACGCCGAGATCCCGCCCTTGTTGGTGTACAAGTGGTGTCAGGGGATCAACAACTTGGATGACGTGTGGAATGTAGACCAAGGGCAGTGTAATGTGATGTTGGAGACCAGTTTGGACAAAATAGCCGAGAAGGTCGACTTGACGTTGTTGAACCGGTTGTTGAGGCTCATTGTAGACTCCAACATTGCCGACTACATCACGGCAAAGAACAACATCGGTATCACCTATAAAGATATGAACCATGTCAACCAGTACGGGTTAATCCGGGGCCTCCAATTCTCGTCTTTTGTGTTCCAGTACTACGGGCTCGTGCTTGATTTGTTGTTGTTGGGATTGGACCGGGCAACAGACTTGGCCGGAGCCCCGGGCTCGCCGAACGAGTTTTTGCAGTTTTCCGACACAAAGACCGAGAAAAGATCCCCAATTCGGTACTATTCCCGGTACGTGGACAAGATCCACATCTTTTTCAGGTTCGAGCAGGCGGAAGCTGACGAATTGGTCCAGGACTATCTCTCTGAGAATCCGGACCCGAATTTCGAGAACGTTGTCGGCTACAACAACCGGCGGTGCTGGCCACGTGACTGCCGCATGCGGTTGATGCGGCACGACGTCAACTTGGGGCGGGCCGTTTTCTGGGACATCGAGGGCAGAATCCCCCGCTGCTTGGCCACGATGCAATGGGAGGACTCCTTCGCCTCAGTGTACAGCAAGGACAACCCAAACTTGTTGTTCTCGATGTGCGGATTCGAGGTGCGGATATTGCCCAAGTGCCGGGCGGAAAATACGTTTTCCCAAGATGGAATTTGGGATCTTGTGCACGACCAGACCCGCGAGCGAACTGCCAAAGCGTTTTTGCAGGTCGCGGCCGCGGACGTGGACAAATTCAACAACCGGATCCGGCAGATCTTGATGTCGTCTGGGTCCACGACGTTCACCAAGATCGCCAGCAAATGGAACACCGCCTTGATCTCGTTATTTGTATACTACAGAGAGGCCCTGATTGCGACCCCGGCGTTGCTCGATGCCCTTGTGAAAGCCGAGACCAAAGTGCAGACTCGTGTAAAACTCGGCTTGAACTCCAAGATGCCCTCGCGGTTCCCTCCACTGGTGTTCTACACCCCGAAGGAACTAGGTGGGCTTGGCATGTTAAGTGCGTCGCACATCTTGATTCCGGCGTCGGATTTGCGGTGGTCGCAGCAGACAGACACCGGGATCTCGCATTTCCGGTCCGGGATGACGCACGACGATGACAAGCTCATTCCGACGATCTTCCGGTACATCACGACGTGGGAGAACGAGTTCTTGGACTCGCAAAGAGTGTGGGCGGAGTATGCAATGAAGAGGCAGCAGCTGTTGCTGGAGAACCGTAGATTAGCATACGAGGACATGGAAGAGTCCTGGGACAGAGGTTTGCCGCGGATCTCGACGTTGTTCCAGAAAGACCGGCACACTTTGCTGTACGACAAGGGCCATAGGATCAGACGGGAGTTCAAGAAGTACTCGCTTCCCCGCAACAACCCCTTCTGGTGGACGTCCAACTTCCACGACGGCAAGCTCTGGAACTTGAATGCTTATAGAACGGACGTGATCCAGCTGCTTGGAGGCATCGAGACCATCTTGGAGCACACTTTGTTCAAAGGTACAGGTTTCGATTCCTGGGAGGGTTTGTTCTGGGAAAAGCTGTCGGGATTCGAGGACTCGTTGAAGTTCAAGAAGTTGACAAATGCACAGAGATCCGGGTTGAGCCAGATCCCGAACCGTCGGTTCACGCTCTGGTGGTCCCCCACCATCAATAGGGCCAACGTCTATGTAGGTTTCTTGGTCCAGTTGGACTTGACGGGCATTTTCTTGCACGGTAAGATTCCGACGTTGAAGATCTCGTTGATCCAGATTTTCCGGGCGCATTTGTGGCAGAAGATCCACGAGAATATCGTGTTTGATCTCTCGCAGGTGTTTGACGGCGAATCGGATGTCTTGCAGATCGATACCGTGCAAAAAGAGCTGATCCACCCGCGGAAATCGTACAAGATGAACTCTTCATGTGCAGATATCGTGTTGCTCAGCAATTTCCGCTGGAACGTGTCCCGTCCGTCGTTGTTGTACGACAAGAACGACAAAATGGACGAGACCAGCTCCAAATTCTGGATCGATGTGCAATTGCGGTACGGAGACTACGATTCCCATGACATTTCACGGTACACCAGAGCTAAATACTTGGACTACACCACAGACGAGCAGAGCTATTATCCCTCGCCAACTGGGATCGTTGTCGGTATAGATCTCCTGTATAACATGTACGACGTCTACGGGAACTGGTTTCCTGGCTTGAAACCGTTGGTCCAGAACGCCATGAAGACCATCATGAAGGCCAATCCGGCTCTCTACGTGTTGCGGGACAGGATCCGTAAAGGTTTGCAATTGTACCAGTCGCAGCCCCAGGAACTGTTCTTGAATTCCAACAACTATGCCGAGTTGTTCAGCAACGACACCCAGTTGTTTGTAGACGACACCAACGTGTACAGAGTGACAGTGCACCAAACTTTTGAGGGAAACGTCACGACGAAGCCGATAAATGGGTGTATTTTCATGTTGAACCCGAAAAACGGGCAGTTGTTCTTGAAAGTGATCCACACCTCGGTGTGGGCCGGCCAAAAGCGGTTGGGCCAGTTGGCCAAGTGGAAAACTGCCGAGGAAGTCGCGGCTTTGGTGTTGTCGTTGCCCTCTGAAGAGCAGCCCAAGCAGTTGATCGTCACCAGAAAGGGGATGATGGACCCGCTCGAAGTGCACATGTTGGACTTTCCGAACATCAGCATCCGGCCTTCGGAGTTGCGTTTGCCTTTCGCCGCATCGATGAAGATCGACAAGTTGGCCGACATCGTCTTGAAGCTGAAAGAGCCCCAGATGATCTTGTTCAACTTGTACGACGACTGGTTAAAAACGATCTCCTCTTACACGGCATTTTCCCGGCTCATCTTGATCATGAGGGGCTTGAATGTGAACGAGGAAAAGACCAAGTTGATCTTGCGTCCAGACAGCTCTGTGGTGACACTGGAGAATCACATCTGGCCGTCTTTGAGCGACTCCCAGTGGATAGAGGTGGAGAACCAGCTCCGGGACTTGATCTTGAACGACTATGCTAAGAAG
Source organism: Nakazawaea sp. yHDR128 (assembly GCA_030571255.1). Classification (NCBI taxonomy): domain Eukaryota; kingdom Fungi; phylum Ascomycota; class Pichiomycetes; order Alaninales; family Pachysolenaceae; genus Nakazawaea; species Nakazawaea sp. yHDR128. The sequence goes on along the minus strand of JAJLXL010000008.1, from coordinate 895,379 downwards.
TACAATGTGAATGTTGCCTCGTTGACGCAGACTGAGATTCGAGACTTGATCTTGGGCCAGGATATCAGGGCCCCGTCGGTGAAGAGGCAGCAAATGGCCGAGCTCGAGCAGAATGAGCAAACCGAGCTGTTGACCGCAGTGAAGACCAAGACCCAGAACGTGCATGGAGAAGAGATTACCACTGTCACGACAGCCAACTACGGCCAAAAGACGTTCACGTCGCGGAACGAATGGCGTAATAGGGCCATTTCGCTGGCCAACTTGTACCAGCGGTTGAAGAACATCTATGTGGCACAGCTGGACGACGAGGACACCGTGTATATCATGCCGAAGAACTTGTTGAAGAAACTCGTGCAGATCTCGGATCTCCGGTGCCAAGTGGCTGCCTTCTTGTACGGGTCTTCACCGCCTGACAACGACCAGATCAAAGAAATCAGGCTGGTGGTGTTGGTGCCGCAGTTGGGGAACAACTACTCGGTGGAGTTTAACCCCAAGTTGCCGAATGAGCCACTTCTAGAAGGTTTGGAGCCTTTAGGATGGGTTCATACCCAGCTGACCGAGTCTGAGCACTTGACTCCCTTGGAGATCGCCACACAGGTCAAATTGCACGAGCTGAATCAGGACCAAATAGGGCCTGGATCTGTCGTCTTGACCGTGGCTTTCACTCCCGGAAGTGTCTCGTTGACCCTGTTGAAATTAACCAAAAACGGTCTCGATTGGGGGCTAGAAAATAGGGATACCGTCTCCACTGAGCCGCAGGGCTTTGATGTTAAATTCAGTAGAAAAAGCCAGTTATTGGTGTCGGACCGGATCTCGGGCTTCTTCTTGACTCCAGACGACGATATCTGGAACCATGCTTTCATGGGTGCAAGTTTCAGCCTGGACCAGGACTACAATTTACAGATCGGTACACCTTTGCCTTTCTACCATGCCTTGCACCGTCCGGTGCATTTCCAGACTTTCAACGAGATGGAGTACAATTTCGATAAAGATGACGTGTTTGCGTGAAGCAGAGCTTGCAAAAGCTAAATGTATAAATAGGAATGAATGTAGTATTCATTAATGTATCAAGAATCAGATTTCCTTTTTGGGAATATGGAGCATTTTTTTTCAGCACCAAAATATTTCGTCATGATCCATACACATAGTGATCATTACAGTAATGATATTCAATTGATTAAACGATACACACTCAAACCGGGGTTCTCACTTCGAAAAATCTCTTCAAATAGTACACTTGGAACACAGAATTCAGTGCCACAACGATCAATTGCAACAATGACCACCATTTGACCCTGGAATTTGTAGATTCTGCAGTGTTTCTATGCGTTCTCTCTCTGACAACTATATAACTCTGCTCATTCTTGACATCATTTGTCAACTCGGTCAATTTCTTGATGGCAACGTCCAAACTGTCACCACTCTTGTCGTTGATATCCACATAAATGACACCATGGACGTTGAAACTGACATCCTTGGAGGTGATTGAAGATCTCTCATTCGAGAAACAGTACGTGTATTTACCGGTTTTGTCCGCCTTGATGGACAAATCTCCGTGGGAACTGTCAGTAAGTTTCTTCACAACATTCCCATTTGGATCCATGATCCAGAAGTCCAGCTCTAATTGTGTAGAAGACAGAGGGTTTCTGTCACCAATCTGGTAGGTGACTGCCAACTCGTCATTTCTCTTCAAGTTCTCGAAAAAACAGTGTTTCCCATTCGGAGGCAACAAAATGTTGTGATTCAGGGCACACAACTGTGTCAATGCAACGAGTACCAACACAAATGCCTGGATATTGGATCTCATCATAACAGCAATCCTTGTCACTGACGTGTTTAATCGAGATCATTTATGCTTCAAATTTTTCTCCAAACAAAAAAACGCGGTATTTTGTGATTTCGTGCACGACGGAAGTACTGTTCTTGCAAACACATGTGAACGATGTGATACCTGTGGTCAAGGCGCATAGATCTCTATAGAACTGGGTACCTAGAGATGCCAGAATGGTACAATTGATATGCACAAACAACTACACTACAGACTAACTTATACGGTTCAAATTTTATTATTTTTTTGCGGTTTTGGGCTTTTGATGGACCAAGATATAGAATGGATGCTTGAAACGGGCACGCGAAAAGTTGTATGATTTCACACTCCACACGGTGAATGATGGTGTGTAAGCAGGGTGACAAATGGCTCCATGAGATTTGAAAAATGACAAAAAATTATGTATGCATGGTAAGATGAACAATTGGAATGATTGAAAGCAGATCAAAATTGGTAGCTCATGGGCTCTCATCATATCTTTAACTCTTCACTGTTTGCATTTTTTGGCATCAATTAAACACCTTGGTTGAGGTTTGATTTGATTTACTTTCTTCTGAAAGCACAACCTTCAGACAACTTGGCCTTACCACCTGTTGGGGAACATAAGACAGTGGTACATGAATCACATTGGACAGCAGTTTGTGCGTGGGAGAAAACAGTGGTGATGGTCAAACAACCTGGACATCTTACATCCATGAAAAATGAACGTGGACTTTGGACCAAAGTCTTCAATTTGTGTTGCTTAGCTTCTGAAGCTGGGTTTGGGTTTAACAAATCTTGAACTAAAACCTACAAGTATTGAATAATCGTTAGTATCCTGTTGTTAATTGGGTGAAAAACCGTACAACTCTTGCAATCATCTTTCCAATATTTTGATAGATAATATTTGTCCAAAACCAATCTTGAATGGCATGAATAGAACCGCCGTGGTGGGAAGATGATATAAAAAGAGTTTATGGTGTTGGAACAGTGGAACATACCATCTTGGATGTACAGATATAATTTCTTCAAACTCTTCAAAAACTGCAAATTTGATTTTCTGGACAAAAATTAATGTTGAAAAATTTCCTCAGTGAGGAGGAAAAAATTTGATGATTGTGTGTGGCGTACACGACCATTCGTCTAAAGCTTCTCTTTTTTTCTTCAATCTCCTTCAGAAGAACTTGTGCCTCAGCACACGACATTCTGGTCTCACAGGAACAAAAAGTGCTTACATAATATTTGACATAAGGCATGAGGAAATTTACCCCTGGTCAGTGTATATATTCAAAAAGCAGTCACAAAAACACCAAGTTAGGATGGGATTACTAAAAATAATGATTATACCCAATCGGGAAATTTGGTTCATCCAATGGCCTATGGTCTCTGGTCTCTGACGGCATCACACGGTATCACACGGTAACAGCTGCAATGGTTCCCATAGAGCCAACGATCCCTGCGATCTGATCACAATGTTCACCACCACTTAGGTAGTCTCTGCTCATTGTGACCTCAATTGTTTCTGCTTTCAATCTGCTTCCAACCAAGGTTTTGTTACAGGGGCTAGATCCACACTCAAACGCGTAGACTACACATATAATTCTATCAAACTGTGTAGATAGGGGGTCCACAAAAATTACCATACCAAGCTATATACGAAATATACATAATGTAGTCTACATATACCATATCAATTCAAAGCACATACATGCAACGCTGTTATATTATATATGACATTATATCATCATCAGTTGTAAAAAGATGGATGGATAAATCAATCTTGAGGCGGTCAAGAGTGAATCAGGGGATGAGATAAATCCAACGGAAACGGCAAGTTCAAACAAAAATAAAACACACAACACAGACAGAAAGACACACAAAGAATAAAGATTGGGGTGTTATAGAAAAGGATGATAAGATAAAACCACAATAGAATAAAATCAATGCTTTGCAATAAAAGAATTCGATACTGGGATCATTTCACCGTTTTTTTCTTCTGCTTTTGTTGATTAACACCTCCAGCACCTGCTGCGCTTGACATCAGTGGGGGCAGTCCGTAGGAGTATTTTGGTTTCTTCTCTGCTGGTTTCAAGATTTGGAACGAACATAACAAACTTTCGTCAACGCTCATCATTGCACCTGCATTATCAAATTCACCACAGTAATTTGGCAGTGAGAATAATGTAACCAATTGTCTCTTACTGAAAAATTCGTAACCGTCTTCAACAACTTGATGCGCTCTGCATATTAAATCCATATCATGTTTTTGCAAGAATCTTGACACAACGTCCGGACCGAATGTAAAAGAGACACCACGATCATTTTCACTCCACCCTGTGATATCTTTATCGGGATCTGACCATAACAAATCACATAACAATCCTACATCTGGAATATCAGTTGGTCTCATAACTCTTCTGATCTGTTCCATTGTGTTCAAATCCGGACTCAAACCTCCGTGCATTGTGAAGATTTTCTCGTCAATGATTGCCAGTATAGGTAAACAGTTGAAACAATCGGTGAATGTTTTCCATAACTTGATGTTATAACGTCTCTTACATTCGTCATAAAATCCATAGATTCTGTTGATAGAGGCACACTCATGATTACCTCTTAATATGAAGAAATTCTCTGGATATTTGATCTTGTACAGCAATAACAAACAGATTGTTTCTAAACTTTGCTTACCACGATCAACGTAATCACCCAAGAACAAATAATTGGCCTCTGGTGGGAATCCTCCGTATTCGAAAAGTCTTAATAAATCATAATATTGACCATGAATATCACCACAAATCTGTTTTAATCAATCAGTTAGTAAAAAATTCATCTTCTGATGGAAAATCACGCGTATTTGTAATACATACCTTGATTGGAGCTTCTAATTCCAAGAGTATTGGTTGCTGGATCAATATTTCTCTTGCCTTTGTACAGAGATATCTTATTTCAAATTCCAGTAATTGAACTTGCTTCCCAGGTCTTGAACCTCTAACTTCTAATAATCTATCAATGATCGAGTCTATATCAGCTTCTTGTTGATCTGCCATTTTCTCAATCTGTTATGAATCCAAACCTCGTCAATATTTGATATCCCAATACCGGTTGAAACCAATTCTTCGTTGTTGTTATTATAATATGATTATAATAAATTAAGTGATTCAAAAAAAATTAGCAGCGACAAGGAGGAAAAAAAAATCCGTTGTTGTTTTTTCTCTCTGTGGTTGCCTCTCACTTGAAATCTAAATTCTCTCTTTTGCCTCTGGTATCTGATTCTTGGTATTGTCTGTTTCAGAAATACGCGATACTTGCAAAATAGATCTTAGAATTATAGATATGGGGTTTTTTTAGGTAAAGAGTTTCAAGTTTTCAGTATAAAATATGCAATCCAAATGAGATTTTGAATTGATTTTAAACGGGTAAATTGACGTTGATATCAAAAGAATCCTTTACAGAGATATAATAACTAATAAAATTAGTAGGGAAAAGATTTTTTTTCTAGTTGGAATTGAAAAAGATTTGAAGAAAAACTCGCTGCTTTTATATGATTTTCGCAGTGCGCGAGCTTTTGAGCGCAATTGTGGCCAGAGATCGAGCCTATCGATCGGCAGGCCAAATTCATCATATGCGGATTGATAAGCAAATAGGATTGTGAAGTGATGGCCGATTTGGTTTGTAGTGTGCCCTCTGGGCCTCTTTCCTTGATAACCTAAGTGCAATCGTTATCTTCTGTTATCTTTGATTATGACTCATGCCACAAAATGGGGATTTGGTTTAACCGACGCTACCCGGCTTTGGCGGCGCAGGGAATAATGGTATTAAGTGCACGACCCGATTCTGAGACTCCACAGTGCTGCAAAGTACAATCTGATATTATATGATACAAGGTACAGTTTCTATCTGGTATAGTGTGTAATGGTGCAGATTAGCGGTTTCAAGTGGGTAGTGGTTCAGGTTAGAGTGGGCAGTTCAATGTAGAGTAGTGTAGTCATTGTGGTTGAGCCAAATAGTGAGCAGGGAGCTCTCAGTCTTGTAATTCATAAGGCTACCAGTACCTAGGCATTGATCAAAATTCAAGCTTAATCTGCTTCTCTCAAGCACTTGCTGCTGTTAATCCCATGATTTTATGAATGTATACCCATCTGTCTAGTAAAAATGATCCATCGTAAACTGACAAAAAAATCATCATTTTTCACCCCAGATCAGATACCATCATTGAAGATATGTCAAAAACTCCCTTTCATAACATCTACAAGTTGAGATTAGTGTCGGAAACCGATCTCAGGCCCTGTGTGATCTGTTACAAACCTTCAAATGCCGTTTTGATCACTTTGAAATCATCCACAACTCTAGGGAAAACGGACTTCTTTTACATATGCCAATCACATCTATCCGATAAGAACTTTTGTCACCCGAAATACATAGATGACAACATCGATAACGAGGGAACTTTCAAGGAGTTGAATACAAAAATCCAGACGTTACAGAGGAAACAGTTCAATTTGAAAGAGCGGTTGAAAAGTTTGGAAAAGACTAAAGCAGACTCGGGCAAGATCCAGATTTCAAGCATTGTGTCGTATTTCAACAAGAAGGAAGATCCAGAAGGCAAAAGCACACCGAAAGAAGACGACGCGGATACAAAAATTGGCGAAACACGAAAAGAGCTAGACCAAGTGACAGGAGAATTGGACTCGGTATTGAAAAAGAACACCAAATACCAATTGGATCCGCACTATTTTCAGATGAGATTGAAAAGATATGGAGATTTGATTAAAAAGCTAGAACAACAGACGCGATTGAACGATCCAACCTACTTCCCCTCAGTACTGGAACTTCCCCTGCCCGGGGCCAATAATCTCAATTGACAGCTCTTTCAGCTACCCAGCATTCCCATTTATCGATTTTGTGTTTCAACACACTACCTTCTATCAAATCGAAGTTCCCCTCGAGCTGCTCGAATTTGAACTTCTTGCCCAGGAAGTTGGATAACAGCCCCGAGTCTTGGAACTGGTCGTCCTTAGAATCATCGATCTTGTCCAATACCAGAGAGTCGTTTAAAATCAACTTGTTCATCTCAGTCTCCAACAATTCTCTGATCTTGAAAACAGGCTTACTCTGGAACAAATCTTGCTTGTTACATGCCACCAATATATCCACGCCATTTGGTAAGAATTCTGTAAAATTCAACACGTCAAACAACAATTTTACAGTCTCGGTCTCTTTTAACTGTGAACTGTCAACCACAAATATGATACCTTTCAATTTTTTCAAGAATGACTTGTCTTTCAAGTCTTTGTAGAGGTGAAGATTGACCAATTTGGAGTTCCCCGGATAATCTCTTAACAAGAACTCGTCGTTGATAGAATCATCGTGGATCTTGAAATTTCTCACTTCATTTGGGATTTGGCTCAGCACTGTAGGGAATTTAGGCACTGTGCCCGTGCTCAACAACTGGAACAAAGAGGTCTTACCGCTGCCTGTCCCTCCCACTATCAAGAATGCCTGCTGTCTGGAACCCCCTGTCGGTACTATTTTGTCCCAATTGAGGAACACGAATATCGCCACCAGTATCACGAGCCCGACAACGGCTGTTAGTAAGTATATCTGGTCCATGTTTAGCTGAAGCACTGATGATGCTCTGATGAAGCACTCTCATGAATCGGATTGATCAGAAAAAGCTGTTCAAAGATCGTAAAAGGTCGTGTCCCCAAATCCAATAATCCCATATAGGAAAGACGACTAATCACTGGAAAAAATTTTCCACTGCATAGAATCACAGTAAAACATGGGATGATTCATTGCATCTACAAGATTATTTAAGCTGGAAATTTCACTATTACGCATCAGTCATACTCGTTGATAGTCTAAGCAAAAATGTCAACGTTTGGAAACATTTTCCGTGAGTATTCAGCCACTCAAATCATACAACGCCCATACTAACCTCACCAGGTGTCACAACTTATGGTGAATCGCATTGTAAATCGGTCGGTTGTATCGTGGATGGAGTCCCTCCAGGGATGGACTTGACCGAGGCCGATATCCAGCCGCAATTGACAAGAAGAAGACCCGGACAGTCGAAATTGTCCACTCCAAGAGACGAAAAAGACAGAGTTGAGATCCAGTCAGGAACAGAACATGGCAAGACTTTAGGTACTCCTATCCTGATGACGGTGAAAAACCAGGACCAGAGACCTCACGATTACTCGGAGACCGATTTGTACCCAAGACCTTCACATGCGGACTACACTTACTTGCAGAAATACGGAATCAAGCTGAGTTCTGGCGGTGGAAGATCTTCTGCTAGAGAGACCATTGGCAGAGTCGCAGCTGCAGGTATTGCCGAGAAATTCTTGCACAAAGTGAACAACGTTGAGGTGGTTGCCTTTGTCAGTGCTGTGGGCGAGATCTCCATCGACCGTGACCCGAGATCGCCCAAATTCTTGGACTTGCTTTCGAAAGTCACCAGAGATGAAGTCGATGCTGCAGGCCCGATCAGATGCCCAGATCCAGACGTACAGGACCAGATGGTGAAGGTGATCGAACACTACAGAGACCAGAACGATTCTATCGGTGGAGTAGTCACGTGCGTCGTGAAGAACGTGCCAATTGGGCTCGGGGAACCGGCTTTCGACAAATTAGAGGCCATGTTGCTGCATCTGATGCTCTCGATTCCGCTGACAAAAGGCTTTGAGATCGGGTCCGGATTCATCGGCACCACGATCCCAGGTTCTCAGCATAACGACCCATTCTACCTCGCCGAGGACGGGAAATTCAGAACCACCACCAACAACTCTGGAGGAATCCAAGGTGGGATCTCCAATGGAGAGAACATCTACTTCTCGGTTCTGTTCAAGCCTGCCCTGACCATCTCGCAGGACCAAAACACCCTGACCTACGACGGTAAGCCCGGAATCTTGCTGGCCAGAGGCAGACACGATCCAAGTGTCGTTCCAAGAGCCGTGCCAATCGTCGAGTCCATGACGTCGTTGGTGTTGGCAGATGCCGTGATGATGCAGCAGTCGAGAAACTTTGCCCGGTCCATAGTGGAGTAGCTTTGTGTAGTTTCCAGTGTAAGAACTCAATGACTACAAAAGGGGGTTAGATCTCATTGACCCAAAAGGGTAATATGTAAATAAAAAAAAATGACAAAAAAGTTTTTAAATCTCAAGTCTGGAGTAGAAGAGTTATCAGTTGGCCACAGGAGCGAAACGACAAGGAGCACCATTGACACCATGATATGGACGAGCAGAACATTGCTGGTGTGGTTTGTGATATCCACTGCCGCAGCTTCAGTACTACAGCAGACGTTGTACTCTTTCAAAAACGATAAACTGTACATCCGGTTGAAGAATAACGACTTGATATCGTTGGATTTTGACCAGGAGTTCAGTATACATAGAGCCTTGACCAGTTCAGCAGATGGATCCGGATATATCCAATACGATTCGCTGCCGGAAAATGCCACTTTGAGCCTTGTGGGCGAGACTTTGTTCGCTTTCTACAACGATGACGAGAACAACATCGCCGTGTCGATGTTGAACGGCACCTCTTGGACGGATTTAGACGTCACCAACGAGTTCCTGTTCTACAATTACTCCACGTACTTGGCTACATCGGATAACGACGGTAAAATATACATCTACGGCGGGATCTCGTTGACCAACGACTCGGATATCACCGACAGGTTGTTAGAATTCGATCTGAACTCCTATACCCTCAACGACAACGTGAGCAGTTCCGTGACGCCGACCAATTTCTATGGAGCTTCGAATCTCTTGATCAACTACAACACCCAGTTGGTCATTGGGGGGAAATCCGCAAGTGGGTGGGTCAGTTTGAAGCAGTTAGCTCTCTGGCAGTACGAATCTTGGTCGTTCAAGACTGTCACGACAGATGCCGACATCAACTCGCGGAAATTCGCACAACTGTTGCCGATTTTCACGGATCAGGATACAGAGGAGTTGGAAAGTGGAGGATCTTCGAGTGACAGTTTGAGCATCGAAGGAGCGATCTTGATTGGTGGAGAGTTGATCGACGACTATTCCACCCCCAAGATCATCAAATTGAACCTGACAAGCGGCTGGAATTGGTCCTCGTTGGACGACGATTTGGATGAAATCGACTTGGATTCGATGTTGGGCAGTTGTATGATCTACGAGACGTTAATCGTGTTCAACAGCAGCGGCTCTGCCCAAAAGAGAAGTGATTCCGGCTACACTTTCCAGTTGTTCGATGTGTCTTCTAACATAGCCACTGTAGATTATGTGAATTACTCTTCTGTAACAACGCCCACTTCCAAAAACCACACCACGGCAATTGCTGTCGGTGTCGTCGTGCCTTTGGTGGTGCTCATAGCCCTCGGAGTGCTGCTGTATTTGTACATCAGACACAAGAAGAACAAAGATGTGACAAACAACTTTGAGAATTTCGATATTGTCGATTTCTACAACAACTTGTCCAAGAAGAACTCGGTCAGCTATGGACACGAGGAGGTGAAAGTAAACAACTATGAAGACAACGACAACTTGTCGATCAACTCCTGGAGACGTAAAAGGGAAGAATTCGATAGGGCCTGGAACCACAGCAGCAAGAGACCTCCAAATCTGGGCAGACAATTACCTCTGTTGCCCGAGCAAATGGCGCCTCAGAGATCCGAATCTTTGATCAAGAGAAGTCTTTCGAACTTTTCCAAGACTTTTTCATTGAGAACCGTGGCCAAGAAGCAGTCTATGGCAAGTATTATGGAGGAGAGAAGACCTTATGTAGACAGTACTTCTTTGTCTGATTACTCTAACGAGAAGTCCAGGTCCACTTTGCAGTTCATCGATGAAGATTTATCGATGAAGCAGCACAACGACTCGAAATCCATCTTGAGTGCGACTACGTACTATGAGGATCTGGCTGAGCCTGTAACTACGGAGACTGCCCTGAACACTGCCCTGAACACTGCCCTGAACACTGCTCTGAGCAAGAGATTCAGTGACATGACGATGGTGCACCAACGGAACCCCACCGATGATGATATAAACGACATCGATGTGCAGGTGTTGGTGTCATCGAAACGTAGATCCAAGTTGCGGGTGATGAACCCAGACTTGGTGCAAGATGAGGCTGATAATGGGGAGCTCGAGCAGAGAAGTTTGTATATTGACGAGAATGAGCTGTACATGAATGAGCTCTTTGAGGTGATAGACAGTGATGATCAGAGGAAGGTGAGCGACGGGACCCGGAAACGGGTTGTTAGTGGTGATAAGTAGGTAATTAGACGAATGTATTATATGTATAATTTGCTGTAGATGTGCTGGTGTGGTGCGGTTTTGCGCTTGAGCACTTGATATGCCAGGAGTGTCCACTGAATATGCTTTAGTTTTGGCTTGACTGTCTTGGAGCTGTCTTAGGTCTGTCTGAACCGTGTATGAACCGTGGCTTACACTTTTTGGCTAATTTTTGGCTATAGTTGACTACATGCTCTCTCTACACACCCCTCTATTGTGTATCCCTTTCTGTGCCTGAAATAATTATTTGTATACATCACACGACCTAATTAGGGGTTGGTCACGAGACTCAGCCCTGGTGTCAATTACTGTTCTGGCCACTAGACCAGTTCAAAAACAGCTATCCCACACCCCTACTCCAACCACTTACCCACTCATCCCTACTTCAACCCCTAACCATTCAATGCCCTCCCACTATTGCTTGCTCTTATCACTACACCAGCAAAATATTTTTTCTGAGTCAGTGTCAACTTGAAATGAATTTTTTTCCTGTCAAAGAAAATAGCAGACAATTAGCCACAGCTAAGCAGTGCGAGTCCGGTTAAAGAGCGAGTTTTGGAGCTGCAATTGTCGCAAAAGAGAGCGTATGAGTGATGGATCCACCTGATACACCGAATAACGGTGCAATTAGCACAGATCAGCCACCAATAGCACATCCAAACCCAGCACAAACACTTACCGCACATTCACATACAAATACACACGCATCTCATCCACCCTCGCATTCTCACGCAAATACACCGCCAATGGACTCCCCAGTGATACAAATCCACCCTTTCGATCCCCTGCCCACCTCATCCGATTCTTCCGCGCCAAAACCGGCAAATCCGCGGACAAATTTGGCCCATTTCATGTCCGGATCCAGTTCTCCAGTGTCAATAGACTCCCTCCCCATCGAGTCACACAAACTGGTGTCTACATCTCCCGAGCGGTTACTAAACCGGAGTCACTTCTTCCAGCTGTTATCTCCGTTCCATTCCCGGAACAGCTCGTCGACGTCGGTTTCGCAGCCCGAGGACGACGAAAAGCTCACGGACTCTGGCTCCAGAAGAAGACACACCACCGTGGTGCCCAATTCGCACAACGGCACGCTCTCGATCCCCGTGGATGAGCGTGACAACTTGCGCACCTATGTGCCGCAGAAAGTCAAGGAGACACGGCACGTTTATGTGGAATATGACCCGATCAGCAGGCGTAAAGTGTTGAACACGTACGAAATCTTGAAAGATTTGGGTAAGGGCCAGCACGGAAAGGTGAAACTTGCACGTGACATGGTTTCTAACCGGCTAGTGCTGATCAAGATTGTTGATAGAAAGTCCAAACCCAGATTGGGCAAACAGTTGCAGCGTGGCAGCTCCCAGGAGGACAAGATCCGCAAAGAGATTGCCATTATGAAGAAATGCGACCACCCTCATGTAGTCAAGTTGATCGAGGTTCTAGACGACCTGACATCGAGAAAGATCTATTTGGTGTTGGAATATCTCGAGAAGGGCGAGATCAAGTGGCAGCGGACGGACGAAAATAGCCACAAGACGTTTCCGGTGTTGGAATTTGCCCAGGTGCAGCGGATTTTCCGTGACGTGGTGTCCGGTTTGGAGTATTTACACTACCAGGGCATCATACATAGAGACATCAAGCCTGCCAATTTGTTGGTTTCAGCCGAAGATGTGGTGAAGATCTCGGACTTTGGTGTATCATTTGCCACGTCTCTGGATTATTCCAACAACGAGTACGATTTGTGTAAGACTCTGGGGACCCCGCTGTTTTTGGCACCGGAATTGTGCCGCACAGACGTGATCTCGTCACTGGCAGAGTTGAAAGTGGACCACAAGATTGACATCTGGGCCCTCGGAGTAACAGTCTTTTGTCTCTTGTTTGGCCGGCTTCCCTTCAATTCCGACAGCGAGTTCAAGTTGTTCGAGGTTATTAACAACGAGGAGTTGCAGATCCCTCCCAAGACGGACTTGGCCAATAGCGAAGCAGTTTCCGACGAGGAATGGGAGATGACGGGCGACTTGTTGCGGAAATTGTTGACGAAAGACCCACTGAAGAGAATCGATATTCCAGAGGTGAAGCTGCACGATTTCTTCTTGCATGGGCTCTCACAGTCAGATGTGAACAAGTACTTCACAGCCAATGACGTCATAAAGTTGTACGTGTCCAACGAGGAAGTGCACCATGCGGTTGTCGGTATCGGCAACAAGATCAAGAAAAAGTTGCTGAAGGCGTTCAAATTGGGCTTCACTGCTCAAGACGACACATTTTCGTTCCCGAATTCGCCATTGGACTCGTCTCTGTCGTCATCTTCCAAGCCCTCGGTGACGAAATTGGCCAACTCCAGTGCCAGATCATTGATCTTGAGTGAGCTGTTGTCCCCCGAGATGTCTTCGACAGAATTATCGTCACCAGTAACTGGTCTGTCCCCGGCTTTGGCCTCAAGGCTGATGGCCAGTGTTGTTCCGGATTTGTACCCCGAAAGACGCGGATCTCTGGACTTGATCGAGACGAGAGAGTTCCTGGAAGGGTCGTTCAAGAGGTCCAATAATGCCGCTTTGGACCACATTATGAAGATAAACAAGGGCAAGAGAGACTCCGTGGAGAATAATACGTATTTGAAGGAGAGTTCCAGACACAGCTCGATGGACCGGAGTGTAGAGAAAGAGTTGCAGGATTTCATGGACAAGAAAGAGCACCAGCCGACGAAATTGAGATCCAATGCCAGCTTTGCGTCTTTGGACAGCTTGCACGATGACGCTGCGGTGTTGGATATGAGCACATACGTCCCAGTGGGTTATAACGCAAACAAGAACACTTTGGACTCTGACGACACGGGGATCAAATTCAACGAGGTGAAGTACACTTTGGATGAAGATTCAGTGAGCCAGCTGCCCAGGGCGTACGAACCGGCTGGAAGTTCAAATTCTTCGTTCACGAATGCCTCAGAAGCGAGAAGAAGAGGCTACAGTTACTCATCTGTGTCGTCAACTTCGACAGGCAGATCGGCTTCGACTGGTAATGCCTCCAACAGGGCCCCTTTGTCTTCTAGAAAGAGAGCCACGTTCTTTTCGTTCGACAACGAAGACTCGTCGGACGAGGATAAACCTCCTAGCCACCACGCACGTATCTCTTCAGATGAGGATGATGATGACGATAAAGAGTTGACTTTTGAGTTCGGACCGAAACTGGACCCTCCCTTCTTGAAAAACAGAGTCATGTCACATGAGTCCAACATCCCGAATCTGATGCGTCCTGCTTCCAAGAACACTGCCACAGATTTGTATCTGGCAGTGCCGGACTCTGAATATGTGATTCCGACGTCTTCATCCACTGTAGACCTTCCCGAAGAGTTCCAATTCTACATTCCGGAGTTGCAATCGTCGCGGGCCAGTACTCCGACGAAACCTGTAAATCCGATTCCATCCCCTTTGAGAATGGAGTTGACTTCGTCTGTAGAGACGATTAAGCCGAACCGTGTGGCATCACCGTTGCTGGTGAATGCGCCACTGTCTTCAAAAGCCACGGTGTCTTCGCATCTCTTTAACGACAAGAAGAAAAACTTTGATACTTACAAGAACCACTACTCGAAAGACCACAATGTGATTCCTTTCAAGCATTCACACCATTTGGGTAATGGGAACGACACTGCGGATACTGCAGTGACGAGCAAGTCGGACAAGATCAAGAGCAAGTTGCATCGGCACAACTCGATCACGATCGGGTTGTTGCAGCATGATAATGACAAGAAGGGCCGAGGCGGTGCAGAGCACTACTGAGTTACAGCAATAGTGCGAAGTTGCACCAATTACCCCCAAATTAACCCCAATTAGCCCCCAATTTAGCCAAGGCACGACCTCAAACAGTCGTATGATTAAACCATATCCACACCAGTTGACCTGAAGATCGGTTATGAGTTATGACGATAATAGCAATAGTTATGGAAATGAATAGATAGAGTTGTCGATGTGCGTTTGTAGTGTGATATTGTATTATGTATTTTGTCTCTACTATATTCTGCGTTTTCTGTATTTTTTTCAATTATATGTACAATTAATTTTCTTGCACTCTTCTCTCTTATTATTTCTATACAATTTCCCTGCGATTTTTCGCAGTTGTTTTCCTACAACTTTTTACTACTAAATTCTCTATAACTCAACAACTCTTCTCTGTAGCCAACCATTTTCTGAAAATTGCTGTTCTTTACAACCTACAACCTACTGCTCTCTACTCACTTGGCTCTACAACTCACTTGTCTCTACAACTCACTTGTCTCTACATTTCACTTGTCTCTTCAATTTTTCTCTGTTCATTTTTCATACAGCTCTCTCTCTATTATTTTCTCGACTTTCTCTAATCTACTCTTGTCTCCCTTATTTTTTTTCTCTATCTTTACAACTTTACCACCACTTTTCCCAGATTCTGCCTTTTTTGTGCTTTTCTCTACAACTTTCTCTAATTCTCCCTCCAATCTGCGCATTGTGGAAGCGAAAAAGATCTGCCAAGACTCCAACAATAAAGAGGGTGATGGAGATGAGTCGGAGAGCCCGGTGAAGCGGATACTGGGTACCGGCTTGGTGTGCAGTTGCGGGCTGAAGTGGATCTTGGCTGAACTGGCAATTCTGACTTGCACTGCCCAATTTCACCTGGATCTGAGTCAGCAAAGTGTCCTAGTCAGCATAAGTCACGTGCAGCCAAATGGTAAGAAAGGGGTGATCACAGGGTGCTCACAGGGTGCCCACAGGGTGCCCGGAAATCAGCATTGACTAAAGCGAATTGGCTTTGTCTCTATCCTCGGCTCACCAGCCCATTCCCAGCCCTTCCGAGGATCCTTTCCCATGGCCCAGCCGTTTCAGCAGCTCCAGTCCCGCCATGCCGAGCCCTGCCCGCTTTTTGCAACCACTGCCTGCCCACTTTAAGCCTTGGAAAAATAATTTGCTGAAATATTTCACCTTTTCCAGAGCGTCTATACAGCCATATGACCAATCCAAACTAGGATGCCCGCAAGATCCCGTCTAACCGTGGCCATCGCATTGACATTCACACTAGTGCTAGTGTCGTTGCTGTCATCTTGGACTTACATAAATAAGGATTCTGCTAGCTATGTTTCCAACCACCCAGTGATCTTGAAGGTCTCAGACACCTTCAGCGATACTTACAAGTACATTTTTGATGACGAGCCCGAGACAAACGCCACAAATGCCACAGATCCGAATGCCATAGTTCCAATTCCAAACACAAAGGTGTACCAAGACGACCGCGAAGACGCGGCATTGTTCTCATTGGTGCGCAACAGCGACTTGAAAGGTATCTTATCCTCGATCTCATATGTGGAGTCCAGATTCAACCACAATCACCATTATGACTGGATATTTGTGAACGACAAAGAGTTCACGGACGAGTTCAGGACTCAAATCACCGAAAAAGTCAGCGGAAGACTGATATTTGCCCAAGTGCCAGTGGAGTTCTGGTCGTACCCAGACTGGGTGGACTTGGAAAGACTGGCGGAGTCCCGGGCTCAATTGGCGGCGGAAAAGGTCAAATATGCCAGCAGCGAGAGTTACAGGTTCATGTGCCGGTTCAACTCGGGCTTTTTCTACAAGATGCCCGTGCTAGATCCGTACCGGTACTACTGGAGAGTGGAGCCTGACGTGAAATTCGTGTGTGACATCGATTATGACCCTTTCAAAGTCATACGTGAGCAAAACAAGTCGTACGGATTCACAATGGCGATGGGGGAGTTTCCCAAGACGATCCCGACACTTTGGGAACACTCGAAAGAGTTCTTCGACAACAATACGCTGTTGGTGGCTCCAAAGAACAATTTCAAGTTCATTTCAGACGACGGAGAATCCTACAACATGTGCCATTTCTGGTCGAATTTCGAGATCGGCGACTTGGAATTCTTCAGAAGTGCCGAGTACGACCTGTTCTTCCAGCATTTGGACAAACTGGGCGGGTTTTTCTACGAGAGATGGGGCGATGCGCCTGTGCACACGATTCTGCTGTCGATGATGCTTCCCTTGGAGAAGCTCCAGTATTTTGACAACACGGGCTATTACCACAATCCGAACTTGAACTGTCCACCACAGCTGGGAGTGAGATCTGATCTCCACTGTGATTGTGACCCGGGTAACGACTTCACATGGCACAAATGGTCATGTGTGTCGAAATTCTTCAAAGTCAATGATATTCCATTCCCGGAAGGCGTGACACCGTTCCACAGCAAGAGAGATGTTCTTGATGTCGAGGAGATACGACAGGAGTTGTTGTTTGATATGACAGCACCAGAGAGATGGACGGATGAGTTGTGATGACCAATACCCGAAAGTGGATCATGCATTGAGTAGCTACTAATGACCTAGCACTAATAAGAAACATCGACCTATGTATATAAGTAAGTATCAAAACGACACCACAACCAAAGATGGAGCAATGAATTGTAAGGCTTGAAATTAGAACTACTTCACCAATATGAACCCATCACCAGCAGAACGATGAATTGGCTTTACTGAATAACTACCTTCATACAATACACATCCTGACTACACCGATATTCCCAAAACAATTCACTATATCCAAACCTATACGGTGTACTATGATAAACGCAAGTCCCATAGATAGCCATGCTATCCAGCCCCTCCTGAGCTGATAATAAAAACAAATGATCTGTATGCTCCTCATGTAGACGTGAAAGAAGTCACCGATGGCAGAGGTGGTGGTGTAGGTGTAGGAGACTCTCTCAACTCCAGTTGCTCCAACTTCTTCCGTAAGATGTTCAACCTCTTTCCGATGCTTTCGATGAAATTCTCCACTGTCGTGGCATCTTCTTCGTCGAGCTTCCTCGACTCCTCCGGCAATTCCTCGCTATCCCCGACATCCAACACCAGTTCCAACATCCAAATCAGGGTAGAATACGCCAATTCACAGTTGGACAAGTTGATGTTGTTCAACTCATCTTCTGCAGCTCTTCTCGAGATCTCCAATGCCCTGTTGAAGATCAACTTCTCCGGAATGATCTTGGAATTTTCACGCAGTCTCACGCGGATAGAGCCCAATTCGGATTTTAAAAACTCCAGCTTGTCCAAAGCCGTGTTGTACCGTTCCCTGATCCACTGGACCAAGCTGATCAAACGCGCAGGAGGCTGTTTCTGTGTGCCGTTTGACGACCACCATTGCGTTGTGATCTTCATGGATTTCGAGAGCAACGAAAGAGTCTTGATGTAGAGCAGAATTCCCTCTTCACAGATCTGCTCCACCATCTGTGGGGGTAATTTTTCGCCTGGATTCGAGATTTCGTCGTCGTCCAAGATCGCCGTGTTGCTGCGGTCGTAAGATGACGACGGTGGTAGTGGTAGGAGCTGCGAGAATTTGATCTCGGCAAACAACAGAATCGCATGGGCTTTCGTCAGCAAGCTCTCCAAAGTGAGCACGATCTCCAGATCTTCCAGCTGCAAAGGGTTATTGGTGATCTGGGCCACCACTGACGATGTAGGTCTTGCGAAATTGTTGTTCTCCAACTGCGGTTGGTACGTGATCTTGTCTGGGGCTTCAATCACATAGGGCGAGATCTGTTGGGCCCCAAATAATCTCGTCGAGGCCACTCCGAGGGCCTTTG
Organism: Nakazawaea sp. yHDR128; assembly: GCA_030571255.1. NCBI lineage: Eukaryota > Fungi > Ascomycota > Pichiomycetes > Alaninales > Pachysolenaceae > Nakazawaea > Nakazawaea sp. yHDR128. Next base: position 876,688 of record JAJLXL010000008.1, on the reverse strand, counting down.
AAAGGGCACTTGTCGGGCTTATCGAGAGGGATACACGTCTTTCGTTGAACGATGGCCGTCTGTTCGAGTTGCTGGACGAAGTTCTCGAAGACGAAGAGTACCGTCTCAGCAATGGAGCCAATTTTGTCGGGTTCTGAATAGCTACAGCCCGCGTTCCTGCACTCTGTAACTCGTCTGCCAATGCATTCACTTCTACAGTTCTCTTCTCCACGACGACATACTCTTTTTCCAAGGACGAGTCGCTGTTGTTGCTGGTCTTGAGCAACGCAGGCTTGACAGAGCCCTCTTTTGTGAGCAAGAGCGAGTCATCCGGAGAAATCGACGTTTTCTCGCGTTGTGGCTGAGTTTCTTCGACAGCAGCCTTTTTCCGCGGCAAATACTCGCTGATGAACAAGCTCTCGTCGAGATTTGAGGCGTCAAGTGGCTCATTTGTGCTCTGCAAGTCGCTCAAGATGAGTGGATCGTTGAAGAACTCCTGGAATCCCATCCTCTCAGTCGGGTTACACTTCAACAAGCCACAGATCAACCTGATGACATCTTCATCCACCTGTGAAGCCAGTGGGAAGGTGATTCTGTCCTTTGTCTTTTCAATCTTGCGGAGCAATTCCACGTGGTTCGACAGCTTGAAAGGTGGATGGCCCACAGACATCTCGTACAAGACCGCTCCGACGGACCATAAATCAGCCTTTGCATTGTACTTCTCGTATCTCAAGATCTCCGGTGCCATGTACAAGGGAGATCCACACAACGTCTCGGCGAGCGACGTGCTGGGCAAGATCCGGGCAAACCCGAAGTCAGCGATCTTCAAAACCGGGAGTTCCCACATCCCGATGTAATTTTTGCCCTCGAAATCCAGTTTCGAGTGGCAAGGATATGTCAACAACAAATTCTGTGGTTTGATGTCTCTATGCACCAAATTGGCGTCTCTCAAGAACTCCAACAGCGAACTCAACTGTTTCAAGAAATTGATCACCAAGATTTTGTTCAAGCCCTGGGAGCCCTTCGGGGAGGGAAATCTCTCCAAAATGGAGTTGATCAATGGATGTGTCTTGACCAACAGGTCTCTCTTCCTGATGAAATAGCTCAAATCTCCCAAGGAACAATATTCCATGAACAAATGGAAATGCTGCTGCGTCCGTTGGCAATCCAACAACATCACTATATGCGGATGCTTCAACGTCTTCAATATCGATATCTCAATCTCTAAGTTCTCTAACAATTTTTTGTTCTTTAGCTTGGACCTGAAGACTGATTTGATTGCCACTGGCTGCTGAGTCCTGGAATCGTAGCCTTTGTACACGTTTGCAAAAGAGCCTCTTCCTATTTCCGGTCCGATGACGTATTGGCCCACCTGTTGCTGTTGCAGCTGCTGCAAATGGTCCAGCGTGGCCAGAGCATGGGTCTGTCCTAGCGCCAGGCCCAGTCCTTGCTGTGATGTGACGTGTCTTGTGTTCCTTTCACCAGACATGGTAGATTAGTGGATGTTGTTCTAGAACGATAATCCGGTTATATGGATGTTCTGGACAGATTCCGGGCGACGGATTCACGTCGGATGGTCGCTGGATGGTGTGTTTGATACAACTGTAGTGAGTTGTGATTAATGACTAATAAACAAAAATATTTTTTTCCTAAATGATGGCATCTAATCTTATCAGTGATAAAGATTTTTCGTATTTTGCGGTTTTTTGTAGTGTGATTGCGGGAGTTGGTGAGTTTTGGGGGTTGGGGTGGTGAGTGTTGGTGGGTTAGGATAGGCTAGTGTACTAGAATGGGGTGAGGATTATGGTGTGGGTAGGGCAAGAGTTACAAAATGTGGAAGTCGCAGTTACCGATATATATACCTGTGAGCTGCCCTGCTAAGACGTGTTTGTGTTTGTGTATAGTATTCACTGTGGCGATTTCCCAAACGGGTGTATTAGTGTGAATAATATCTGGGGAATAAGGAAAGCAATTTGGTATTTGACGTTACTGCTTGACATGTGGCAGAACCAAAATCAGATCCTAGCACTGTAGAATCCTCTCGATTGATGGGGGCTTGTGTTCTTGGTCAGGTGACTCTTTTTGTAGAGATCTCTAATTTCTGCACTATACTACACTGAAGAGCGTAGAATACACGAAAAAACAAATGAGAAGAGAAAGGTGGCTACTACCACTTCAAACCACACCACTCCCTACCAATCACCAACTGTCTCTAGCCAACAGCTCCAATCTACGAACTACAATTTGCTATTGCTCCCCTGTAAAGTGCTCTTGCCATCTTGAACCCACCTATAACCCTCTTCTTCGTAGTGCAAAGAGCCTACTAAGCTGGGACCAGGCACACCATTTCAGTTTCTTCTTTCAATTTTCTCTCTTTCCATACGTATCTCGTTTCACCTCTCTTTTGAGCTTGGCAACTTCCGTGTCTCTCATTCCCGTTATCCAACATCTCTTCACTACCCACCACTATCTCTTATCAATGCAAAATACCCCTTTTTGAAAAGTCGTGCACCCCCAATTTTCTGAGGCCGAGTCGTTTAATTTTCATAGATCTCAGGTAATACACTTGGGAACTTCTCAGGCCCCACGAATCGACCAATCGCTATCTCCTCAAGCCCGGAAAATGGGAAGAAACCAGTCTAAAACCGAGAACAGCATCATCTCGTTGTTAAATTCCCCGGAAAACAACAACAAATGTGGCGATTGCGGAGCCACTTATCCGACATGGGCCTCATATAATTTGGGGATCTTCCTCTGTGGGCGTTGTGCCAATTTGCACAAGAAATTGGGGCCGGAAGTATCAAGAGTGAAGTCCTTGTCGTTGGACGAATGGAAAGAGGGAGAATTGGCGCAACTTTCGCGCGGCGGGAACAAGAGGGCTAGAGATTTGTGGAATCCAAAGAGAGAACCTTTCCCGATAGAAGGCGATGACGATTCTGCTGCCGCGCTCAGGTATATGAAGCAGAAGTACGCGGAGGGCAAGTTCAGATATGATTCAATTGATGAAAGTGACTACCATGGGGGCAGAAGCAGGGGCAGATTCAGTGACAAAGACGAAAGAGGCTACTCCAGCCGCAGAGCCAGATTTGGAGGAGACAACTTTCAAGAGGATAGATTTGACTCATCGAGCAGCTCTAGACACGCTCCAAAGGCAAGTTCGAGGAAAAGAGTGCCAAAATTGTCGCATACTGCACCTTCCGTTCTTGATAAAAACAAGTACTATCTGATTTCGTATAAATTGGCTAAAAATTTGGGTCTCGACCAAGATTTGCTCATTGAGGCCTTGGTATTGACCAACGGGGACCGCGATCTTGCCCTTGAAGCTGTCTTTCAAGACTCGGGTGATACCGTCGCGGTCTCCGACGGTCCTCTGCCACCTTTACCACTGAGGAGACCGAATTTCTTGACAAGTGACAAGACAGGCATGCCAAGTTCCAGTGGTACTGTAGCTAGTGCAGTTTCCAATGATGCTGGATTCGACTGGATGTCCGATAGACCATCACAACCACAGCAGACAGGTGCCCAACTGGCTGGTGCCCTGACACTGCCTAACGGTGCTCAATTGCAGCCTTTCTTAGACCAAGCCACTGGAATGGTTGTCTATGTCGACCCTGTTTCGGGACAACAGTACTTGGATTCAAGTGCGTTGCAGCAGCAACAGTTTGGAGTCCAGCAAACCGGGTTCCAACCTCAGCCTACGGGAGTGGATAAGTCGACTATTTTGTCGTTGTACCAGAGACCTGATTTGTATTCGTCGCCTGTTGCAGTTACTGAGGAACAGAAACTGGAGATTCAGCAGCAGTTGCTTCAGCAGCAGCAGCAGCAGATGTTGTATCAACAACAGTTATTGCAACAGCAGCAGCAACAACAACAGCAGCAACAACAACAGTACTTCCAACCGCAGCAACAGGGCTTCTGGGGCTGATTACACAATAAAGACGTCGTTATTCTATATAGTTTTGAATGGATTTGCGTAGAACTCAGCTGATGATGCACAACCAACTAAACACACCAAACACGAGCAGAACCGGGAACACGATCAAGAACAATCTGTCGTCTCCTTTGCCCTTATTGGCTCCACTGTTGTTCACAATCTTGATGATCATATATATTGAATAATTGGACCAAAGCCAAAGAACCGCAAAGATTGGGATCCTGATCAACTTGAACTTCACAAAAATCGAGATCAAAGCCCCAACAGTGATCGGGAATAACGAATAGCCAAATATGCTTATACATTGGAAGAGTGAGAGGCTTATCGTGTGGCCCTGGTGGGTCTGTGTTTTGTCGTGGAATGGCGATAACAACTGGGTGTTTAAAGAAAGTACAAACAACGATCCCCAGATCATTGTGAATGCTGCGCTAAAAATCTGGGACGCCTTTTTCTCGTTCTTCGGGTTCAAAGACCTTATCTGGAGAAAAGTCATGGCCAATGAAAAGAGCAAAGTGATGAGCAATGGACCCCAGAGATCCCAGTCCAAGATTTTCAATATGGAATCCTTTGAGATCTGCTCGGATTCGTCATTGGAAACGCCAATCTCCTCCTCATCCTCGTCGTCATTGCTGTTTAATCTTGTGAATTTTTGTACTGTCTGTAATTTTTTACGCAACCCGATCGGCCAGAAGATGTGCAACAATTTCTGGCCAATTTTATCAACGTCTCTTTTCATTGTCTGTAAAACGGACTCGTCCAACGTGTTTCCACCGGAAAACTGTCTCTCTCTCGTCTTGATATTGGAATTGATCTCGTTGTTCAAATTGGTGGTGAAAGTGTTGGCGCTGAAGGGGTTTGAGTAATTGCCGAAACTGAAAAGTCCGCTTCCGGATGGAGGCAGGGGATTGACCGGATCCGGAATTGATCCAGTGACTTTTGGCGCCGTCGCCGATGGCAGCACATCCGGTTCGATCATTATATCGTCGTCTTGTCCAAAAGGATCATTGTTTCTTTGGATGTCATCTGTTTCGATCAAATCGTCGTCAATTGAGAAATCAGCGACATTTTCTGGTGTTATCAGTGACGATGTCTGCCAATTGTTGTTGTGTGACATGTGTGCGGGTGAAGGGGTGAGGAAGTGGTGGATGTGACTTATTGAGTTATTGCCATTTATTAAATCCATTTTTTATATTTTTCCCTACCAGATTTTGTCAATTATAGCTAATAGGCGCAAGAAGAATAAGGGAGGGAGAATTTTAGGGGAGATCAGATTGGGCTATACTGGGAAGGGGTGAGGATGGCTAACTGGGCATGAGATGTGCTAGAAATGGGCCATTATGATGTAGAGTGGTTTGTGAATCTAGAACGGATCTTGAAAGCACTTGGGACACTGGAAGGGGTTTAAAATGAGACCGAATGGGACTGAATGGATTAAGAGTATATTTACAGTGTTAGTCTACACACCGAGATACCATGCTTATATATGATCATATTCCAATCTGGAACCACTCAGACCCAGCAATGTATTCTGTATCAGTAGGAAGGCAACATAGTTTCTCCTCACAGTTTCTGTATAGATAACTAAGAGATTGTTCACGCATTGTTGTTGATCATCATCTGAATACACCATTGGGTCTGCACTGCACAGGTGGAAATTATCATCATATATAAAGATGTCCATAACCTTATGGCTATCTCATGTTCTCTGAATTATTACTGGCCTGAGCATGGCCAGTGTACTACCAAGATAGTAGCATTCATCTGTGACCAGCACAAGCACAGATCATTGAATACTGATCACTAAATACTGATCACTAAATACTGATCACTAAATACTGATCACTGATCACTGGTACACTTGTGGGAAAAGAGAGAGGTGAGAAAAATTTTCTCAACTTATACACTCAAATTGATCACTTCTACACGACTAAATACTTTTCACTATTAGAATTTAGGTCTTTTCATCTCCATCACTAACGCCCACTGAAACGAGATGAGCTTGTACAAGAGAACACGGTCCCCAGATCCGTATGAAAGAGGCCGGACATTGCTGCGCGCCAGCAAATGGCACAGCCCCGCAGAGAACAGCATACTAAAACTGATGAGCTTACCCACCTCAGTGAAAGGCGCCTTGACACAAGAGCAGCTAGATCTGTACCAAGTCTTGTACAGAATAGAGGAGATTGGGCTCAAATTACAGACAAACGACTACATCCCCGATGAAAGATCTCCTTCTCCGGCACCGGAGTACGATTCCCAGGGTAAGAGGACCAACACGAGGCTGGCCAGATACAAGAAGAAGATGGAGATGGAGAGACACGAATTGGTACAGTTTCTGGTGCAAAACGTGCCGAATTTCCTCCCGCCGTTGGATTACCGGAAACCCATGAACACCTTGGAGAAGCTTTTCATCCCTGTGCGTGAACATCCGGAGATCAATTTCATGGGCTTGTTGCTAGGCCCGAGAGGAAACACTTTGAAGTCGTTGCAACAGGACAGCGGCGCCAAGATCGGGATCAGAGGTAAAGGTTCGGTGAAAGGCGGCAAAACCCCGCAGGGAAACTCGGCCATCCACAACAACTTGGAAGAAGATTTGCATGTGGTGATCACCGCGGACGTGGAGTCCAAGATTAAGCATCTGATCCAGTTGGTGAACGATGTCATTGACAAGCTGATCAATGCCCCAGTGGGGCAGAACGACTTGAAGAGGACGCAGTTGCGGGACTTGGCCGTGTTGAACGGGACTTTGAGGGTGCAGCATGACGACGGAAGACCGTGTCCTATCTGTGGGCTTGCGGGGCACAGAAGATGGGCATGTCCTAACAAAGACAGCGCCCAGTTCCAGAGAAGAGTCATCATATGTAATTACTGTGGCGGTCCGGGGCATATAGAGCGGGATTGTAAAGTGAAGCACGGCGGCCTGATGCCTGGTGCTGAAGTGGGGCTGAGTCTAGACAACGAGATCAACCAGTTCATGAGAGACTTGAATGCTGGGGAGCCCGAGATCGATTATGGGGATGGTCCTCCACTCAAGAAGAGAAGAGACGATGTACTGGAAGTGAGTCCGGTGAATGCTCCGGGACCTGTGCCTCTGAGTGCGCCTCCACTGCCCAAAATGCGGTCTCCGCCTCCAATGCCTTCGAAACTCCCTCCACCTCCTGCTCCAAAACTGAAACCGCCGCCTCCACCACCGAAACCTCCACTGCGTCCACCTCCTCCCCCATCGCGGAATTAGGTCATCTTATGTGAGATGTTGTTTGGTGCACTGAATGATTCTATACATGTATTTGTTACCTGTATTTGAACACTAGATGATATTGTATGTTATATGACATCATGTTGAGTGTATACTAGACGATTGTCAGATGGTGTATACTTCTGATGCTCTATACATGGTAGTGTACATGGTGTGGTAATGTACATGGTGTTGTGTACATGATAACGTACATGATATATGACTAGTACATCTTAGTTTTACTTTTCACTTTTCACTTTTCACTTTCTCCTATCACACTTCTAATCCTACGCTAACGATCTGGAAAACGTGTTGTACCTTCGTCAGCTGATCTACATCGAGGCTATCAAAACGTAATTTAAATGAAATTTAGTGACACAGTAATATAAAACGAACGGTTACTCTTTGTCGCTGAGCTCTAAATAATTGGCATCACCTCTATGGGCTTCGTATTCAGACTCAGAAACGGTTTCGTAAGTGGTGACTTCCTCGTACTCAGAGTCGACATCTTTCGACACGTTTCTCGATGGACTCAGGTCCTTCAGGGCAACAGCAGCAGCCACCAACAGAGGAGTGGTGTCTTCAGAGCCCGGAGAAGAAGCCCTTGGAGTCTTTTTCTTCAAACTAAAGATGCTTCTTCTCTTGCTCTTGGACTTCTTGGAAGAAGTCGAAGTAGCAGTACTGGCAGGTTTCTTCTCGGGAACGACTGGAGTTGGAACTGGAGTGGCTGGGATCGCAGCAATCTCGGAAACTGGTTCCGGAGTGGCTGCAATTGGAGCAACGGCCGGAGTTGGCGCCGGAGTCACTGGTTCTTCAGCTGGTTTCGGGGTCTTGATCGGGTCGATTTCCTTGGAAACTGGGGCCGTGTCTTTGGTGACAGCTGGAGTCGTCAAAACGATAGGCTCCTCGCCCTTTTCAGACTCGGATGGAGCAGAGATGACAGAGTCCTGTTTAGGCAAAACAGGGGCTGTCTCGGTATCAGCTGGGGCTGTCTCTGGGGCAGGAGATCCTATCCCAGCAACATCCTCGTCCACAACGACAAACGGTTCCTTCTCCAAATGCGAGTCAACTTTGTCACCAACACTCTTCAGCTTGGGATCCAAAGTTGCTGCAGCTGCCACTGTTGGTCCGGCAACTGCAGCCTTAGCTTTTTTTGGCTCCTTCTCTTCGGCCTTCTTGGCTGTAGGAGTAGACGAGGTCTTGGCCACTTCACTAGGGTCGTCGGAGTTTGGTTTGCCCAACAACTTCGATCTCAACGCCTTCAAGCTGGAGGATCTGCCAGGTGTAGACAGAGACAATCTCTTCTGTTTTTGGGAGGTGCCTGTGGCTGATGTGGCTGGTACACTGGAAGTGGATGGGGCAGGCAAAGCCGCTGCTGCTCCAGCTCCGGCTCCTAATAATCCGGCTGTGGCTGCTGTGGCTGCTGTGACGCCACTTCTGTCTTTCTGCTCGGACTTCTCTTCCTTCAGCTCCTTCAGCTCTTTCAGCTTCAGTGCTTTCAGCTCTTTCTCTTGCTCTTCAGCCTCAAGAGCAGCAGCTGAGGCGGCCAACAGAGCTAACTTCTTTTCATGTTTGGCCTTTTCCTCTTTCAACTCGTTCAACCGCTTCAACTGGGCAACTTCGTCCAGCAATCTGGCCTCTTCCTCTTCTCTCTGGGCCTTCAACAGCTTGGCTTTGACCAGTTGTTCTTCTCTCTCTTTGGCCAATCTTGCCTCTTCTTCTTCTTTCAGTTTAGCGGCTTCCTCTCTTTCTTTGGCGGCTTTTGCTTCAGCTTCCTCCTTGTCTTTAGCAGCTTTGATCTCGGCTTCTTCTTTGTCTTTAGCGGCCTTGATCTCAGCTTCTTCCTTCTCTTTAGCAGCCTTTGCCTCAGCTTCCTCCTTCTCCTTTGCAGCCTTGGCTTCCGCTTCCTCCTTCTCCTTAGCTAATCTGGCCTCTTCTTCAGCTTTTTCTTTGGCCAATCTGGCCTCGGTCTCCTCCTTCTCCTTGGCCAATCTAGCATCTTCCTTCTCCTTGGCGATTCTCTCTCTCTCCAACCTCTCTTCTTCCTCTTTCTCCTCTCTCTCTCTCTTGGCATCGTTCTCAAACTTGACCCGTTCCTGTTCTTTGAAAGCTGCGATTCTCAAGGCCTCTTGCTCTTCGTCCCACTGTTTCTTGGACTCTTTGGCCTCGTTCAACTTCTTCTCTCTCTCTTCTTTGCCAGAATTGATCGAGCCGATCTTGGACTCGTGGCCCAGCAAGGCTGTCGTCAACAACAGTACATGCGACGTCAATTTGCCGTGCTTCTTTTCAACTGTGGCCAATTTCGCATTCACGTCGTCCAAGTTCTTTTTAGCAGTCTCTTTATCAGTGATCGAGGTTGCAATGATCTTTTCATGCTCTTCTTTCTCAGCAGTCAACTCTTGCAAGGTTTTCTGCTTCTCTTCGAGTTCCTGCTTCTTTGAGGCGATTTCCAGCTCCAATTCTTCGGCATGTTTCTTGGACTCTTCGGCTTCCAGTGACAGTTTGGCCTCTTTCTCGGTCTCTTCGGTCTGGGACGTCTTGGCTTCTTCAATGCCCTTGGTCTTGGACTCTTTCAACTCCTCGTGCTTCTTTTCAATGTCTTCCTTGTTGGTGACATGCTTGGTAGCTCTTTTCTCTTCTTTCAGTTTCGAGTCCTCTTCGTGCTTCTCCATGGCCACTTTGGTATCTTTCAAAAACGTCTCATGGTCGTGCTTGTTGGACTTCAATTTCTGCTCCAACTTCTTCACTTCGGCATCGAACTGCGCAACGAGCTTCGTGTTCTCCTTCTCGATCTTCTGCTGGTACTTTTTCAACTCTTTCAAGGCCTTTTTCTCCAATTGCAGTGTGAAATTCTGGTTTTCCAGCAGCTGTTTCTTCTCGTCATTAGCCACATTTTTGGCAACTGTCTTGTTGATGCTGGCCAAAATAGGCTTGACTCTCTTCTGGGCGATGGCAAAGATCTGCAGCTCCGTCAAGTTCAAACCAGCACCCAAGTTGATCACTCTGTCCGGGTTGTTCACACCTTTGCCCTCCAAGGACTGTGTGGCCAACTCTTTGTTCTCGTAGTATCTGTTCAACAACTTCGGCTTGTCCTGGTAGTCCTGCTCGACTTTGTCCTTCTCAGGAGATGCTGGGATGACGATCGACTCATCATCTTGCTCGGTGGCTGGAGCCAGTTCGGGTTCGGTCAGTTCGGTCAGTTCGGTCAGTTCGGTCAGTTCGGTCAGTTCGGTGGCCGGCTCGACTTCCAGATCGGGCTCCAGTTCTGTGGCTGACGAGGCTTCAGCCACTTGTGGCTCAGCCAGTGGTCCCGTTTCCGCCTCAACTTCCGGGTCCAACTCCGTGGCAGGCTCACCTTCCAGGTCCGAGTCCAGGTCCACGTCAGCTGCTTCAGTCTTCTCGGCAGACTCTTCAGCGGCAGCCGGCTCTTCAACTGGGGCGTCTTCAGACTCCTTGTCGGCCGATACTCCAGCCACAGGCTCGTCAATTGGCTTTGTCTCGGCCGGTTTTTCAGCAGCCTTTCCGGTCTTCTCGGCCTTCTCAGTCTTCTCTTTCTTCACACTGGCAGCCGGCTTCTTCCTCTGCACAGAATTCTTCCTGAACGGGGAAACCCAGTTCTTTGCACTCTTTGAGTCTTTTGTATTGGAGTCGACAATCTTCTTCAAAGAAGAAGATCTCGGTCTCTGCTCTTTTACCAGCTTCAACGGCGATGCTATATCGGTCATTGTCACTTGCGAGTTGCTGTTGCTACGCAATTGGCTCTCTAGGCGTATATATCGAATACCGAACTAGGTGGTTGGAGATTGCTTTTTGCAATTTTGAATTCTACTTTTTTCCTCGAGAAATTGAGCCAATCTTATCTAAATGCAGCCACTATTGTAGAAAGTAGTTTTTCGCTCAGGCTGTGGGGATAGTCAGACCAGTGTGCTGAAGTGGCAGTATGCTTTGTCTGCTACTCGATGTGTAATGGCCTGCTGTGCTCTAGTATGCTCTGGTCTGCTCTACGTTACTCTGCTTGTTCTTGCTCTGCCCTGTTTCACTGAAACTCTCTGTTTTGTTTCTGTGTCTCACCTACAGATGAAATTTATTCGTTCTGCCTGAAAATTTCATTACATCTCCGTTTTAGGAAATCGTCCCGATTAGGAAATTGTCTGTACATCTACACAACCGTTCTCTTCTGTGACTCGTCCAACGTGTGCAACTCCAAATCCTCGTCTTCGTCATCCACACGCACGTCCAACTGCTGGTAGTTGTCGTTGAACAACTTGTCCATATCTTCCAACTCCACACCTCTAGTCTCGGGGAAGAACCTCCATACGAAAACCACCGAACAGAGACAGAAGATCCCGTGCATCAAATACAACCTGTACTTGATCTTATCTAGCAAGATCGGGGTCATCTGGCCCACCAAGTAGTTGAAGACCCAGTTGGTCAGTGTAGATAGAGAAACACCCTTCAGTCTAGCTTGTAAGGGCAAGATCTCACACATCAACCAGGGAATAGGGCCCCAGCTCATCAGGAAAAGCAGCATGTAAATCACTACGAAGACCGCCACCACTGTTGGCGACAGCCCCGTATCTAAAAACTCGACAAATGCAATCACGAGCAAGCATACCCCCATACAGAAGCCTCCAGTCATCAAGATGGGCTTTCTGCCCCAGTTGTCCACCAAAAACCACGATGGAATCGTCGCAATGAGGTACATGATGGAGTTCAAGCCGGTAACGAGCAATGCCAGCCTGTTTTTAAACCCTGCGGCCTCAAACAACATCGGAGCATAGTAGCACACGACATTGATACCGTTGATCTGTGCCCACATCAAGGCAGTACAGGTGATCATGACACGGTACCAGTACTTCTTGATCATCACCTTGTAGGTCCGCAAGTGCGGCGGACTGGAGATCCGGTCCTCGAGGATCGAGTTCTTGATCAACTCGAACTCCTTCTGCAGCGTGCCCCGTGGAGAGTCGGCAAACAAGAGATTCAACACTTTGTACCCCTGGACGTCCCTGTCCTTCTCCAACAACCACCGCGGTGACTCTACGATGAATAAACCGCCGAGAAACAACAAGAACCCCAACAGACTCTGCAAGAACAAGGGCAATCTCCAGGAAACCTGTGTCGTGTTGAAAGAGCACGAATAGTCCACCCAGACCGACGCCATGTAACCGCAGATGTTCCCCGAAAACTGGATACATCCCAATCTTCCTCTGGAGGAAGGAGGCGAGATTTCCGTCTGGTACATTGGCACAGTCGCCGAGAGAAGCCCGATGGAGATTCCCGAGATGACTCGGCCCAAGATGAGTACAAAAATCTTGTTGCTCAAGCATTGTAACAACCCGCCCAGCACAAAGATCAATGCCCCGAGCAAAATGGTGCGCTTCCGGCCCAACATGTCGCCGATCTGGCCCACGCTCAAGGAGCTGCACAAGGCTCCGACCTCCAAGATCAGCACCACAGTGCCGATCTGCGCCTTGGTGGGCTCGTCAAAGTACTGCACAAACGTGCGCTCCGTGATGATCCCACTCATGACGCCCTGGTCGTAGCCAAAGACAAACACCCCTAGAGACACGAACAGGGACGTGAAATAGAGCAATTTCATGCCCTTCAAGCGGCCCAGCGGCGGCAATTCGTCGAAATCCACGCCAAACGAGCCGGAATTGGACCCGACCCCGGCGCCCGGGCCGGAGTTCCCGAAACTGCCGCCATTTTCATCGTCAGAGCCCACCGGATGGTCCACAAACGAGCTCTCGGGCTTGGACCCGGCAAACGAGTCCGATCTTTGCGCCATCAAAACGGTGTTCTCGGCATCATCGGCAAACGGGTTTCCCGACGTCGGCTTGAAATGGTGGTGGCGCACGATCTTCAGCGTGGACGGCTTGGACGTGTACATCTCGATGTCGTCATTTAAGGATACTGGAGACCCGCTGCCGCGGAAATTCTGCTTGACATTGTTATTATTGTGGTCAACTCCATGTGAATCGTCCACATCGAATAGCACCGAATCGTCGAATGGATCGGATGGCATTGTGTGTTGCGATTGTGTTTTGATGTGATGGCGTTGCAATGTCGGTGAATAGAGCTTTAGATCTTTCTCGGAAATCCACGAAAAATAGCAAAGCGGCAGTACAAAATTAATTACGTAATTTATTTATTTGTCTAAATATTTTTTCTGGTGTAGAAGAAAAAGGGGTGTTTGGATTGAATTGAATTGTGGGGTTGTAGGTTTGGGTGGTGCTGTGGTTGGCAGTGTCGTGCTTTGGCAGTGCCGTGCTCTGGTTTTGGCACTATGCTGCCGGTCTGTTGGCACTGCTCTGTGGTTTGACATTTCGTGGTGTACTATTTCCAGCAACACACTACTGCTCTTTCTTGGAAGAAAAAGTCTTCTTCTTCACGTACGACTCGATCCAGAACGCACCAAACAACATCGTCAAGGGCGTCAAATACACAACGTTGATCCACAACAGCATCAGCTGCGACAGATCAGCGATGCAGCTCTTGAAAGACCCCGTCACGTGGTCAAAGTACTCCACAAACAAGTGGCACACCAGCAAAGAGCCTCCTATTATAAACTGCAAAATCTGCATGGTGGTCAAAGCCTGCTTCAAAAATTTGGGAATCCGGATATGCAAACACGACAAAGTGTAGTAGAAATACATGATGCTGTGGATGAACGAGTTGAAAACCACAAACACCCAAATTGGAGGACTCTGGAACCTGACTCCAGACCACATACTGAGCATTGCCCCAGCATGGTGGTAACTCTGTAACAATGAGCTCTGTCTTCCTTTCAACAAGATTATCACGGTATCCAAAACTTCATAAAACTTGGAAATGTAAAACCAAAAACTGTAAAACAGCAATCCTTTGAAATTTTGGTCCGATAAATTCGGTGACCAGATTCCATTTTCCAAGTTACAGATTGTTTGCCAGAACAAATCACGGTCTTTGAACGACGACAAGTCCGTGTCGAGCGTCAATTGAAACAATTTCGGAAGCGTGTCATGTGACAACTGGTGGATCGTGGAAAGCATGCCGAAAAATGTCCAAACGGAATAAACGCATAATAATACATTGTGGATCAATACGAAAAACTTGAACCCGCTTGTCTTTGCTATCTTGAACGGCACCAGCGGTAAGATCTTCAACAATTCCTTATCAGTTTTCGTCAGCGGATTGAAATCAGGTTGCACCAGTTGCTTCAGCGCCACTTGTCTCGGTTTGATCACATACTTGTTGATCACATGGACAGAGATGAAATACACAAACAGTATGGTGATGGGAATTTTTTTGTCCAAACTAGCCTGGAAAAAATTCGTCAAAATCCGATTAGTGAATGGGGACTCAGGAAGTGGTTTGGAGATCTGAAAAGGGTTCGTGAACACTTCCGGGTTCGGAAGGAAGTTGAAATTGATCAATGATCCATCCATTGTGAGGTTTGGTGGTTGCAATTGCCTGTTTACTCTCCACTTGACACTGGATGTCGAATTTATAGTCAAAATATTGGCAAAAAATTTGTTGAGATTTTTTTTGTACTGAATCACCGCAATCAATGATCCTTGGATGACTATGTTGGTTCTACAGCTTGTAGCCTCGGCACCATTAATTAAATGTTGAACTTTGGCAGCGATAGGTAAGATTGTATAAAATGACTCAAGAATTAATGGTCAATTGGAGCTGAGCTCAGGAGGCATAGTCATTGAGATGGGTGGTTCTTGTCCCCGAGCTGAGACTGATCTGAACCATCTTGTAGGTTTGTAGATAGTCATTCGTTAAATAGGGCCACAGGTATCCCTGTAGGGGTAATTTACAGCCAATTAAGTCAGGAAAGGGACTGCATCCGGATAGCGTGAATTGCCGGTATCTAGGTGATCGATAACCAGTACCGAAGCAGTACCGAAGTATACCAAAAATAGGGATGCCGTTGTATAACATAGAACCGAGGAAACAAGGTCGTGCACTGGCCCGAATTCTTGTTTCTCGTGTCAAGAATTCTCCTTTTCTGTCCTGGAGAAATTTGCTCAAACTTCTCCCTTTCGGTGCAGTTTTTTTCCTCCAGTTCAAACGGCAAACCGACTTTACATCAACATTTCAATGATAACCTAATTAAGAAAAAATACCGTTGGAAAGAGAAAATAATCTAAGACAATCCCTCGCCTTTAGCATCGCAAAAAAGATTTTAGGGCAAAAATTATAAAACAGAACAACAATCTTGAACATATATTTGTTGTTTCGACTCATCATAATCGATTTATCGTTATTAATCAAAGGATATCATATGATGTTGATATCGGAACAGCTATCGTATCGATACAATCAGGTTCCTGCTACCAGATTGGGGCTCGAATTCCAAAATGACCTGGATACCGATGAATTCTACCAACTGTTGAGTTATCAGGATAAGGATAAAGGATGCACCAATTCGTTTCCTCCTTCTTACAACATATCACCTTCATTGATCAGTGTGATCAATGCTAAGAAACAAGGATTGTCATCTAAGAATTACAGCTCAGTGTCTTCAAACTCGGATTTCTACTCTTCCTCATTGAGCGATGAAGATGATGACAGTTCAAGTTTCTTGTTTGACAAAGTGGTCGAAGACGAAGAATTCGATGACACAAGTTTTTCACAGCCTTCTACTGCGTCTCCAACGACAAGTTTTCTCAATTCTGTGACATCACCGGTGACTTTAGATGACCACCCGTTGGCCTCCACTGATGAAGAAGAGGAAGAGTTGGAGTTTTGTTACTGCAACGAATCTCATGACGATATAGATTCACCAAAGAGATCAAAGTCGTTGATCAACTTGCTGAGATCTTCTTTGAAGAGATTTACCAGTTTTGCGCTGCAAATCTCGCAGCAGACTGCAAGATACAACAACCAAAGTTTGAGCGTTTTGAACTTCAATGCCAGGGAAACTGATGACAGGTTTCTCGATGTTGAAGAGATGACTGAAATGCAAACTTTCAACTTGCCAATCTTGGAAGCTAAAAAAGAACTAGTAGAGCAAGATTCAAAGACCCACGAAGAATTGATGGCGGTGTCCACCACTGTTTATAAGAGACATCGTGAGAATAGAATCAATTCCAAGTTCTTGAGGATCTACGCGCACGATTTGTCATCAAAGTTGAAAGGAGATTTAATCTGCAACGATGACGAATTAGACTACCAGCTCGCATGTAACGTCAACACTGAAATGTTGAAATTGTCATCGTTACTGCGTGAAAAATTATGGTCGAATGTTGTTTTACCACCAAGATCTGACGAAATAGCAATTGCCCCGCTTAATGGCAACGATAGAGGCGTTGTCAAGACAAAGGACAACCAAATCAAATACCACTATACAAGAAAAGGTTCCAATTCTAATAGAATCAACCTGATCAATGCATCCACGGGCGAATCCGACCTGTGTTGAAGACCGCAAGAGAGCAAAAAAGTGTTTGAAAAAAAAAGAAAAAGGGGGATTACAAAATCTATAGAGCAGGTCTCTAACTAATTTTCTCGATACCGTTACTACGACGGATTTCAGTTCTACTCGAGTGATCAATGGGATCACTCATCTACTAATTTATTTATCTATATACCACCTGGGAGTTATGTGTTTATGTCAACTTAATCTAATACACGAAGAATTATTCATACGAGACTCTGTAGGTTACCATATCCACGCCCGACTTTTGATTCTCCCGTTTGGCATCACTCTACACTCAATTCACACCCTATAAGTGTGCGCTGTAATTTAATTTCCGCTCACGAGACACCTGGAGAAGTTTTAGATTTTTTCTTTTCGTTCTCCAGGCTGGAGAATTTCGCGTTAAGTTACTCCCCGCGGAGAGATATCTTTCGGCTATCTCAGCGCACTGTCATCCGAAGCCTTTTAGGGTGTGCGGTTAACTACACCCCACGGGATATCGATAAACAATTACAGGTGTAGCCGCCGCAGCGATTTTAAAATTGTGGATGCGTTCTAGCGGATCCACCTTCGGTGTGCCGCTTCACAAATCTTCGCAAATCATCTTATCATCTCATATCCACGCAGTAGGATCTCGATATCCACTTCCCTAAAATCTTAACACTTATAGCTGCTGATCTCGCTTTATTGTTGAAAAACACCTCTTGAGGCTTTCTTAGCACCAAGCTAGGGCAATGTGTAAAACTATTGTATTGGAGAAAAAAATTCCCTTGGAAAATTATATTCGGAGTTATAAATCTATTAGTGCCTTTTGTTTGAGCTATTTTTTCCGGGACAAGATGCTAGCCGTTAACTGTCTCAATTCAGATAATTTTGTGGTCTTGTCTCCATTGTTTGCCGATGGAATCACCGATCTAGAATGGTTGGCTCCCATAGGTGTAGATGTCGTCAATATGTTATTTTTGGTAACACTTCTGTCCATAGTAACGTCAAATATTCCTCTTTGGGTCAACATCGCGGACGGTGACCTGGAAATCGACGCCGAGGCCGACGATGCCAACCTGATCGGCTTGGAAGGTGCCACCATGGAACTCTTTAAGAACTGTATTCGCTTAACATTGGCATTACCATTTTTCAGAACATCGATTTTCTTAGCCTGGGGTTCCACGAATGAGGAATCTTGTAAAGTTAATTCGAATCCGCTGGAAATCTCGGCTAAACATTCTTCCAACTTCGTGGAAACCAACTGCGGCACTCTCATATCAAACAACTTCAACTCATGATCACTGCCTGGGATCTCTAGTTGCTCGGCAACTTGCTGAATCAGTACTCCAGATTGGGTCGAATCGTAAAAAAGAACCAGGACTTGTACATTTGTAAAACAGGTGTTCTGTCTCACCAAACTGAGCACTTTACGTAACACTTTCCTGTCGGAATTCAACTTTTGCTTAATACTGGCACCGTCTGCATTGCCCGGTAATCCAAATTCAAACACCAAGAAACCAACCTGTCTGAAAAATTTGGAGCCGAATTTATCCGGAATCCCACTGATCTCCAACGTCAGTCCGACATTTCCATCAAAATTGTGCTCATAGCTCTTCGCAAATGTCTGCTTTTTCTCGTCATAGGAGAGCCGTAACTTCGACATTAACCATCTCGCACTCAACTCGGCCCAGTCTTTCACCACAACCAACATTTTCATCGTGATCTGTCTCTCTACAGCACCCCCAGGCAGGCCCAAACGTATGTTTTTCCAGAACAACTCACCAAAGTCGACAGGCTCCCACACAGTTTTGTAGAAATTTGTCTCTTTTGTGGCACCAGGAGACTGGCTTTTACCGTTTCTCATCAACAGCCGTCTCTTGACGACCTCGGCCATCATAGGTGTAGGAGTTCTCTTTTTGATCAAAGTGGGTGTAGGCACACGCATCAGCACAGTTCTGTTTGTGAATTCGGCAAACTCGTTCAGTTTCTCACGTTTCAACTGGGCCTTGTGCAAACTTTGCACTGCTAGTCCACTCACAGTGCCAATAATCAATTTTTCGAGCCTTCTGAGCCGGAAATTGTGAGCCATTCTCTCGAGTGTGACTTCATGTATCACTTCACCCATGAAAGCATCGTACAACTCAAGACTCAATGCAGATACTAACGAGTCGTGCTGACGGTTCAATGATTCTTGCTTCAAAAGCTTTGGCAAGAGTTCCTGGAGCTGTGTTTGTAAGGCGGTTTGAAGGATATCGTTGTAGATTTGGGCCAGAGCAGCTGGAAACGTCGGGTTTTGCGTGACTTTTTTGAGCTGTTTCACAGGTGGAACCGGTGCAGCTTGTGCAACAGGTGCTATTGGTGCTATTGGGGCAACAGGTGTCTTAATGAGTGTTGATTCCTTGTGCTTTGTCTGTGGCAATGTCGTTGGAACTGGTATTGCAAACGCTTGTGCTGCAGCAGGGGCCACAGAGCCCGGCCACTTAGGTCTTAGATCAGCAGCTGGCAGCTGCGGCACGGATTTAGGTGTAAAGGACGCATTCACAGGTTTAATGGCAGGCACTGAGGGCATATGTGCCGTGTACTCATGCACTTCCGACATCTGTACACCAGAGTTTATAACCTCTTTGTAGCTTAAGCCGGAAATCTTGATTTCCAACCTGCTGGAGTACGACTGCTTTAACTTTTCCTTCTCCTTGATATAGTTGTACTTGAAAGGCGAGAAATGCACGCACAACTGGTCATTATCCATGGACAACTTCAACTCGTAGTACTCTGCAAACAGCACCAACTGCTGGACGTCGTCGAAGCCCAACATTTCGGATAACTGCAGCGCATAGTACGGTTTCCCACCGGAATGGTACGCCCCACTCAGAGACTTCAATGCGTAGAACCTTATTTGGTTGAAATGCGTCTCCAAGAGACACGCGATGAAAAATGGGGTCTCTGGGTGGAAAACGGCATTGAAGAACTGCGTAAACATGTTCAAACCACCCGGAACGTTGCTCTCGGCACGGTCAGAGGTGTTGTTCTGTAGCAAGAGTCCTCTGAACATGATCAGAGACTGCACCATGGGACTCGCAAGGGTACTGTCGGGCAAATCCTGGATCATCTGGTCCAACTCGGGCTTGTCATAGTAGGATATCAAGTAATAGCTACGGAATTCGGCCTCATTGGGCGAAGGTTTGTTGATCTTTCTCAAATCGTCGTAGATCTCGTTCAAAGTCTCCAAAGACTTGTTCAACTGCTCCATCTCCTGCTGCTGCGAGTATTCCACCTCGGACCCCGCCATCACGTGCAACGTCAAGATGTGGATCCGGCAGATCTTCTCAATACAGTACACTGTCTCTGGACCAAAGTAGTTCTGGTAAGTAAAGTCCTGTCTGATAGACCGAGTCCTGTTCCAGAAAAACAGCTCACATTCCGGGAGCTTGTCGATCAAGTTGTCAACCATGTAGTCCAAAGTCTGCACCAAAACGTGTGGAGGTCTCACATCTGAGGGCAACTGCGGAGCCTGTCCCAGCTCAGATCTCGAAAACGTCTTTATGGCGACCAAATCCTCACCTACTTTCTCGTATTTACTGATGTCTCCATTGAACCTGCGCTTCACCTTCTCGAACACTGGGCACATGTAAAGACAACTTCCTCGGAACACAATGGCGTCTGCCAAGCTCTTGGACACATTGGCCCTATCTACAAGTCCTTTGTTCTCCATCTGCGTCCGCTCCGTGGCCCTCATCTGCTCCAAAGTGGCCATCAACTCGTTTGTGTCGCTGGTGCTGTTCTCCAACTGGAGCATCTTCTGCTGGTTGGCAATGTCCCAGGGATCCGGCTGGAACTCGTGCTTCTCCAAGAACTTGTCTTCGTGGAACAAGTAGTTCGGTA
The DNA here is from genome assembly GCA_030571255.1 of Nakazawaea sp. yHDR128. Taxonomy (NCBI): domain Eukaryota; kingdom Fungi; phylum Ascomycota; class Pichiomycetes; order Alaninales; family Pachysolenaceae; genus Nakazawaea; species Nakazawaea sp. yHDR128. Next base: position 856,261 of record JAJLXL010000008.1, on the reverse strand, counting down.
GTTCCTGGTTGTGTTTGAAGGGCAATCGCACAAACCCAAGAGTTTCGGGGCTGGCGAACAAGGGGCCTATGAATTGGTCGTGAATCTTGTCTGGAGGAGGCATTAGGTTCAGCTTCGTGGGCAGCATCTTGGTCTGGACGATGTATTCTGGGTCAGCGGCCAAAGCGGATTGTGAGTGGGACGAGGGATCTGAAGATGTAGGTTTAGAGGGAGCGGTGACCCTGTTACTTGGTTTCCTGGTGTTGGTATTGCTTGTGTGGGAGATATTGGTGTTCTTGGTGTTGCCGCTGTTGCCGCTGTTGCCGCTGTTGCCGCCCATGTCATTAGATGTCTTGCTGGTGTTTCGTATTCTGCTCTTGCTCTTGTTAGCGTTTGCCCCATTCAGCGGCTGCTGCTGCTGCTGCTGCCCTGGTTGTCTGTCCTTCTTGTTTCGACTCCTTGGAAGCCGTCTCTGGCTCCCATTATCGCTGTTTCCGCCGGGAGTGGCGCTATTTCCGCCCTGTTTGTTGGACGACCCGGCGCCTGATGCTGCAAACGTCGTAAGTCCAAACGCTGACATTTTCAAGCGTCCAATGGCTCTCGCTGTGCTATGCTTGGGCTCTGCTTGGCTCGATGGACACTAAAAAAAGTGTTTTCATATCGCAGACTGAAAATGATTTTTTCTGATTTCGATTTGAGTGTTTGATGGTTTTTGATTTTTTGCTCTTTGGTTTCTCACTATGATTTCTATCTACAAATGCGGTGGGGATGGGGATAAGTGGTGAGATGAGAGGTGTTATGATGAGGTTTCACATTGCACTTTTCACAATTCCATTACAACCCATTTTCACTGTCAAAATCTATGATCTCTACTTAGTCTAGTCGCTATATAACTGCTATACAGAAGGGGATACTTGTTTCTTTCTCAACCAGTACAATGCATACCCGTGCTTCAATTCCTCGGTAAGATGCGACTCTTCGATGAACCACACATCAAAAATCGCCAAACTCTGGACGAGAAAGTTCTCCACAATCTCGAAGTCCCGGAGATGCACCAGAATCAAGACATCTGTCTCATAATGGGCTACCAAATCCAATGTGCGCACAAGCGGTGCGATTAAAAAGTCGTTGTAGATGGTGTCAGACAGCACTATTAAATCCAGCTGGAACCCAAGCTGCTCCAATTCGTAGATCCCACTCTCTGGTGACTCCCAGTCCAACTCCACTACGTCAATCTCGCATTTCCTGCTCTTGTTTCTCGCTCCTGATTCTGTAGGTATGGTGTTTGACTTCAATTTAGACCCCACATTATGTGCGATATTCTTCTTCAACTGTTTCAATAACGGCCCCTGGTCCGTTGCTATGTAATGCCGACTTCGGGAACCGATACTGCTCGCTAGCACGCCAGAACTGCCCGAGCCTAGCTCCAACACGTTCAACACGTCTAGCTCAGACGCCCTGAAACCGCCCCTATGGTGGAGAATCCAGTCCAGAAAAAGCGGCGCCGACTTCCACACGACAAATCCAGTGCTCGACGCTATGCTGTTGGACGTCAAGAGCGTGGGCGACTGGTCTATCTCAAAGGTCTCATCTCGCACAGAGACCACCACCTGGGAGCTTTTTGAGTCTACAAAGCCCAAATTCTGGTTCTCCAGCGAAGCCGACGTTGTGTAGAGCTCAAATATATGATGTTCTATGTCCTCACGACACGATAACTTGGTGGCATCATCTCGCGCGACCATCTCATCTACTCACAAAGTGAAGAGGGCATCGCATTTTGAAAAAATATTTTTTTTTCATGCGATAAGAACTGAAAAAAAAGCGATTTATCAATTTGATCGATAGAACTATACTAGTGCATTCCGTTGAGCCTGTGGTTGTTCAAGTGCACGTTGATGTCCAACCTGTCGGCATCTTCCTCTATATCGTTCATTCTCCTATTCTGGCTGTCTGTCTCTTTTCCAATGGTCATGGCCATTTTCTTCAAATTGCCAGCATGGTCTCCGATCAGGTTCAAATTGTGGTGGATCTCTCTCTCCATCTCGTCGTCCTCGGAGTCGTTTTCAAACTGGTACCTCTTGGCGTTGTCCAAGATCTTCTTGTCGTTATACTTGTTGTAGATATCTCCCGTAGTGGACGTGTGGTGCGGCTCTTTCAAGCCCCCCAAGACCCGTTTTTCCGACGTGTGCATCTCGGCTCTCTGTCTGTCCAGCAAGAGCTTCTCGTTCATCCTCGTCTGCTTGATGTTCTCCTCCTGTTGCCGCAATCTGCGCTTCGAATTGAACGGGTTCGACGCATGCATGGCAAACATCGACCGGTTCAACTTGGCCATCTCTTTGGTCTTGTCGTCGGCCATCTTGTTCTGCACATCGGCCAAGGCCAAGTTCCGCTGGATCCCGTACAACCGCTCGCTCTGCGACCCGAGCATCCCCAAGGTGTTCAGCCCGGACGCGTTCAGCTCCTCGGCCATCCTCAAGGTGTTTCTCGTCGATGCCACGGACTGCTGCTTCGTGAACCGGATGTCCAGCTTGATCTGGTTCACTGCCTCGTCGTCTTCCTCTTGCAACCGCAACTGCTCCAACTCCTCTGCCGTCAACTCCGCCTCGTCCTGGTACTCCTCCGGCACCAGATTCAAGTCCTCTTCCTCCAACAGCACCTGGTACCGCGGCATCTCGTTCAAGTCTGTGCCCGTCGTGTTGATCGTGGCATTGTCCAGGAGCAACTGGCTCTGGTACTGCGAGTCGTATCTGCCCGTCCGCGCCGACTGGTTCGTCTCGGCCCTCTGGAGTAAATACGGGTTGGCACTGGTGTTCTGGGAATTTTGCGCGTTTTGCGCGCTGTTTTGGGGTCTTGATCCTTGATACTGTGACTGGTGATTGTCGCTGAAATTCTCACTGTTGCTATGCTCTGCGTTGCCATAGGGATTCGGGGACGACTCGTGGCGACTTTCCTGGATATCGCCGTAGCTGTGTGTGCCGCGGCTCATATTCGCATACGGGTTCAGAGCAGACCGGTCGGGGTCCAAGATCCGCGGCTTCAACTCCTCCCTATTATCGTTCTTGTTCCTTGCGTAGTCCTTGAACGCGGAAAACTTCTCCTTCCTCTGCTTCTCCGACTTCACCTGGATCCCTTGTGTCATGAGCTCTTCTCTGTTCTGTTCCGGCGTCAGTTCCGGCTCAGGTTTCATCCTGAACATCTTTTTGATCCCCATCTTGGCGCGATTATCCTTGATTTGATAGTGGCAGAGCGGAAATTCAAATCTATTTTTATTTTTCCTACTTGTATTTTTTCCTAGTCGTCTGTCATTAGTGCATCCCCAAAATGGGTAAAGAGAAGAGAAGCTGGAGCTGCGAAGGAGGGAAAATAGCAGCCTTGAGTATAATGGAGTTGGGCTATTGTGATACTGGGATCAGATTAAGTGAGTCCTGTGTTCTCCATAGGGCTCTGTCTACTGGACTACATCTTGATGACACTGACACGAGTTGTTCTACACATACACAGCCCATGGCAGCACCATCATTTAAGCCAACACTCAGTGTTCAGTAAGTGATTCGTTTCTTCATTAATTCGGTGATGTTCACTAAACATGAATCTGTAAGTGAAAAATCTGCACATCAGTAATTTTGATACCGAACTACTCTGTCGTGATCTCAATATCCCAAAGGGGTAGCCCTATCGATAAGGAACAAAAAACAACCTTAAATTCTCAGATAACAAAACAGATAAGGTCAATTAGGCTCACAAGACCTTCAGCAGCAGATGCCGGTATATACAGACGTCATATCGCTCAGGAAACCGATTCCTGGGTTCGTGCATGAGTACGCACCCAGGCTTCTGGCCTACGAGTTCAAGTCAGAGACAGGACCCCAGTCGGATAAAGTGGTCGTTTTTGTCCAGGGCTTAAATGACGGCTTGATAAATGTCCCATATCTCCAAGACCTCGCAGTTGGACTAGACCAACGAGGTTGGACTTTAGTCCAGATCATCAACAGCTCCTCATTTATAGGCTGGGGCACGGGTTCCCTAGACAGAGACGTCAAAGAGATTTCCAAATTGGTTGAGTACTTAAGATCCAACAGAGGCGGCTCGAGAACGAAAATCGTGCTCATGGGATACTCAACTGGATCCCAGGATGTGGTCCAGTATTTCTTCAAATTCAAGCCAACTGACGGCCAACAAATTGACGGTGCAATCATGCACTCTCCTGTCTCTGATAGAGAAACTATCAGGTTCAAGAATTTGACAGAAGAGCAGTATAATAAATTTAATGCCGAGGCAGAGTCCTTTGTTACCAGTGGTAGAGGAGACCATGTCTTACCACAGAAATTTAGTGACGCATTCTTGGGTGCTCCTATAAGTGCCTATCGTTGGTTGTCATTATCCAAATACGGCGGTGATGACGACTTCTTCTCTTCAGATCTTCCAGAAAGTTTCATTCTCCCAATTTTTTCAACTATCGATAAACCATTCCTCACTTTGATCTCTGAGAAAGACGAATGCCTCCCTGATTTCGTCAATGTCGATGAGTTGCTCAATAAGTGGAAAGAGTGTGTGGACCTGAAATTTTGGTCGCGGCACTCAAAAGTAATCAAAGGCGCAACACATATCATAGGTCCCGGATCTCTGGAAAATGCTGTCGCCGATTTGGTAGAAACGGTCTGTGAGTTTATTGAGGAAGTTTGAAGGCAATCTTTGGCTCTCGTTCTCTTCAGACCAGATCTCAAGAGCTGCTCCCTCAGATATAAATGGAGCGTGAAGCTCGCTTTGATTATGATCCTCTTCTTATATCTTTACCATCTATACAAACACTCCAATAATGTACTTTTCAACCACTTTGATCGTCTTGTTGCTGTCCGTTGTCTTCGCAGCTCCACACCCAGCTATGACAAACCTCACCGCATTGGCTGAGTCTTCGGAAGAACGTGGGTTGTACACTGTGAAGCATTTCCCAACTCATATCCCAACCGGCATCAAGAAAACTTACAAACCAAGACAGATCTACCACATCGATGATGATCATTATATCACCTTGGGTGGAGATTTGTACGAAAAAGTTGTTAATAGCACTTCTACACAACCAGAATACAAGATTCTCAACTTTGGTTGCAAGTACCACAAGGAAGTTCAGTACAAGATCGACAACATTACCGAGATCGACATGTCTGAAATTCAACCTTGCAAATCAGTCAGAGCAAACTCTTCAATGATTCTTTTTCTCTGGGAGGACAGGCGTTTGAGTGCAGATGTCGCATATTTCCCTTATGTCGATGTTGACACAGACCATTTGTACGACTACTTGCACACCAACTACAACTTTACCACAAACACCACTACAGACCACCATGTGCAATTATTTGCTCAGGTCTTTGCCAATCAAACTGGGCACGTTGAGTTCCATGGCCAACGTTACGAAGTCGAGTTTAGAACAAGGGCTGTCTTCGAAAACGAGTGCAGCTCAAATCTTTTCCCTGATTTCAAGATGTTCTGGAAAGAGTCTGTTGCAATGTTTCCAACAGTCGGAGACAGTCAAGTCTACTGGGGAGATGATTGTCCTAGTGGCTACAAAAACCGGCTGTGATCTTCGTTCCTGATATATGCATCAACAAACTGTGGGAACCAACCACCGCTAAACCGACGTTTCACTTTATAGCATCCCGAGAATTAATATATCTACTTATCATTCCGTGCCACAAAAACACCCTCTTTATCCTTCTACCCCCAATTCCAGAGGTCGTGTAAACTCACACAAATATCTGCATCCAATTGCGAGTACCAAAAATCATCACAGGGAAAAAGCGATTCCAAAAAACTTTTAAGCGGGAAGGTCAGGTCGTCGAGTGACAAACAATAGCAGCATAGTTCGAAAACATGGGCCAATCAAGTTCTAAGCCATCTCCAGAGGTGAAGACCTTCATACCACAAACACCAGTGGAGTTCAGCTCTTCTTTATTGGCACAGTTGGACAATTCCACCGAGGTAAGTTGAAATTTTCATGTTCACAAATGTGGAGGAACAGTCAAATACTGACTTTGAAACACCAATTGTAGTCTGATTACACGCGTTCGCAGTACGCAGAGACCTATATCCAGCAAAGAATCAGTGATGAGTTGAGCAAGTTGAACAAACAGGCTTTGGAATCCTTGGACAAGAGTTCGGAATCTCTGAGTCCGGAGAAGGAGATCGATTCGATCAAATCTACCACCATTGCCAATGAAAAGTTGGAGAGCATCAACAAGAAATTGGTACAGTTGAACGAGACAAAGCCAAAACCATCAGAAGCATTGATCAGGGCCAAGAGTGAAGTACTAAAATGTTTGAAAGATAACGATGGGAAACCATTAAACTGTTGGAACGAAGTTGAGGCTTTCAAAAAACTAGTTAACAATTTATAAAAGACGTTAAGGCAATAAAAGGATGCTAAAATATTAGAGAACAGGGCTGTAGTAACCATGTAAGGGTATATTTGGGTACGAGTAATGAAAAGTGAGCAACTTGTTTTTCGAAATTTAGAGCAAACATCTCATTCTAAACCTACTGCTTTATATGACAAGATCAACGCACTATCGCTCTCACCACCACCAGCTAACTGCTCAATCTTCTCTCTAGTGACAACGGAGACTTTATTGTCGTTGAACTTCCACCATATTTCTCCAGTCAAATCGTTGTCATCCTTGACAAATGCCTGGTAGTGCCCAGAATCGGCGGATGCACCTTGATGAGTGATGATGGATTTCAATTCATAGAGGGAAGATGGGTTCTCGCCCGATTCAGGGTCAAATCCTTCCGGGAAGACATCTTTAAAGTTCTCCAACCATTTGGAGCGAAGTTTGTTCAATTCGTCTTTCTCGTTGTCCAATTGAGATCTCGTCTCAAGTTTTTGCTTTTTAGATTTCCTGTATTCACGACCTTCATCTTCGTTGGACTTCTCAACTTCATAGATCTTATCTCTTGCACGTGTCTTTTCTTGTCTGATGCTGTCATCCAACAAGTCAGCCAAATCCAATTGGAATGGAAATTGAACTTTTCTCAAAATTTTTGATTTCTTCCCTGTTTCTCTTTTCCAGAAGAACCTCACGAAATGGATGTTCAAGTACTTTGGTAACCTAACGATTTTTCTCGAAACCTCGTAGTCAGCGTTTCTTCCCAATGACTCGTTGCGTTTCTCAATGGTTTCGGTGAGACTCTCCATGAGACCGTTCTTCAAAAAATTCGTCTTGATGTTGATATGACAGCTCAATTTTGTAGCATCTTCGAATCCGATAACAGGTTCTTCATCGGTCAGAGTACATTTAGTTGAAGATTTGAACTCGATTCTGAAAATTTTCTGCAATTCTGGGAAATTTGTGGTCAACAATTGCAAAATTTGAGAATATGCCTCTTCAGCATCCTGTTGCTTGTAATAGCCATGTTGTGGATCTTGCTCGGCAAATTGAGGAAAGTTCAATCTCAAAGTTGTCAAGAAGTTCAAGGGCTGTACATCTTCATCCTTATTCTGCATCTTTTCAAAAAGTTGCCTCAAAAAGAATATCAAGTTTTGATCAGGTTGATGGTTTCTTCTTTCGAATTTGCTCAACTTGTCCTGGAGCTCTTTCACTGTGAACATGGTCTGCAACGAACTGTTCAAATAACAAGTGTTACCCAAGTTGACCAATCCTGATGGCTCTAAGCTTGTCTTAATCAATTGATTGTTTTTCTCCAAATCTTCGAGGAAGACCAGTTTCTCCACAGGCGCCATCGGTAATTTCTCGTCTGGAGTTCCCAAAACCATGATGACTTGGTTCGGTTTCAAGTTATAGGAGCTCAAATCGGAATCATCCTTCAACAGTCCACCTTTCAACAAGATCTTCTGTCTCTCAGGTGGGACATTGGTCACCGAGAAGACTTGTAACTTGAAAGTCAATCCTGGTTCTGACAAATCGACTTCCAAGTCATGGACTTTTCCTGCATGTTTAATTTTGACTGCGCCATCGTTAGTATTTGTTTCAAGTAGGTCCTACTTCCTCAATTTACTCAGTTCACTTACCTGGTACTGTGGACATCGTATCTTGAATCAGTATCGATGAACGTCTAGTGGTGGCAACAGTGTGTACTATACACGATGCGTCTAGATAAATCTATTCGACTTTTTCCCTTGAGAGTTGATCTCACCATTTTCGGCTTATTTGGTGTTAGCTGAACGACCTGCTTATCTTCAATCTTTTTTTCCATCTTACCCCCAAAAAGATCTGTTATAGAGACGGTGATAAAAGGATGAGTGCCAGGAGCGAACGTTACTCATGAAACTTCAACTCCAGTGCATCGCGACAGTTGGGTATTGAGCTGCCATCTCTCGACTTGATATGTGAAAAGAAAACAACTCGCTGCCGTTGATTCTCGGGGCCAAAGGCTAACTACCGTACAAAAGTAACAATGGAAACGGGTACAAATGGTCTCGGACTGATCCACAACAGAACTGCTGATGAAGTGTCCAGAGTAATCAAGGTTAACCCATAGTGCACCGTTGACAAGCGATTGAAGAACTGTCTTGTATACGAGTAAGATCTGTTTTCGGTTTTGTCGGGCAATGATTTTTTCCTTTTACAGACTTGTGAGTGAGCCTTGCCCTAAGAAATGTGATCTCAGTCTCATGATCCCCAAGTACTATGTACTGCAATTATGCAGTATACCTATCTGGAAAGCTGTGTGTATTTGTTTCCTCCTAAAGACTGTTACAGAGATGACATTTCTCGCAAAGCCAAGGTTTACTTGATGTAAAAGAAATTTTTCGAAATGTGTCTCGAATATAAAGGGGATTTAAAAGCCTGTAAGAGTTGTAAAGGGATCTTTCAAGTCCAATTGGAACAGCGCTCATTTATATACATAGCGAGATGAAATTTTCAGTCAGTTTATTAGCAGCTATCGCTTGTGCCATCACCAAGGTCTCAGCAGAAGCAGTTCCATATGCCAATGCAGACGCTTTTGCTGGGGCTTTCGCTTACGCTGAGGCCGAAGCACTCGAGCACGGCTCCACCTATGCCACCACCATGGGTGAGATCGCTATCTTGTACCCGCCAGACAGAGAGTGGTCTGAGGACACTGAGTTGGAAGGTCCATGTGGAACTGTTGCCGGTGTCACCAACAGATCTGAGTTTCCGCTTGACGACGGTTTCGTCGCCTTGGTCGCCAAATCTTACAAAGCTTGGAGTGTCTCTTTGAAGATCAGTTACAACAGTAACCCAACGTCTAACGACGACTTCGATGAATGGGCCACTGGTAACGTCACCAACGACATTGATATCGGACACACCTGTTTCTACATGCCAGACCAGCCTTCTAGTATCAGTGATGGTGATAATGCTACTATCCAATTGCTGTACATGGCCATCGAGGATGACGCAAATGTCACCCACTATGCCTGTGCCGATATCACGTTCGTCGAAGAATCTGTGTTCAAAGCCACCGAGTACGCTCTTTCCTGTTTCAACGCTACTGATGACAGTTACTATTCTTACTCCGACTATGCTGTTGAGTCTTCAACCGACTCTGACGACTCCACTTCAACGTCAACCTCAGGTTCCACCACGACTTCTTCGAGTTCTACCGGTGGTGCTGCTACCGTTGCCGGTATCTCTGGTGCTTTGGCCCTTATGGCCTTCAACTTCTTGGTCTAAGGAGTCTCTAGGCTCATGGTTATTGTCCGTGTAGACCGTTTTCTCGTATCTAATGTAAATAATAAAAGTAATCTATCGAGTTTGAGCTGGTTCACACTATTGTAGATTTTGGGGAAACCTGATTTCCTTATTTGGAGATCCGATGAGCTTGGAAAAAAATATCTGAAAAAAAATTTTCTACAAAAGGCACATTTACCATAAGCCAGGGGCACTGAAGCACATTTTACTGGGCTATATGACAAGAAACAGAGAAACTGACGCCGTTATGAGTGATGAATACGATACCACATCATCCAGCGAGGAAAGCGATGTCGAGCTCGGAGAATTGAAGGACAAAATTAACATTTCTACTCGTTATAAAGGTCCATCAAGATCACGGACTGCTGATGACGATGACATGGTACCCAAATCAAGAAATGATTTGGCCGAGAAGGAGAAAATCGTGGACAAGTATCAGAAGTTGGTGAATAACGACAAGGTCAAAACTGCAAAGACCACCAATGATAAAGCCAACAGGGCAACTGTGGACAACGTGCTAGACCCCAGAACTATCAGATTCATCAAGAAGGTCTTCAACAATGGCCTCATCACAGAGATGAACGGCACGATAAGTACCGGAAAAGAAGCCAATGTTTACCATGCATACAATTCTGAAACCAACAAAGAGTATGCCATGAAGATTTACAAGACATCGATCTTGGTTTTCAAGGACAGAGAAAGATACGTCGATGGAGAGTACAGGTTCCGTCACTCAAAGAACCAGCATAACCCTAGAAAGATGATCAAACTCTGGGCAGAGAAAGAGTTCCGTAACTTGAAAAGATTGTATCTCAACGGCATCCCTTCCCCAGAGCCAATAGAGTTGAAATCACATGTTTTGGTGATGGAGTATTTGACTGAGGGAAACGGGGAACCTTCACCAAAGTTGAAGGACTATGATTTCAAAAGTTTGGAGCAACTCACTCTCTATTATCATCAGATGGTCATATATATGAGACACATGTTTCATGTCTGTAGGTTAGTCCATGCTGATTTGTCAGAGTATAACTCGATCATCCACCAGGAGAAATTGTACATTTTTGATGTCTCGCAATCCGTGGAACCTGAGCACCCGATGTCATTGGATTTCTTGAGAATGGATATCAAGAACATCAACGATTTCTTCCAAAGAGAGGGGGTCGCTGTACACCCTGAAAGATTACTTTTCAAGTTCATCATCGACGATATGGCGAATTTGGATATCAGTCCGGAGCTGGCTAATGATGATGTATTGTTAGAGAAGGAGTATTTCAAGCTCTTGGAATCGCTCCCCGTGAAGAACTCCGAGTATAAGGAGGATTTGGAGGATGAGGTCTTCAGAAGTATTCATTTGGTGAGATCGTTGAATCATTTAGAGGAGAAGGACTTTGAAGAATACGCAGAAGGCAACATAAGTACTTTGAAACAGCTCTCGTTGGACGTTGTCAACAATGGAATAGTGGCGAATGAAGATGAATCCAGTGATGAAGATGAAGACGATGATGACGATGACGATGATGACGAGTCTGACTCAGAAGATGATGATGAGAAGGAGTGGGTCGAGAAACCAAAGACATTGAAGGGAAAGAAGTTCCAAGATAAAGATGAAAGAAAAGAGAAGAAGAAAGAGGCCAAAGAGCTGGCTAAGGAGAAGAGAAAAGTCAAAATGAGGAAGCATTTGAAGAAAAAGTTGGTCAACAAAGGGAAGAAATAATCTCCAGTGAGCGATTGTTATTATGATGTACTTTATATACTATTTTTCCAACTCATTGCACTGCATATTCCTTAATGATGGAATCCGAGCCAACGATGTACAACTTCAAAACGTCATTAACTTCCTGTATGTCAACCAGAATATCCTTGATCAAAAACGCCTTTCCTGAAGTCTGCTGGTAGTAGTCAAATCTTTTGATACAATCTGGTAGTTCGCCAGTTGAAATCAAACCTTGGTCACTGTTGGAAGTGCTATGGTAGTGATATTCGAACAAGAGCGCAGCATCATACAACTCGACAGTTCCATTCGAGAAATTCAATGTGAAGTGGTTCCTGAAAGCAGATATTGATGTGATTTGGAAAGGTTGGTCGATGACGCATGTAATGAGTTCCTCCGTATTCAAATTCAACACGGTCAACGTGGTTGAGTTGAGCTCATGGACGAATAAATCCAGTGAGAGCTGGTATTGGCAGCTGTTCATCAAACTGACGTTGATCTTATTACGAGAGACAATCGAGTCTTCGCTGTGATCGTAACGGATCAGTTTCCCATCTTGTGAAAGCATTGTCACTTCTCTCTGGTTGTTGAATTTTATGATTATTGGCTGGAAATCGGATGGGATCTCGGTCAATGTGTGATGTTCATGTGGTTTAAGTACCTTTTGTCTACCCATTTCAAAGAACTGTGGGGAATATTCACCAGCCAACACCACTGCGATCAAGATCGTGTCCGAGTTCAAGATTGCGAAATCCATGTCAATCACTTCGCTATCAAAGCTATGAAGCTTGTCGGATCCGGCGGATTCTGAGCCGATATACAAGGCATCGCCGAAGCTCTCGATCAACTCGAAGCTCAAAGGGCTGATGAGGAAGTTTCTGTTTCGAGACAGTTGTGGTTTCGTCACAGGCTGGTAAAGTGGTAGCTTTGAATGTGAATATGTGTGGTAATCACCACCGTCGATGTTCAAGACAGAGATGTTCTCAGATTTCTTTCCATGGGCGTAGATGAGTCCCTTTGAGATGTCAACTTGGAAAAAATCAAAGGGACTCTTCAGATTTGATTGTCCTATTTCTTTCGGTGTATTCTCCTCGCCCTCATTGTAAGCAGGTTCGGATTCACCGTTGATGGTCTCTGCGTCAGTATCAGGGTCCAGTTGCCCATTTTCTCCTGATATTGTGAGCTTTTCAAGTCCAATGCTGTTCCCATTCTCCTGCTGAAGTATTTGTTGGCTGCCACTGTCAATGTCAAATATGTTTCTATTACTATTACTGTCATGAGTGCCATTGGTGTCGTTGTGATCGAACTCATCGTCTTTGTCCTTCCGCAAAACGAACCCGCTTTCTTCTTTAGACAATCCCAACGGATCGTTATTGTCCAATGAAGGCGAGTTCAAGAGATACAAGATCTCGTTTGTGGTATTTTTCAAGAATTGTTTGGCCTTGACCAAATTTGTAGTATCAATGGTGGTCAACTGTTCCTCCAGGTCTGTAGTGGTCCCATTCTGTGGTCCCCCACTTTGGGACTCTAATTTCTTTATTCTAGTGCGGAGTTTGTCGTTCTCTATAAGAAGTGAGTTCTTTTCACTCTCCAATTTGGTGATTCTCAACTTCAATTCCGATTTCTCCAACTCATTCAAGATCTTGTTCTTTTCAATGATGGTGTACTGGTTCTGCAAATAGTGCATGATCCCAGGAAGGGTGTAGTTTGATTGATCCATTTTGGGTCTATGTGCAGTAAAATTGTTGCTCAAGATTGGATCAATCAATCAGAACGCAGAAATATCCTTAGCTTCTTTATCTTGTGGTCTTAAGGGGCACATCGAAAATGGATCAAAAAGACCCATTCGGATATTTTTTGTTGATTTTTTTTTGCCTGAGTATGGATCGATGCAACACAGTGGGTCTGACCTGGCCTGATGGGCGGACTGGGCGGTCGGTCTGGGAAGTTCGGTGTGTCCGGTCCTGGTGATGGTCTTTACAACTACATAGTAAGAGTAATCACGCAATAAGTACAAGAGATTATTGTAGACAGATGTGTCTTGGAGTATATTGGCTAAACAGTACAAAAAAGTGATATTTATTGTAGATTAGGGGTTCACATTATGGCACCAGCGCGCTTACTCTTCCTTGATACCACCTGCACCAGCAGTTTCGGCTTGTTCGATGCTCTGTTTGTCAGTCTTGTTGTCAGCGGCTCCGAACATAGAAGCGGCCTTGAAAGGTCTCTTCAAGTCACCGGAAGCTGGCTTGTTAAACAAGTGGATCTTGACAATGTTGGATTCAAAAGCGGACTTGACAGGGGAAATCGATTGCATCAACAATGGGTTGGTGTATTTCATGTACAAATGCATGAAACCCATCATGGCAACACCGGTGAAGACACCTCTGATCGAGGTTTGGATCTGTTGCAAATCGTAATCCTTGACAGTGGTGACAACCATGTTTGGCTCACTTTGTCCCAGCATGGCGTTTGGTCCCTCGACGTATTTCAAAGTGGTCAAATCGTTCTTCTTGACGATGATGTATCTGACGTACAAGTAAATCGAAATTACCAATAACGTGGCACTTACATAACCGATTCTGGCATACAAGACGGTGTTTGGGTTTTCCCAATCAAGTCTCTTGGAGACTTGCATGCCGACAAGCATCAATACTAAGTTAGAAATAGCTGGATTCATCTTCTCACGTTCCCGATATATAAATCAATCTATCTTATATGATCGTATACATAGATATGTATTATCTTCCAATCGCTGGAAAAAAATTGAAAAATTTGGACATTTTAATTCTGTGGAAAATTTGCCTCTCTGATAAAGAAGTTGGACATATGTGCACGACTTTGGGCCTTTGAATGGCACCCTGATTATGTCTTCTTCTGGAATGAGTTCAACGAGACAGATTTCGGTTCAACAACGAGACATTCTGCCTGGACCAACTTCACGGGCTCGGAACCGTCTGTTGGTAATGTCTCTATGTGACCTTCCACAAGGATTTTGCGCTTATGGTGGAACGTTTTCACCTTTGCCTTTAACACGACAAACTGGTTCTCAAAACAGGGCCTCAAGTAGCTGATTTGGAGAGATGCTGTCATCCCGAGCCTTGACTCGAACAACGGGAATGCGCATCTACAGAGACTCTCGTCTAATAACGTTGCCAATAATCCACCATGGATGATTCCAGGGTGTCCGCACAATTTATCGCCGAGGTAATATACCGATACCAACTCATTGTACTCCAATTGGTGTGAATTTGGGTTCTCCTCCTCCTTGGAGAATGTCATCGGATCAGGAGCAATCATTGACATCCCCGAGAGTGTGGATCCGGTCAAAAGTTTCGAGTTTTTCAGCTTATCGACTTTGTGTAACAACGGTTCGACCCTGATGAGCTCTTCCGATCTCACCAACGAATCGATGTATGGATGTGTCAACACCTCAGCATATTTCCCATTTTCGCTAGGGTTGAACTCGCTTGTCTCTGGTTCTAATTCCATTGTCATTTACTGAAAAGCTTCACACTGTAGTGTCCTTAGTCAACGTTCAACGGTCCTTGTATCCCCTCGTTTCGGTACAAATTTTAGTCAGCTGGGATTTTTTTTGCAGATTACGCACTTTATATAGGAGCGGATCGATGATCGGTTTATTTTCGGCAATATGTCATCGCGCTATTAAATCCAATTTAACCGAAGCATTGCTTATTATTTGTGGCCGTTTGAAGCTTGTACAGTATAGTGCATTAAGGGATCTGCATGCTGTCAATCTAATGAGACGCCGGTCGGAGGGTCTTTACACCTCTCTCCTAAAGCCTTCATCTGTATATATATGAGATTAATCGATCGTACGTTGATGTTCTATATTGCTAAACTATATAGCTTTTGTCATCTTCTCTTTCCCCTCATTGCCGTAAAATCCTCAGCTGCGTGGTCTGCAGTTCTCTTGAGGTTCGCATTTGGGATCCCTGAGAATGAGCTTTCCGGATCATGCAATGGTTCTTGCTCAAAAGTTGTGCTGGAATCGTTCTCAACTGGTGCAATTTTGAACTTGAAATTGTGATTCGGGATGTCCAGAGTATCTACATCGTTATCTTCACCGAACAAGGTGATCATTCTTCTGTAATAGAGATCCAAAATCTCCTCCAGAGACGCCACGCCTCTCTTTGCACTCTTTGCAAAGACGTCGTCATTCAAAGTGCCCGTGCTGCTGGAGTCGCGTCTTTGTATGGACTCATGCTGCTGCTCTGTGAAATCCCGAGGAACTACTCTCCAGTTCACATTGGCCAAAAATTCCAGTTCTAGCACGTTCAACTCAGAAATATGCACTCCTCCGACTTTCGCGTAATGGTTGTTACTGCAAAACGAGTCACAGAGACCCTTCGAGCCCACCGTTGTCGCCGTGAGTAAGAATCTGTGAACAGTCAACGAGTTCACCGAGAAAACCGGGTAGGTAGACGATAGCAAATCGATGTAGTACACTGCAGTGATGAGAACGGCATTCTCTAACGAAGAGTATTGTGCCAATCTGGACAAGTAGTGGTAAACTGAGATATTAGGTGGTGCTCTCGAGTGGAATCTCGTCAACTGCTGCGAAGAGATCTTGACATCGATTTCGTCGTTCAAGGAAATGATGTGTGTGAGCATCCTGGAGATCAAGAGTATCAAATCGTCTCTTGAGCACTCTTTGAAATTCGACGGGAGGATCTTGTAATCTCCCTCTATAAGCGGGACCTGCTGGCTGGGCGGTGCGTCCTGTGGTTGGATCTGGTTGTGCTGTCGTTGGTGATGGTTTGTACTGTCCTGTATGTTTTGAGTCTCGGTATTTTCCACCGTGTTGACCACATCGTTTGGGCTCAAATCTGCCGACGATGATCCGATACTGGAACTATCCGAAGATGATGACGAGCTGAAGCTGTTGAATTTTCCCGAGCCCTTCGGTACCAATAAATGCACAGCAGCCCTCGCGGCTTCGTTCTCGTTATGCGTATTAGTGTCCTGAATAGAAGAGTCCTGCTGTTCCTCCAAAACATCTTTTGAATTCTGCCGAGAGGCAAATTGACCTGATTCGTTGTTATTTGTCACTGTGGAATTCCATCTAGATCCTTTCGGCAATGTGGGCACCGCCATTGGAGTTATATTGTGCCCCAGTGACGGCAGATGGGCACCGCTGCCGTTGTTAACACGACCTCGGCGTGAGGGCACTTTCCTCAACACGTTGTTAGTATCCACTGTGCTAGTCTGAGGCAAACCCCTGGACGGATCAGTTCTCAATTCAGTTGACGTGCTGGCAGTGGGTACTGGTGATCTCATTGATGAATCAGAAGTGTACAAATTTGGTGAATTTTCCACCGACAAATTCATGGCCGCTGCTTGTATAAGTCTGATCGGATGATGTGGAACAAGAATAGGTGAAAAGGTGTCTTATGTCAGTACTGAGATGTCTATAGTCATTCCTCAAAAGTGATGTCCAGTGATCCTAGCCCAGTAAATATGATGTGGAGCTGATATATAACTGTGCCAGAGTGAATAACTTGAAAAAAAAAATTGTTTAAATTGTCTTGGATTCTCTCTATGTGTATATGAGCACAGTCAATGAGTGATAAATGACGATAGTACAGTTATGGATAAATAATGCCGTTCTTATGTAAATCTTGGGTGCACCTTTATATGAATTGGTCGATTATATCAAAAATTTGAAACGATAAGAAGTTTAACACTAGTGCATGTACATATATATACCTTTGTGACAGACGATCATGGATGATAGTAGTCAAGAGATAAATTATTTCACACAAAGATGCTACTTAACGCCTTTCACCCTCGTGTCAACTATATACATATTATGCTTGTAATTGTGTGTTTATTTCCGCGTTTGACATGATCGCATCAACCACGTGTGTCCTCACTATGCAAGCTTGCATTTGCTCTGTAGATTTTGACAGTTGTTGTGCATCTTTACACGACCTTCTTCGATAAAGCACAGCTAAGTGTAAAGGTTTCTTCTACATAAAGCGATACGGTATTTACGGCCTTCAAGCTTATGAATACCCTTTGGTTCCTGTGCTCCTTCAAATCGCTTTCTTATTGATAACGACCGTTTGTTATTTTCTGATATGCAATCAGCTCGGTTTAGCGGTTGCTGCTTCGCACACTGATGGAGAGATTATATAACGGATATGATAGCAGCGTACATTTATGTGTATATAAGAGATCCTAACAAGCACAAGAGCTGGAGTCACCATCGAGATGAATATTTATCGCATCGGAATAATCCTCAGTGTATTCTTCGTTGTCTTCCTGCTGCAAAGCATTTCTCAGCACCACGTCGAACAGTTGCTCAACGTTGACCAGCTCCTTTGCACTCGTTTCAAAATATGGTAAGTTGCCCAAAGTGTTACACAAGTTGGTCAGTTTCTTGTTGCTTATCAATCTCTTGTTCTCATCCACATCGATCTTGTTGCCAATCACAACAAATGGGAAATTTTCAGGGTCCTTGATGTTCAGTTGAACCAAAAATTCATCCCTCCAGGACGACACCAGTTCAAAAGACTTCACATTTGTCACGTCATAGACAAGCACACAGCAATCTGCTCCTCTATAAAATGCGACACCCAAACTTTGAAATCTTTCTTGACCAGCGGTATCCCATATCTGCATCGTAACGTTACGGTCATCGATGTTCAATTCTTTTGTCAAAAAGTCAGCCCCTATAGTTGCCTTGTACTGTTGAGAGAACTTTCCGTTCACGTATTGTTGCATCAACGACGTCTTACCAACACCTGAATCTCCCAAGATTATCACTTTTAAAAAAGTCTTCTTTCTAGCCGACATATTTATTTGACTGTTCCTTCTGTATCTGTTTGGCGCGGAAGTTTTGGCTCTTTCAATGTAGATTTGAGTTGTTGAATTTAAGCTTTAACGAAAGACAATTTCCCGCAATACTTATAAACACCTGGATGATATACACTTTGCCCTTCTTCAACCTGTTTTGTGTTTTTTGCTTTATTTTTGTTGGCTTGATTTTGGAGATAAGCATGCGACTTATGATTTTCACACACGACTTTTTTTCGGCTGGAAGACAGAGTAGAAATCGACTACTCTACAACTTGAGTTTTATAAATAAAATGACTTATTTAATTTAAAATTTTTCTATTTGGTTGAAAAAGGGCAATAAACTTATCATCGGTGGTAGCTGCAAACAAAATTCAAGAACCCAATTCGACAACTATTCCCGAAGATATCGATAAAACTAAAAAAGTTAATCAGCTTATTTCTTAGCAGCCTTTTGAGCAGCCTTGGTGACCTTACCAGCCTTGTCAGATTTCTCGACAGACTTGATGACACCGACAGCAACGGTTTGTCTCATGTCTCTGACAGCAAATCTACCCAAAGGTGGGAAGTCAGTGAAAGCTTCAACACACATTGGCTTGGTTGGGACCATCTTGACGATAGCAGCGTCACCAGACTTAACGAATTTTGGAGCTTCTTCGATCTTCTTACCGGTTCTTCTGTCAATCTTCTCAATCAAGGTGTCGAACTTACAAGCAATGTGAGCAGTGTGACAATCCAAGACTGGAGAGTAACCAGAGGAGATTTGACCCGGGTGGTTCAAGATAATAACTTGAGCGTTGAAAGAGTCACAACCCTTTGGTGGGTCGTTCTTGGAGTCACCACAGACGTTACCTCTTCTGATTTCCTTGACGGAAACGTTCTTGACGTTGAAACCAACGTTGTCACCTGGAACACCTTCGACCAATTGTTCGTGGTGCATTTCAACAGACTTGACTTCGGTGGTGACACCGGCAGGGGCAAAGGTGACAACCATACCTGGCTTGATGACACCGGTTTCAACTCTACCGACTGGCACAGTACCGATACCACCGATCTTGTAGACATCTTGCAATGGCAATCTCAATGGCTTGTCAGTTGGTCTTGATGGTGGGGAAATAGCATCGATGGCTTCCAACAAGGTCTTACCCTTGACGACTTGACCACCAACTTCCTTTTGCCATCCCTTGTACCATGGACAGTTTGGAGATGGTTCAATCATGTTGTCACCGTTCCAACCAGAGATTGGGACGAAAGCAACAGTCTTTGGGTTGTAACCAACCTTCTTGATGAAGTTAGAGGTTTCCTTGACAATTTCTTCGAATCTCTTTTCATCCCATTTGACAGAGTCCATCTTGTTGATGGCAACAATCAATTGCTTAACACCCAAGGTGTAAGCCAACAAAGCGTGTTCTCTGGTTTGACCGTCCTTGGAGATACCGGCTTCAAATTCACCAATACCACCAGCAATGATCAAAATAGCACAATCAGCTTGGGAAGTACCAGTGATCATGTTCTTGATGAAATCTCTGTGACCTGGAGCATCGATAACAGTAACGTGGTACTTTGGAGTTTCGAATTTCCACAAAGCGATATCGATGGTGATACCTCTTTCTCTCTCAGCCTTCAACTTGTCCAAGACCCAAGCGTATTTGAAAGAACCCTTACCCAATTCGGCGGCTTCCTTTTCAAACTTTTCAATGGTTCTCTTGTCGATACCTCCACACTTGAAGATCAAATGACCAGTGGTGGTAGATTTACCGGAATCGACGTGACCAATGACAACAACGTTAACGTGAGACTTTTCCTTACCCATGTTGAATAACTACTTAAATTTAATAAATTTAATTGATGAATTAAAAGGAATGAAAAGATGAAAAAAATTGATGGCAAGGGGATTTAACTTTATATGAAATTGAAAAATTTTTCGCAATGTGAAAAAATTTTTCTCTGCTTCTTCTACTGCTTTTTTACTGCGCTGTTGTTAACAGACTGTACTATACTGAATCCGGTATTCATTACAGCTAAGAGAAAAAAAAATTCTATTTTTGCTAGTTATTGACACGTGTAATTCTACTGTTTGAAAGAAAAACTCTTTCAATTTCTTTCATCGTCCTCCTGTTTTCCATAGTTAATTCTGGATGAGACATAGTTAAGCTCCTCTGTTACCCGGATCTGAAAATGGCAGACCCATCTGATCTCGGAGAGCCAAAAAAAAAGAAACCATCACAATAAGGTAGGGTAATTCTATTGGTTTTATCTATCAATCTCCCTTCGTCTATACATACCGTTCCATCAGGACTCATCTTCATCATCGAGTATGTCCAAAAATTCGTTTCTGTAGCTATTCATGTTGTCAAGACTGATATTTCTGTTTGTCTTCTTTCTTCTCCTGTACTAAAATAAAAGGATGCCAAAGTCAGTATATGAGAAATTTTTTATACATGGTGAGATATCTCTTTTTTGTGGGTGTACGAAATACGTAGGTACGCAAATCGTACATGGTGCACATACCAATTCCTTCGTTTGATTGAAGAACCAGAGATCCAGTTGTGTGAATTGAATCACTTTGGACTGGATGTAAAAAACTCAACGCATTTTGTACCATTAATAGCCATTACTTACTGGTCCTGATACGATTGACTTTATCTGATGCATTAATCCATGTGATGAAGAGATCGGTTTCCAAGTTCTGCGTCCGAATCTTCTGTACAATGTTCCAGCACCGCAGAAGACAAAGAGAGCAGCTAATAAGATCAATGCAAAGATCCATACCAATGCCAAGTTATCTTCCTTCAGCGCTGTTGGACAAGCATGGACGGTCTTGACCTCAAAAAAGTAGTCACAATCGTGCAAAACTCCGACAAATGAAACTTGCAGCTTCGACATGATCGCTCTATCACAGCTGAACGATAATATAGTGGATTTCCTCAATCTCTCCCCGTCCGCTGTATCTCTGCAATAATCACCATTTTCATAAGTCAAAGTCAATTTACGACCTCTAAAAACAGGTTTTGTTGAAAACTCTCCGATCGAATGTTTGACACTCTCCTTGTCGGTGTAATAGCCGCCTACCAATGAGACGTTGCTCACATCTTGGAAGTCGTTGCCATTGATGTGGTTCTTTTTCAATGGTGTAGAGCAAATCCCCAAGGTGAAATTCATTCCATAATCCCATCCTCTTGCACTCCAAGATGGGTTGGTTCCATCTTCAAAGTGTAGACTGCTCAACTCCCTCAAATCGAAGAATCCGTTCGACAGCGGGTTTATCACTGTACATGGGTCCAATTCCGGTAATTTGGGAGGCAATTTGTGCGATGGTGATTGATTTGAGTCCTTCGAAGCAAGCTTATTCGCCAACAAATAGTTATCGCTTATATCTCTTTTCAACAGATCTATTGATACTTCCAAGGGTCTCCTGTTCTCATAAGCGAGATACACTAGACTCGCCAACGATAGGAGTGTTATTATGAAGCTGATTATTCTTCTAGTCATGTTGAGTGGCACAGATGTGAGTGAACTAGAATTGATCTATGGCTGTTGTAAAGTAATTAGACAGAGAAAAAAACTCTCCAAATGGGTGCGTGCTGTGTATCTAGTAAGGGTATGCGCTATGACGAGTTTGTTGGTAACAGAATAGATATTGAGCGCTTCTCTCTACCTGCCTGTCTCTTCGATCAATGAGCCGTCGTGATGTTCAAACTGCAGACAAAAACTTTGAAGCCTCGCTCCCTTACAAGTATATATATACGTGTATCTCTTGTGTGGGAGAAAATTTCGCCAGCCGTTTCTTTTTCGTATACGTATTACAGAGATCTAGATTCTATTTTTTTTAGTGCCATATCTACAGTCTAGATAGACCTAAGTCTATCTTATCTATCCCCCACTATCACAACGAGGTGGTTTGACACCGTGGCCAATTCACCGATTGCCTTATCTTGCAGAAGTATGAGCGGCTTTTGACAGAGATCGCTGGAGTGCTGAGTCCCTCATTGATGTGCTGTCAACTTCCTGACGTCTCTGTTGTTCGTTTAGCCCCCATTGTGTTGCCCCAGAATTCTTGAGCTGTCGATCTTTTGTCTCAGAAAGCATCCTCATCTTTTTGGGCTCTAATGCATGGCTCCCGATTCGTGAGATCGTCTGCAAACTCTGTACATAATCGACCTATGGAACAGTGGTGCTTTTCTGGTTGTTCAATTGTGGTCCATCGTCAATCCATCGTACCAAAGTATGATTACACCATCCACTCTAGCTGTGCAAATAGGTGGATATTGGTACTTCGGATATAAGTGATGGATTTATCCGCATCTGACCCTTTGTTTCCGAGCACAAAAAAAATCTCACTGAAAAAATCCACACATTTTCTTATCTCTTTCCCCTAAAGTTGATTGTGGATTGATATCGAAGCAAGATGCCAATCCTGGACGAAGAAGAGAATTTGTTGAAGCCGCAGTTGTCGCCCACGGTGATCCAAGACGCATCTGCTGGGAGCTCCGGCTTGGTCGCAAACGAGCTTGCAAACGAGTTAGAATACGACGATACTGGCAAACCTGTCAACTATGGGGCCATTGAGTCACAACAAGAAGTGCAAAGTGACTCTGAGGAAGCCCAAGGAGATGCAGATCCATATGACGGTTACGCAATACCCTTCAACGAGCTTATCTTTGTCTGTGCATCTCTCTACACCGGTGCGTTTTTAGGCGCCTTGGATGTCACTATCTTGACTACGTTGTTGACTGTGGTAGCCTCGGATTTGGGCGAGTTACAAAGAAGTTCTTGGATTGCCACATCCTACTTATTGTCGTGCTCTGCATTCCAGCCCTTGTTTGGTAAATTGAGTGATATCTTTGGAAGAAAACCTTTGATCTTGTTGTGTAACATCACATTTGGAGTCGGTTGTTTGATTTGCGGGTTCTCAAACTCTCTTTGGCCACTTGTAGTTGGTAGATTTATTACTGGTCTTGGGGGCGGTGGTATGAGTACTTTAGGAACGATCACGATGTCTGATTTGGTCAGTTTGAGGAAAAGAGGCATGTTCCAAGGTACGGCCAACATCTTTTACGCACTCGGAAGTGCAAGCGGGGGCGTTGTCGGTGGTTTGGTCTCTGACACTTTGGGCTGGAGATATGTTTTCCTATTGCAGACTCCATTTCTGTTCATCGTTTGCTTTTTGATCTACAGAAACTTGCACTTTCCCCCAGGATCTGCTGGTCTTGGATCCCATGGCCACGATACCTGGACCAAAATCAAGAGAGTTGATTTCCTTGGATCCTTCTTCTTGGTGATATCGTTGACAGGTATCATGTTGGATGCCGCATTAGGCGGAAAGGAGATCCCTTATGACAGCATTTTGTTCTCAGCCATACTTGTGCTATCGTTGGCTTCATTACTCCTGTTCGGTTACGTTGAGTTGTACTGTGCGGCTCAGCCTATCATTCCAATCAGATTGTTCAAGATAAGAACAGTCTTAGCTTCATCTTTGCTGAATTGGTTCTACACTCTGGGTGTATTTTCCTATCTTTACTATGTGCCAATCTGGCTCAGTACTGTTTTGGGATTGTCTCCTACAGAAAACGGATTGAGATTGTTGCCTAATGCTTTTGGAATTGCAATAGGCTCTTTCGGAACGGGTATCTACATGAAGAACACTGGTAAATACAAGGTTTTAGTCTCCATTGGTGGATTTGCTTCTGTCATTGGTGTTTTGAGATTATTGTTCATTGACGAGAATATCAGCATTCTTGACCAGCTGACTTTGACTGTTTTGCCTGGCTTGGGGTACGCTTGTATTTTGACAGTCACCTTGTTGGCTTTGATCTCATCCGTCCCATCTGAGCATCAACTGTCAACCACGTCCATTCAATACGCCTTCAGACTGACAGGCTCCACTATCGGTGTGTCCCTAGGCTCGGCAATCTTTCAGCGTAAATTGTCGTCGTCTTTAGTCAACAGGGTTACTGAATCTGCTTCTTCAGCGAAGGTTCCTGTGCTGGAGATTGAAAAAGTGATTCAAAAGGCATTGCAGAGTTCTGAGTACATAAAAGTGGCTCCTGCGTGGTGCAGAGATCTGATCAGATTCAGCTACGGTGACGGATGTGTTTTATCCTTTTGGTTCAGTTTGGTAGCGATAACATTTGGTTATATCTCTGTCTTGTTCATGAAGGAAAACAAGCTCCATTCAAACATCAAGCGTAAGTAGTTTTGTTGTGTTTTTCAAGACGGACGTCTCTTGTTCTTGATTCATCTATATATATAACCTATAAAATCTCAATCTCATTCTCAAGCACGCCAATGGCAGGCGGCTTTCGGCAGAGCTTCAATAGATAAACAGGCCTGATACGTACTGACATACTTATCTCCATTTTCTCCCAGGGTACACCAGCGAAGCCATGAAGTTTCCTGAGCAATCCTAAAGACAACTAGTCCTTTCATAACTCATCAATTGAAGACACTCCTCTCTTGGAGTAAATATAAAAGCATATTGCTTCTTCCGTCCAACTGCTCTCAATTTCCATGATGCGTTTGGCTGAATGAATGATTTACAAACTGATGATCGAAGGTTATATATCTTATATAAGTTGATGCGATGTAAAAATTTTCAAAGGGGCTACCCCATTTAGCTCAGTGAAAGGTTGAAAGCTCCAAGGCTGTCGCGGTAACATTGAACTGGCTTCTAGAGCAACCACAAAGTACCATTTTTATCCGTACCTTCATCAATGCTTGCAGTCGCACCGCACCTAGCCCTCCTCGAGCTAAGAAAAAAAAAAAAATTCACACTCTTCATGCTCAAAAAGAGATCTCCGTATGGTAGTAAAGACGTTCTTATCAAGCCCAAAGGTAAACATCCGGTGACCTAGCCTTCAAAGTGGAGAAGTAACAGATGAGTCCTTTTGTAAGATCTCCCCTCATTAGCAGTATGTTCCTGACCAAAAAGTGGAGGTTTCTTGTTCACAAAGAAGGGACTATAATACTCATCTCCATACAGGACTGCTTCTATGGTTCGTCTGCCACTTCATGAATCTTATTGAACCTAAATGAGGCACCGCTAAGGAGATCTGATGTCTATGACAAACAGGCAGATGTAAGTCTGAGCCTGCCTTCATTACACCGTAAATCAGCATCTGCTCGATTACACTCAGCCTTAGTCCAAACCCATCTATCTTAGTAGATAACTCGGGGAGTGCAATCCAATCATTGAGCCTGCATTGACTTGTTGTCATTGAGTACCGCCAATTTGTGTTGTGGATTTCCTATATCAGTATTTGATATCATATACACGACAGTATTCAATGGCTGAAGATAGACCTAAACACCAAGTTGAAGGGATATCGAACAGAGGTGGTAAAGTTTTCACACCCACCAGAAGGTGAGAAATAAGTAGCCTCACAAACTACTGATAAATGACCTTTAATCAACCTAAAACAAGTTGTGAAAGATAAGGCTTAAATGATTGCAATTAAATCTGAAACATAGAAATCCACCTTAGTGATCAGACGATATAAATAGGAACTGATACTCCCCTTTACACATCCAGATAAAAGGGTGTGAGAGTGGAAGATCATCCTTCTATAATATAAATATTTCCCTCAAATAAGACATTCAATATTGTTATTAAGATGAGTTCTACTGACAGAATTAAAGAATTACAACAATTTGTGTTTCATTATGTATTGACCTTGACCTCTCTCTCCTCTTCAACAAACCGTTTGATGAGATTTCCGAGCATTGCAATTAATGCGCTTGGAGTGCACGCGATGGCACTAGTCGCCACGGAAGGATGCTCTCTTGCTTGGGTCAGGATCCCTGTCTCTACTCCCGTCTGTACTCTCTAGCTCAAGGAGCACGATATCGTCTGGATTTCACTCTGTCCACCAAGTGTCTATCGCCACTAACGTGGACTTCTAGGTCGTATTTGAAGCATGTACGTTTTGGCTTGCCGCTTTGAAAGACTCTAGAGAGCGCGTGTCTCATGTCTTTGGTACCGCTATTTTCCTCGTGGAAGAAGAGTTGCTGTTTTCTGACTATCTGAGAACATGGGCAAGTCTCGCAAAAACAACGCTGGTCGTCGGGATGAGTACTTTGCCGGACGCCTGAGCCGAATATTAGCGAATCGCACGGGTACAACAAGCAGTAAGATATGTCCTCAAGGCCACGACCTCAGTGTCTTCAACAAACACACTCAAAGCGCCAGAGACTTTTTGGTTTGTTTCTTGAGTCCCGAATGAATTCGGACTTATCACTAGCTATTCTGATGACCAACAAAAAAATGAAACACCGTGAAGAGGATGCTGATGATACCGAGAGTAACTTTGCATCGCAAGGAGATGAGTCACCAGGCAGTCTTTTACTCCTTACCGGTGGAATATTCAATTGACCCCATCGTCAATAGAATTTCGTCTTGTTCGCTGGCCAAGATGCCTTCAACAAGCACAAACCTTGTGAAGCTCTAACACGTCTGCTGAGGTGACTAACTAAAAGGCTGAGGTGAGGGCCCACTGATCCCTCAGGTCTGCTCACGCGAAAAAATCTATTTTTTTCTTCTTGCACTGAAACGTCAGAAAGAGAGCATTCTCGAAGCCAAAAAGTTGCAGTGATTTGCTATCACCTAAAACACTTCCTTCACTCCCTCATCTTCTTTCAACCACAATAGCAAAATCGAATCCTTTAACCGCCTACATGTGAAATTTGATGACTTCAATCTTTTGGGTAAGAAGGTACACAGATCCTCATAAAAAACACAGATTCTTTTATTAAAAAAGTGGGAGATCCCTGAGTATCGGTGGCTCATATATCACGAAAACTCGTAGTTAAGCACTGCACTTTCACTTCTTGAAATTTTTGTGAACCCAAGTGGTGACGAGATTAACTTACTTGTTAAAATTAACTTTTGAACTTCAAAACATCTCCATCCAAAGCAATTTCCCACTCCTTTAATACAAATAAAAACGGATCTCTGCATTCATGTCCCACCTTTCGCCTTATACAGAAAGGAGCTCTCTACTTCGATGAGGTCGATCCGATAGAGGAAATCGAGAACCCAAAACAGCACAACCCAAAACAGCACACCTCAGGTGCTTCCTTTGCTTTACTTCATTGAAGAAAAACATACCTTATTGTAATTCTCTAGTTCCGCGGGATGAACAGGTCTTTGATATTATACAAAACACAACTCATCGTTTGCCGTCCGGTACAGAGAAGCTGCAAATTGCACTACAACCTCAACGTCTGAATTGCTTCTGCCGGGTGATGCAATCATGATTCAAGCAACAGTTTCACGACATATACCGATCCAATGAACACCATTTGCAGTCTGTCTACACTTGATTACAACTCAGAATCTTATTCAAACCACAAATCAAGTTTATTTCTACACATTCGCTCAAATAACTGAAAAGACTCTCAATTTATGAGGAGACAGTCAGTGAAGCCTTGAAGAGCACAGCGCTTTGATTCAGAAGATGTTTTTAAACCGGTTAGGATATATTGGCAATAAAATACCAAAAAAACGAAAAATAAAACAAAACAGTTGACCAGATTTTATATTATAAACATCTCAGTCAATCACACGCAACAAGCTCTGAAGCGTCCCAGATAGAATACGTATAAATATAAGCATTTGAGTTATTGAACAGGGAAAATTCTTGAAATTTTTGTGAATCCAAGTGGTGACGAGATTAACTCACTTGTTAAAATTAACTTTTGAACAGGGAAAACCCTGGTAGGAGGGCAAATTCAAAATTTTCAGCACTAAATTTCGATAAAACACTGACTTAAATCAAAAACAATTACTCCCGCTCTTTGTTTAGGATGGAAGTACCACCCAAAAACTGTAGGGCCGATCTGCCTCTTGAGTGAGGGGCGTAGTAGGCTCTAATCAGGAGGTCTTTGTCATTCTTTGTGAATAGCGGTAGGGCTTGAACAATGAAATATTTCCGACAACACAACTTCGCCCTCTGGGCAGGACAATTGCTTAATTTTCTTATGTATTTTGTGCGTGCTGTAATCTGTTTAATAGAAGTTTTATTAAGGCCTCACAAGACAAGGCATTCGATGTGAGTGGATTACCTGCGTTTCAGTGGGCGAGCCCGGAGGTAAATTGTGGATTCTGTATGCAATTATAATGTTTTACAATCAACTTCCTATCAGCGTTTCACAGGCTACCTTTTCTACCAATTCTCTTTTTCAGTTTGATTTTTTCAGACCCAGTTCTCTGACTTTTATGAAGTAAATTAGCTCCAAGGAGTCGGTGCTCAGGGCAGGCATGCCAACCAACCACCAGCGTAACTTGACTAGTTTGCGATTTGAATCATTTCATTCCCTTGGTCTAATATTTTCTTTTTGTTCCCCCACAACCTGATTCTTTGATTTTCAAACAAAGCTGGTAAGTAAAGCTACGCCCTTAGAAAAGCGATGTCATGGAGTTACTTGAGAAGGCACCGCGTGATCCAGCGCACTTGCTCTGGAAAATTTTCTCCCCCGACTACCCTTAAATGATTGTTGAAGTTCTTTTTATTTTCTATTCAGTTCACAAAAAGATCTTTGAGATTATTTTCGCTGATTACAGTAAAATGAATTTAGATCTCCAGGACTACAAACAACAGGCAAGAGGTTCTCGTGATTTGTGAAGTGGGTTATGCGACCCCAACTGCAATACAGCAGCTCTTCTCTCTCTTACTGTTCGACCACTCCTCTTAAACTCTTCAAAACCTTCCTGAGTACACAAAAGATGTTTGTGAAAGAAAAAAATTAAAAAAATTAAATTATAAGGATATTTTTTGCACTATTGTACAGCTTTGAGCCTGGTTGCGTGGGATGGATAGTAGTTTGTTTGTCTGGGTTTGGATTTGGATGTACTTTATCGAATTGTTATCAATCATCTAAAACTCTAGAGGTTTATTCTTTGTGCTACTTTAATTTAGAGATTGATGTGTGAATCTCGAATCGAAGTCATGTCTTTTTTTTCTTGATGCTTTGCAAGTCGATTTTAGTCCGAAGTCCTCTGAACGGATTCTGATTATAGAGCTGCTTTACTATATGAAGTAAAGACAATAATTCGTTGCTGATACGTACAAATCTTTGAAAAATTTGGCGGGTGTTTTTTTGCATAAGTTCCTTCTCCTACTAAAGCACCCCGGCCAATGTACTGCACAATATTATGGCTAAATAGAGATATACTGAAATACAACAGGTTGAGTAAAACTTTCAGTTAGCCTTGGATATGGTTGTTAGCAGCAAGGTCTGCTGCTGCTAACATCTGGCTGCCATGGCACTTTACTTTTTTCTGCATCCTGCTTGAATCAATAATTGAATGTTATAGCTAATTTCTTGCTTCTACTCAAATTTAGGCAGTCATCCTGATTTGTTTTCATTTCAGTTGTAGATTTGGAAGCACCAATGGAGAAACTCAGCTAGCATCTTCCCTTGTCATCTTCTCTGAGTGGGTGAGGTTTCTGGTTCTGTTCATCCTTATGTGAGATTTGATAACAATTCCATTCCTCTACGACTGAAGTTTAGGTTCCATTCTATGATCCCTTGATTATCTGGGGTTTGTGAGATCGTGTCAGTGAAAGAAGAAGCTATTTCTGAACCGTTGAGCTTTTCCTGTAACATTCAAAAAACTTCATATCCGTTTCTATCTGCTAACGCTTCGATTGGTGTTCCTTCCCTCTTTTTGGCTTTTTTTTTAAAGAGCGTCTCAACGTCACCATTATTGCTAAAGTTTGTAGCCATTCGATCAAGAACAAGACACAGGTATCCCATATTTCTCTGGTTTATTCAAAGGTAACAAAGGTTTTATCAAAGATCCTCTGCTACACAAACATCATATCGCTAAGGTGGATCTATGAGACGATGAAATCACCAGTCTAGCTCTCAATGCCTCTGTATACGAAACTATAGGGTTTTGGGGACTGGTATCGAGCCAGTTGATATGCAAATATAGAGGAAGAGTGCTGTACTAAGAGGAAAATTCAGACGATGAGTCCTTTGGTTAGGCTGTACTTACTTAACCCACACATCCCTCCCACTAATCAATTGTTTTTTTTCTTCAGATTTTTTTTTAGCTTAGAACGCCCCAGTATTGCTGTCTTTGGCAGTTTTATGAACTGCTCCAAAGTGTTATGTTCAATTAGTGTGTTGCTTGAGAGCAACTTGGGACGCAGTTGGCTTGATCAGGGCTATCAGAAATGAAACAGTACAAACTATGTGGCTCTTATTTAACCAAACTTTGTAGATACATAGTTTATAAGTTTTATATCATAGAAGTCTTGGAGACCATGACAAGAGAAAGGCTTCCCAAAATAATTGCCTTAAAGCATTGAGTTATCATTTGTAAACACATCCATGCAGCGGTCTAAGATCTACAGCAATCTTCAAAAAGGAGCACCATTTGGTGGAATTCAATTCGTACATATTCTGACTATTGGGCTCGACTGCTGGTTCACGTGCTCACGTGCTTCGATTAGGCGATGAGTAGTATTTTTTCCCTAAGCAGAAAAAAGTTTTTTTTTTTGGTGCACTAGTAATAAAGCGTCCAGGAGTAGATGACTGAGATGTCCTTCTCGATAACACTAGAAGTATAAGAGCTGCCCAGAAATAAACAATAAGAAACTCAGCTTACAAGTCAATGGTATAGAAAGAAACGCCCAGAGCATCAGAATCATACACTTCCAGCAATGAAGTTCGCTAAGGTGTTTGAACAAGCTTTGAGAGAGGAGGGTCTTCCAGACGAATGGTTGAGTTCTGCCATTCAGTATAAGCTGCTCAAGAAGTGTATCAATAACGTGGTGAAGGAACTAGAGAAGATTGGATTGGAGAAAGAGACGCTTTCAATTCTTTTCGAAGGAGGGTCTAGCGACGGTTCAGAAGAGGGGCCCTTTGCAATGTATCTGCTTGAAAAGGTCTCAAATGACGTGAATCCCAGACTCATAATAGAGATCAGGAGAAAAGAGTCCTCAACAGAGTCGAGAAGATCAGCCTCAGAGGTAGTCGGTAAAAGCATAGACAAAATCATCTCTCAATTCTCTGATCAGCCGCCGGACTCTCTTGTAATGGAACCAAGAA
The DNA here is from genome assembly GCA_030571255.1 of Nakazawaea sp. yHDR128. Classification (NCBI taxonomy): domain Eukaryota; kingdom Fungi; phylum Ascomycota; class Pichiomycetes; order Alaninales; family Pachysolenaceae; genus Nakazawaea; species Nakazawaea sp. yHDR128. The sequence goes on along the minus strand of JAJLXL010000008.1, from coordinate 825,022 downwards.
TAGTCGAAGTCGTTGACGATGTGGCGTCTGGAGTCACTCGATTGGTAATAAAAATGTCTCTGGATTCGTTCTTCTTCCATACGTTGTATCAAGAGCTCAAGGACTTGGATGACTTGAAACAAGGACAAGAAAATAAGATGATTGGAGAGCTCGACGTGGTGGGTGAAACTGTTTCGAAATATGGTAACCCATCGACCAGAAGGTCAGATATCTATACATGGCGGGAAATTTTCAAAGATTACATAGACTCGGAGATATTCTTCAGCACATCAGAGTACAGGCCGGGCGAACATGATCCAAATGAGGCGCGAATGAGGCTATCTCTCTTTTTGAAAAGAATGACTGAGCAAGAGATGATAAAGAAGTTCCATCACAAAAAAAGTGTCGAGGCGTTCCACTCGTTCTATAATGTCAATATTGAGTTACTCAAAGCATTGCAGTTTCAAATGTATAACAAGTTGGCAGTGACCAAGATTTTGAAGAAGTTTGATAAGCAGACCTCTTTGAAGGCGCAAACCAAGTTTCCTGGGTTGATTGCGAACGACCCATTCATCAACCGGTCGTTTGCCCACACCATATGTGCCATAATATCCTCGAGATTGCTCAGTGTCATCCCGCAGTTGGATGACTACACCTGTCCCATCTGTTGTTCGGTACAGTTCAAACCGATAAGACTTGACTGCGGTCACGTGTTTTGTGTGAGGTGTCTTGTAAAAATGCAAAGAAAGAACCAGGATCACTGCCCTCTTTGTCGTGCTGATGTTGTCATGAAGGCAGACGAGCATAATTTAGACTTGGCTCGTTTAGAGTACTTGAAGATGTATTTCCCCAAGGAGACCAAAGACAAGCAGCTGGAAACCGAGAAGGAGATAGCTAAAGAGCAGTTCGAGCTGGTCTATGGTCCTCACCAAAAGTGTTGCATTATGTGAGTGCTTCAAAGACTGTATAAACATGAATTTTCTGTGCTACTGTACCTCCCGTTCCTGCTTGTAATTTTGCCCGTACACCCCCAAACGTAGCCTTCTCCTGTCAACTATTTTCTTGGAAAGCTCACAAAAAAAAATACACCGAGGGAACCTAAAGTAAGCGCTCTATACATAATCAGATTCATGGTATATAGCATGAGTCCAAAGGTTGACAAAACACAGAAGTATGACAGACAGCTACGGCTATGGGCTACCAACGGACAGGCTAATATAGAAAACTGCCATGTATGTTTGGTGGGCATCACCACCACCAATATAGAACTTTTGAAGAACTTGGTGCTACCAGGGTGCGGGAAATTTACCATTATCGATGACGGGAAACCCAAAGACTTGTCCCACAACTTCTTCTGGTCCGAGGACTCGTCGCTTATCCAGAACTTGCACGACTTGAATCCAGATGTGAAAGGAGCGGTCATCGAAAGATCTGTTGTTGACTTGCTCGAGAACGAGGCATCGACTTTCTGGAACCAGTTCACCATCGTCATCATGGATGACTCTATAGAAACATGGGAGAAGGAGAAAGAATTGGTCGGCATTTTCTGGGAGCTGGGGACTCCTATAATCAAAAATGTCAGCTATGGTTTCTATGGGATGACGAGGGTCATTGTGAAGGAGCACTCAATCATTGAGACCCACCCAGAGTCATTGGTAGATCTCAGGGTGACCAACACTTGGAAGGAGCTCGAAGAGTATACAGACTCTATCGATCTAGAGTCCATGGATGACACGGATCATGCTCACGTTCCTTATGTTGTGATCCTTGTAAAACTGATCAAGAGTTGGCGACTCACACATAGCGGAGAAGCTCCATCATCTGCATCCAGGGTCGAATTCAAGAATTCCATCGAAAAAATGTCCAGATCACCGGACGAGGTGAATTTTCAGCAAGCACTTCAATACGCTCACAGGGCTACGAATCCACCTGCTTTGAGAGGCTCTGTCGCAGAGATTATAGACAGCTGCCCAGCCCCAAACCTTGCCACACCAATATTCTGGATCTACACCAAAGCATTGCAAAATTTCATACAAAACAACGACCAGCAGCTCCCACTTTCTGGAGTGTTACCTGATATGACTTCTGACACTGCCAATTACGTGAATCTTCAAACAATATACAAGAACAAGTTCGTCAAGGACAGAGACGCTTTGTTACGCGAAGTTGAGCATATTGTGAACAGCATCGGCAGATCTCCTGACGAAGTCAATGAGGAGTTAGCGACCATTTTCTGCAAGAACGCCAAGTTCTTGAGAGTGCAACTGGGATCAAAAGACATTTTGAGTAATCGCTTGCTGGCTGAGTGCTCTCCATCGCATTATCAACTGCACTATTTGAAGGTGTATTTGGCCTTCTTATCGGTTGAGAACCTACGAAAGTCAGGATCAGGCTTGAAACATTATGAACAAGAGAAAAATTTGAGCTACTTGGATCAGTCTCTGAAGTCTTTGTTTCGCCACTACAATATCGACGGGGGCTTCTATGACGATGAGTTCAAACGTATTTTGCAAGAGTTTGCGAGATCGGGGTGCTCGGAGTTGCACAACATAGCATCTTTCACAGGTGGTGTCGGCTCGCAGGAGGCGTTGAAATTCATTACTGGCCAGTATGTCCCATTGGACAACCTTCTAATCTTTGACGGTATAGTAAGTCATACCGAGTGCTTGAAGATATAAAAACATACAGTATTGCATTCCAATTAATGAACTAAAAGAAATGTGATCTATAAATCATCGAAAAATCCACCGACCTCACTTTCTGCCTTGTGCCTTTTCTTGGCCTTGACTAAATCTTTCCAGTCTACACTATGGTCTTCTTCATCAGACGAGTCTGCTTCAAGAAGCTTCTGCTCTATGTTCTCCCTTTTTCTTTTCAACTTTTCCTTTCTCAACTGTTTGTTCTCCTTCGTTTCAAGTTTATTGCTCCACGAAGTACCGTTCTTCTTCTTTTGCAACAGCTTTGCTTCTTTGTCTATTTTCGAGTCCAGCTTGGACTTTTCATCCTCCAAAGCCTTCAACCGACTCAGCTCCTTCTGCTTGTCCATGTACAGATATTTGTCCAAGTCGAATTTATCTGTAATCCAACCACCTTGGGACAAATTTTCCACATATTTTAACTCAGGCATCTTCGGAAGTCTAAATAAACCGTACATTTGCAGTAATCCAACGTAGTCTAAACTCTGCAACCTGAAAATCGATTTGGCAGAGTGTTTAGAATAGTATCTGACGAAGCTCACGTAGGAGATAGTGCCTTGTTCGAATCTAGCACGGTCTTCTAAAACCCATCTTTGTACAACCTCGTTGAACTTGGAATGGTCGAAATTTGACAAAGCATATTTGTACTCAGTGATGTCAAGACCTTTTACTCCCATGAAGTCCAAGTAGTCTTCCTCTCTCCCTTCGTTGAGCATTACGATTGCACGTCCTACTTTGTTAGCTCTTCCAGTCCTACCACACCTGTGCAAAAACACATCTGAATCAGTAGGAGGATCTAATTGAATGACTAAATCCACTTCTGGGATATCGATTCCTCTTGCAGCTACATCGGTAGTCATCAATATTGCCTTTTCAGTGGAATTCGTGAACGCGTCTAGCGTTTTCATTCTAGCCTTTGCCTGCAATTTCCCATGAAGAGAGAAAAACCTCAAGTCTGCATAATGTGGCACTTCTTTCACGAGCCTCTGGAACATGCCATAGAAATAAACCACCGATGCACAACTCGGAAAATAGACTATGGTCTTCTTAGTCATGCTGTTCAGGATGATTTCCATTAGATATTTCAATTTGTTCTCGGGTTTGAGAGTCAAGTAGTTGATATCCAAAGATTTTGGTTTCGAAGAAGAACCGGCATTCCTCACAACGACCTTGACTGGGTTGGTCATTCCAGTCTTAAAAACGGATGATCCTGCACTTGAAATTGTAGCAGAGAAAAGTCCCGTTCTTCTCTGTCTCGGGAGCTGTTTGATGATTTTTGATACGTCTTGCACGAAGCTCATGTCTAACAACTTGTCAGCTTCATCCAATACGAGGATTTCCACACTGGCGGTCTTCACATATGCTGAGGAGAGAAAGTCAAGTAATCTTCCAGGTGTTGCAATCAAGATCTGAGGTTTCTTGTCCAAGAAGAGGTTCAAGTCCTCCCTCACAGAAGACAAAGATCCCACAAGCAATTGTGTCTTTATCGGTGGTGATTCTTCTGGTCTATACTTCAACAACTGCTCAAAAACCCTGTTGATCTGGTTCAGAAGCTCCCTGGTGGGAGATATTATTATACCAACCATGTGACCCTTTTTCAAGGTGCCTTCGAACCTCTCGATCCTCTCTAGCACAGGAATTGTGAACGCCAATGTTTTACCACTGCCTGTAACAGCCTCAACCACAACGTCCTTGTTTGCAGAGAACAACGGTATGGTAGAAGCTTGAACTGGCGTCATTTGTTCGAACCCCATCGACCTGATAGCCTCTCTGATCCATGGCTGCAAATTGTACGACAAATCGTCCCATGTCAAGGACAGTTTATTCGTCGTCTTAGTCATTCCGTCTGGTTATTATGGTGCCTCGGGACGGCCGCTAACGTGATTTTCAGTAACAGTGATGCTGACGCTGAAAGCTCATCTCATCAAGGCGTAATTTTTTCCAAAATTTTTTATTTTTTTTCACAAAAATTTTTTGTCATCGGAGATCAATGTGAAGCTTCAAGCGACAGACTAGCTCAGTTTGGCACGGTAAAGACCTAGAATTGAAGCTTGTTTCTGGTTGAATGAGGCTGAAGGTGAGATCTATCGTTTACCGCCCAGCATTTATTTCTTTGAAAGCGCATTTTAGACCTCACTTGTCTCCTACACGATTGATCTGCACCACCATGACGACCTACCAAGAGTTGGAAGCCAAAGACTACGAGAAGTGGTCGAAGAGACAGTTGATTAACAGATTGACGGAACTCACTAAGTCCGGAACTCCACCTGAAATCAGGAGGACTCAGAGTGCTGAAACTAACGGGGAAGATTTGGGCCAACCACCTTTGAAGAAGTCGAAGAAGAAACAGATGGTCTTCACAGAAGACAATACAAGGCTCATAGGTCTCAAGTTCTCGTATCTGGGATGGAACTATCAAGGGCTAGCTGTACAGAAGGAGGAGACCCAGCTTCCCACTGTGGAGCAAAAAATATTAGAAGCACTTCACCACATCAAAGTGATACCGACATTGGACGTGAACGACTGTAATTTTAGTAGATGTGGCAGAACTGACAAAGGAGTCAGTGCGATGAACCAGGTCATTTCATTCAAAGCCAGATCCTGTTTGTCCAAAGAAGAGAGACTGGATCCTTTGAATGACGTGAGGGAATTGGACTATGTGAATATCTTGAACCAGGTTTTACCACTGGACATCAGAATGCACGCAGTATGCTTGAGACCTCCAAAGGGGTTTGATGCCAGATTCAGCTGCAAATCACGTCACTACAAGTATATTTTCGACGCCACCGACTTGAATGTAGAGCTGATGGGCGAGCTGGCGAAAAAATTCGAAGGTGTTCACGACTTCAGAAACTTTTGTAAAATTGATGGTGGGAAGCAGATCACCAATTTCGAAAGGCAGATCTTCCGTTCTCAGATAATCCCTCTTGATAGCGGGAAGGGGTCGAAATTCTTTGTGTTTGACTTGAAGGGAAGGGCTTTTCTTTGGCATCAAGTGCGGTGCATGGTTGCAGTATTATTGATGGTGGGACAGTCATTGGAGAAGGCGGATATAATTGACCATCTATTGGACATTGAATGCTGCCCAAAGAAGCCGCAGTACATCATGGCACATGACGTTCCGTTGGTGTTGTACGACTGCGAGTTTGGCGACAATGTGAAGTGGATTCCTCCTTCATTGACCACCAAGACCCAAAGAGCGAACTGCTATTTTAGGGGTTACCAGCTCGATTACAATTTGAAATCCATTATTTTTGATCTCATGCACGACATAGCGATCAAGCCCTATGACCTAGATTTGGGTGATAAATTGTTGTTGAACAACGGTGACGGCAAAGGAAGGTTTGCGAACAAGAACATTGCGCTCAAAGAGCGGGAAACCTTTGGGACGCCCGAGGAGATTAACGAAAAATGGAGACAAAAGAACCCCAAAAAGTGTTCCAGATTAGAAGCTGAAGATGGCGATGAATGAATCTCAGAGGGGCTAGATTAGACTGAAATTTTTTTTTGTAATACTAGAGCTTCAAAATGAAAAAAAATTCCAGTTTGGGACCTCAAAGGGGGTTATTCATAATAGAACATCAAACAGTTTGATAGAGCTCGCTGTAGTAATAGGTACAGAAGATGACACTTTTTGGGGCACACTTTATCTATGACATTGTGAGGATTATATGAGAAATTACGGATCCATATTTGTTGGATTTGCAGGATCTCCTGGTGATTTTGATTTCAGATATAAGAAATATAAACATGGGAACACAAACTCTGTTGATAACATTGTCCTCGTTGGCACTTTGTTCTTTGATACCACCATTGATGTGGCATATCAAATGCAGGAACATCCCGCTGATCATCTTGATCATCTGGCTATTCTTATCTTCGATCAAAAACGTGGTGGACTCCTCGATCTGGGGCGGTGAAGATTTCCTGTCGAGATGGACCGGAGAGGTCTGGTGTGATATCATGGTTAAGATCCAAACCGGGGCTGACAGCGGTGTCGTGTGTGCAATCAGTGCTATTGCCTTGAACTTGTACATCATTTTACTCGCCAATGAGAAAACCATCGCATGGTTCGCCAAACCATGGAGGAAGGTTCTAATCGAGCTTCTGATCTGTCTTACTACACCATTTTTTAGTATGGGATCTTGTTACCTCGTCTCCAATGTGAGGTACTTCATCATGCGATATGACGGTTGCCAACAGTCGTTTGGTAATACCTGGGTAGTCATTGTTCTCTACTCCATGTGGCCATTCATCTGGTCCATCATGGCACTTGTGCTCTCTCTACTGACCATCGTTAAGTACTTCCAAAGGCGTAAGGACCTCAAAGACATCTTGAAGATTACAGATTCAGGGTTGAATCTTAGAAGATTTGCAGGCTTGCTAGTATTTTGCATTTTGAACGTCTTGGTGATGTTGCCTCTCTCCATTTACATCTTTGTTTCAACCTTGAAAGTGTACAGGGGTAAGTTTGTGTGGGATGAGATCCATAACAACTTGCTCTACAACATTGTGTTTTTCGTCGACTCGTCCCAGGATTTCGACAGGTGGATCATCTGCGCACTTTCGTATATTACATTCTTGGTTTTTGGCTTGGCCCAAGAGGCTCTTAACATGTACAAAGGCTGGCTAAAACTGATTGGATTTGGCTTTTTGATCGATAAACTCGAACTGGGATTGCAAAACAGAAATCTTTCGTTGGTCGATAAGTTGAAGAGAGAGTACTATGAGTCTGGAAGAGGGTTCAATTCTTCAGATAAGGAATCTGAGAACGTAGAGTTTTACGCATTGCACTCGTTATCCAATCATGCGATGTCACTGGAGGGGCCAGAGAACAAGGGGGATTATATCAAGAACTTGATCTACGAAGACTTGATGATCCCTCCTGCTTCTCTTTCCAGGAACCAAAACGATTCTCTTGACGACGATAACGAGACAGCTGCCTTCTTGAGAGAGTACTCCAGGAATTTGGAATTGGAGTTGTTGGGCAACGATTTCGGAGATGCCATTGTCGGTGGCATTGACTACTCGATCAAACCGAATAGAGGCGGCAAGCTATAAGCAATGAATGGGCCAAAGGGGCTGATCAACACTTGTGAAATCGGATGAACTAAGGGGTATAAGATGTATATTGGAAATTAAATATAAAACAAGGTAAAGAAAACTTCAAGTCAAGGCAAATTAAACCGGCGTAACAGAATCTTCAACAGGGGCATAAGGTGATGCTCGTACTATATAGGTATATTTATATGGACACAATGGGAAACTGCAAATCGTGGATGAAATCACGTCTCGTTGCCCATATTGTCTCACAATCGTAAGAGAGGCTGGACACGCTTAAGCAGTGGCTTCTGCTTGTTCATCTTCTTCAGCCCTTTTTGGGAATCTGATGACTTCAACACTGGTCTGGAACAACATTAAGCTATAAGTTTTTGTTCCATCTTCTCTTTCGTAGGCACTGTTAGATGCTTCGGCTTCGATGTAGACCTTGGCACCTTTACCCAAATGGGTTTCCATGAAATCGATCTGCTGAGGGTTGAAGACGGCGACGTTGAACCAACTGGTGGTCTGGACACCTTTGCTCTTGCCATTGACAGCGATAGAATATTTCAAAAATTGTTTATCGCTCGAGGTGGTGGCAGAGTTCAAGTCGGAACCAATGGTGCCGATCATCGTCATCTTGGCCAAATTGGCAGCTGAGGTGGAGGAGAACGAACGGATTGCTCTTTTGGAGATTTGGTGGGCCAACATTGTATCGGTATCTTTTGTTAAGTTGTAAGTTTGATCGAATACTTGGAGTAATTGAAGTGGCCAAAGGCGCTTGTTTTAAATTTTCTATTTTTTTACGTGTAGCACAACACCATCGAGTAATATTTTTTAACTAACGATGTGAAAATTGTGTTTTGGGTTGGTTTGTGATCTGTCACAAGAGGGATGCCGAGTAGTGCGGGGAGCATTGGTTGGGTGTACATTCTGGCAACTATCAGATGTAGTGACCACTCCACAAAGATCAGCCTTGTGGGTTTATGCCAGAGTCGTGCACAAGAGAACACAAACCGAAAGCGTGCACACAACAGGGGCTGGTTGTAACAACAGACTGCATTCCACAGGTAGTGCACGAGTCCCTAATTGGCCCAACAAGAAGGCAGCAAGAAACGGATAAATAGCCAGAGATTAGATTTAAACCAAATTGCATCACATCGAATAAGTGAATAAGTGTCGGGCAACAGAAATCTGACTCAGTTGCAAGACTCAGCGATAGGACCCAGCGATTAGACAAATTAACGCTACCTAGAGCCTTCAAAGCACCACGAGACCGCATCCAAAGTACAGCACTAGCCCACTACACATACTTAAGCGATAAGCACTGATAGCGTGTTTGTGACACAAAAAAAATACTTAGGGGGCCACAATTTTACACTGTTAGGCGTCAATCCGATAATGGCGTTCAACCAGCAGCTGCAAAAACACCAGCAGACGTTGTTGGATGACTCACAAACATCATCAGTAAACGGTCCAGCGCAAAATGACAATTTGAGATCGAACCTCGACGACTCAGAATGGATATTGTTCTCACCTGCTGCGTCCTCATCTTTGGAGAACGAAGACGACATTTTATCGTCTACTGAGTCACTGAGGCTCTTGAGAAGCCGACTGGGTGACACGGAAAACGGATCTGAAATCGAGGACTCGATCATCGACTCGTTCAATGAGCAGTTTTCGGGAAATGCCAACTCGATGTACTCGAACGATGACTTGGAGACCAGAATTGATAACTGGAGGAAGGAACAGGTGCAGGATATGTTGAAGAGTCTTGTCAAGATATCCGAGAACGATGAACTCGATATCGATAAGGCCGAGTTTATGAAATGCTGGGGAATCGACAACGGGAAATACAAATTGAGACATACCAAGAAACACAAGTCGAAGCCGTCGAATAGCGCAGTGGCGTCTTCACAGACACGGAACATGGGCAAGTTCTTCACGCCCTACGGCACAGAGTTGCTCAAGGCTTATAATCTGCACGATATCGACACAATCAAGAGGGTCATGCGGAAGTTGTCCACCGATTTGAAGTCGAAGGAACAGCACATGAATCAGAAGAGACCTCTATCGTTGCACCAGACATACATCAGGAACTTGAAAGAATTGAACAAGGAACTGAAAGCATGTGCTTCGGCACCAGAGGATGATCAACTGCATTTACATACACACCACACTGTCCGTCACCATCATCACCCACACAGTCAGAGGTTGCTACACAACTCCTCCTTGGAAAAGTATTTCCCGATCTTCATCAAGGATCTCATAATAGAGAACAAGAACAAGTCCATGTCCAAGAACCACGCCCTGAAGGATAGCCAAAGCAATGGGAACTTCTGGGAAAATGACTTGTTGAGCTGCAATTCATCGATATTGACCATGTCCACCAATTCCATTATGTTCAATTTCAATTTTAACGAGATCGCCTAGACTCGAGGATGCAGGAATTTCCTCATGAAATGCTCATATCCATTCAATTCTAGCCCATATTCACCATTACGTACATACTATTAATCAACCACAAAACCATTTCTAACAGTAAATTACTACAGCGTAGAAAAAAAGCGTTAATTTTTTTGTAACTTACTCAAACGCCCCCTTTGAGATCAATTCCAGGGGTGAAGAGGATGAGTTGGCTGTCGGTGGCGCTCATTTCTCTGACCACCTTCTCCGTACTTCTCTGTTATTCTGGAATCATCAGGGGTATCTTTGGGCCCCTGAGGATCAAAAATTTGGCCCTGGTTCCTTCGTGGCCTTTCATCGGTAACGTTTTCGATACGATGAGAGATCCATGTGTGGTGTATTTGGATTGGTCCAAGAAGCTCGGGGCTCCTGTGTATCAAATGAGGCTCGGGAACCAGATAGTCGTTGTTGCCAACTCGTTTGACTCCATCAAGGAATTGTGGTTGAAGAACTCGGTTGCGAACAACTCGAGACCGGTGTTGTACACCTTCCATAAAGTGTTATCCAAAGGGGAGATCTTCACTATTGGAACGACTCCGTTTTGCAGTTCGTACAAGAAGAAGAGAAAACAGTTGTCTACTTATCTTCATAAGAAGAATGTGGACCGTTATTCTGAGTTGATCTCCACCGAACTGACGAGGTTGATTCTTCCGCTCTTGAACCAGCCTAAGGGACAAGATATCAGTATGTTGTTCCCAATCCAGCAGTTCAGCCTTCGAATCAGTTTGCAATTGACCTATGGGTTTGGGCACGACAAGATAACAGAGAAGTTGGCGAAAGAGATCATCTACGTGGAGAACAAGATTGTCCAGATGAGGTCCCACACAGCCAATATCCAAGACTACGTTCCACTTTGGCGGATCATGGACTGGAGGAAAAACTCAGCGCTGGTAGACTTGAGACTGAGAAGGAACAGGTACATGGAGATGTTGTTCGAAGATGCGGTGGGCCACCCGGAGAGAAATTGTTTGGTGAATGGAGTCATGAACATTAAGCTGAAGGACATCTCCTTGGACGAGTTGAAGAGTATCTGTCTCACGATGGTTTCCGCCGGTTTGGACAACATTGCGTTGAATCTAGACCACTGTCTCGGACAGCTATCGAGATCTGAGAAATTGGAGGAGAAACTGTACCGGTCGGTCATGAACACCTTTGGCACCGCCGAGAATGCCTGGGATCGGTGTCTAGACGACGATCTTCAGTGTGACTACATAGTGGCATTGATAAGAGAGACATTGAGGTACTTCACTGTGCTCCCCTTGAGTCTCCCAAGAGCCACCAGTAAGGCTATACACTACAGAGGAGCGGTCATCCCCAAAGGCACTATTTTATTCATGAACGCCTACGCAGGGAATCATGACGAGGCCCATTTCCCCCATCTGTTCGAATTTGCACCGGAGAGATACTTGAATTCGGGGTTGGTGTTACAGGATAAGTACGACAGTTGTAACGGGCGGATCTCGCATGGGATTCCGAGTTTTTCGTTCGGGGTGGGCTCGAGGATGTGCATCGGAAACCACTTACTGTTCAAGCAGATGTACATCGTGTTGATCAAGATGATCGTGCTGTTCCATGTGTCTGAGCCTTTGGATCCCCGCTATAGAATGGAATTGGACCCCTTGAGACTGAACCGGGACCCCAGCTCCATTGCCATCGAGCCGAGACCCTTCCACGTCCGGCTCACGGCCAGAGACGAGCATCTCTTGCACCACATAATGTGCCAAACACAGTAGTGCACAGAGGCCCAATTTTTCGGAAATTGAATTCTTGGGGAATTTCGGGTAGTATCTTATAATGTATAGAAATGGAAAAAAAACGGAGAAAGAGTTGTAAATCTCCTTGACAAGCGGCGCCAGAGTGACATTCAGACAATCAATTGCGGTGGAAAATGTCGGATTCAGAGAGAAATACGTATCACACGACGATATTGCCGAACAAATCGCCCTTGGAGTCGATAGAGTTTATCAAGTTGAGGTTGAACGAGAGCAGGCTGATCAACTCTAGTTTGTTACAATTCTTGGAAGAGTACTCGAAAGTGCAAGAGAACTATGCAGCCAGTTTGAACAAGGTGTTGTTGCAAGGGACCAAGTTGTTCGATGACGACAAGTTTGACAAGCAGGTGGAGACCTTGGGGTTGTTTTCGCCAGTGTGGAATTCGTTTCTTGGGGAGATCAACACTGAGTTGCAATTGGTCGACACCAAGACCAAGACTTTACATTTGGACGTTTTGACCAAGTTGAGCCATTTCGAGAAGAAGTACAAGGGCAATTCCGAGAACTTGAACAACTTGCGGAAGTTGTCGTATAGAATAGAGACCTTGACGGGTAATGCGAGCAGAACTCTGCAACAGCAGCAGGAGTTGGACCATTTGTCGCGAGAATGGGAGACCAGAGTGCCAAATTTCGTCAACATTGTCGAGAACTACGACTTCAACCGGTTCATCTTGTTGAAAGACGTGTTTTTGAGTTTGCAGTCGAGCAACCAGGAATCTTTACCGGAATTGACCAAGCAGACCGAGAGGTCTTTGGAGTTTGTGTTGAATTTCGATCCGAATGACGAGATCAAGCGTTTTGCGGACGAGGCAGCTTCAAAGAGCATCGTCTTTGACCAATCTGACTTGCAGTCCAGCCCTGCTTCGGCCAAGGCCGAAAACTCGCCCGAGAAGCACTCAAAACACCGTAGCTTTATCGGCCGGAGCCACACCAGCGAGAGCAGCAAGTTGCGGCAGTCGTCGTTGGCTTCTACAGCCACGAACGCCACCGACAACACCTTGTTGAACAACGGCTTCACCGGGGCCTCGAGGCAGCCAAAGGAAAAGACCAAGTTGAAGTCCCGGGTGGGATCCATCTTCGGCAGGAAGAAGGACAGAAAGCCCAAGAAAGGCGGGAAAGTGGATGCCATTGCGGAGTCGCCTGTGGGCTCGACCAATACTTCCAGATCGAGCTTGCCCTTAGTGGCTGAGGGCGCTGGGGAACCGGAACAGCCAAGTGCGCAGGACAGAAGAGCGTCCGCCACATCTGACCTCTACCAGCCGTCACGCTCAGCGACCGGTGTGGCTGGTACCGGCCCAGCCACAAACACAGCCACCGAATCAGCCACATATCCTGTTGCGCCACACGTGGCTGATGCCCGGCCGATGAGCGCCGCCAGCCAGCCGTTGACGCCCGTGTCTCCACTGAAAAACGAGCCACGCCACTCGGAGTCCGCCGAGTACTTCACTGCTGCCGATGCGCCTCAGCTGAACCACATCCCACCACCGGTGCCACTGACCCGTGGCACGTTCAACGGATCTGCGCCAGAAGAGAAGAAATCGTCGCACGGCTCGTTGCCGCCACCTCCTGTGCCGCGCCAGCGCAAGGATATCAACTCGACGTTGTTCACGGGCTTGGACCCGATCCCGGACGGGCTGGCCACAGAGCCTCCAGTGTACCTGTCACGTGAGTCGTCCAGCAGCGTCACTCCGATCGCTGGCCAGACCACTGGCAGCTCTTTCATCCAGAGACAGGTCACTGGGAACTCGTTGCTGAGACAAAATACCGGGACGTTGCCGGCATCCGGGTTCAACCATCCGGACTTGGTACACCCGGGGTTGAACTCCAGTATCGCCGAGGTGGTGAATGCCACTTTCAAAGATAACCAGTTCATCAAGGGAAACGTCGTCTCGGAGTTGGCCTTGAGCTATATAGTTGGGCTGGAAGTGGCCAAGATCCCGAGCCTGATCAAGTTGGAGTTCCTGGAGCTGGCCCAGTTGGGCAAGTTGTTGGTGAACAACCAGTTCATGAGACAGGTCTCCGAGACCGAGTTCGAGATCTTTGACGTGGCCCAGATCCACTTGAAAACCGTGGGCGCAGTGAAGTACACGTATCCAGTACAACATGCGGCCATCAGTGTAGTGCCTGTGTGGAGATTCGAGCCACACCAGGCAAGTGTAGTGATCAGTATCAAGTTGGCTCCGGAGCTGGTGCAGGGCTTGCCCTCCGAGGCTACTGTCACCTTGAACAACTTGATCATCTCTGTAGCGATCTCCGGAGCCACGGCGCTGTCGGCAGCAACGAGGCCGACTGGTTCGTTCAACAAGGAAAAGAACAGAATCACGTGGGTCTACAGAGGCCCAGTGGTGTTGAGCGCCGACAGAGAGGAGCGGATCATTGCCCGGTTCAGCACCGACGGAGTTGCCCGGGAGTCCGAGCACGGGGTCCAGGTCAAGTACACCGTAAACGACGAAGACGGGGCTCTGTTTGTGACGAATCCGGTGCACTTGCACAGCAAAAACGTGTACAGCCTCGATCCGTTTGACAGCAGCAGCGAGTTGAAGGAGGAGTTGGAGGACGACTGGAAGGTTGTTCCGACGGTGAAGACGTTGATCGCGGGTAAGTACGAAGGACATGCCTAGAGTTTTATACCAGGGTGTGGAAGTGTATTGGATATTAAAATTGAATGTTATCTTAATTTGTGCAGTGTAGTATTGAGTGTTTTCTCGGTTTTGCATCGTGGTTTGGGAGGTGTTCTTGATTGGGTATCGCGGAAGTATCAAGTGGGTGTAGATTTTAGATGTAGTATAGAGAGACGAGCACTTGGGGTGCTGGAGAATTCTTGCTGTACTACACCAGGTGTACAGAGACACCGTTACACCGGCCCAGTAGTGTCATTTCAGATGACACATAGCTACATCGCTGCACCAGAGCTATTTTCGCTCAGGATATAGGCAGAAAGAAGTTAGAGTCTAGGTGTCTGTACATCTTCTCGCCACGGCTGGATGTAGAAATGGAACAGTTATAGTATCTATACATCGTTACACCAGGCCACAGGCATAGCAGTCATTTGAAGTGAGATATCCGCGCATAATGATATCTGTACATAAAATTTACCGTGCAGTAGATTAAGCACATCTCTGCACCAGGATCTCAGTACCACTCGATCTTCATTGCTACACCAAGGCCAGGCTGGAACGAACATGGAGATGATAAATATCTGTACATCGTTGCACCAGTGTCAGGCTGTATAGCGACCACGATTATCGAAACATCGCTGCACCAATATGTCAGCATTCTGTGCATTGCTGCACCAAACCATCTTCAGCTCGCTGCACCAGTCCCGCTCCAGTCCCGATCCGTCAGGACACCAAAGGCTCTAATTCCACATCTCTTTTAGGGTTAGCCACGAAAAGTTACGCGAATTTTTCGCTGCAAAGCGCGACTTTTGGAGCGCAAAATATAAACAAATTACCGCAATGGGACATCGTGTTCTGTCCAGCTTTAGCTCTACGCCATACTGAATAAGGCTGGCAGCTTGAGCTAACAAAGGTGCAGAAGTTGCGAAAGTTGCAAAGCGTGAAAAGAATAGTGTGTGGGTGCTCAAATCGCACACTACTAGGAGTTAAAATTTCATATAGATTTTGTTTACTCTGCAATACACACACACTCGACAGATAAACACCAGCCACTGCTGACAGATAGACACGAGCACACTGTCTTGACTCGATCATCTTGGACTGATACTTTGGCTTATACCTTGGCTTAGCATCTGGTTTTGAGAACTCATCCACATCCACCCACCAACAACACCATGTCGAGGGTACACAAGACCACGGAATACCCAAGAATGGACCAGCCAGTGAAGCAGAACATGAACTTGAAAGTGTTGTACACTTTGGAAGACGAGAGCACGTACCTCGGGCGGTCGTCCAAACCGCTTCAGGTAAAAGTCGTCAACATCCCCGGGTCTCCAATCAGATTAGGCGCCGTGGACTTGAAGAAATGTCTCCAGATCGTGTTGCAATCGAGCCCCGAGTTGATAAGAGACGACTGCGACTTTAGTTGCTACAGCAAGGATATCAGCGAGCCGGACGAACCGTATGTGGGGCACGGCATGATTTCCACATTGAGCAATAAGAAGGGCGAGAATTTGGTGCCCGGCAGAGTGTGCACCTCGTTTGCGTCCTTATTAGGCGGGTCCAATTCGAATGAGACACTAGAAGTGAAGTTGAAATTACTCCGGGTGTACAAATACAGCCGGGACTCGAAGCCGGCAGATTATGACCAGTCACAGGGAAACGAGCACGAATCGGAGGAATTTGTCGCCCCGCAGGGGAAGTACTACAAACGGTCTATGAATCTCAACAACAATCCGGTCAAGGCTTCTAGAACAAAGTCGTTGCCTGTCGCATATAACAACGCATTACCACCTCAACGTAGAGCGGCAAGAGGTGGGGCCACTTTGAGCCAGAGAATGAACTCAATAGCGTCTTCTAAAGTGACCTCTTCGCCTGTAGCCTCGGATGTGTTCCCGGAGCCAAAGAGGTTCAAAGGTGACACCAATGACACGAAGAAGAAGTTGAGTTGCCTCGAATGTGGCACGAACCAGTCCAAGACGTGGAAAGTCATCAAGAGTCCTTTGAAACAGTTAGACTACAAGACTGGAGTGTTATGTAATACCTGTAATGCGTCAATGTTGCGGTCCAACATCTCCACCATGTCACGCCCCTATGCATCCAAACCGGCGCAACAGTTCACACATCCTCTGCAGCAGCAACAGAACTCGTCATCTCCTGCCATTCCCAGCTTGAACAACGTCGACATCAATGAGATTTTTTCTGTAGAATACGACGTGTCACGTTTCGGAGGACCCTTGACCGATATCGATCCGTTACCACAGCAACTGACACCCGTTGACGAGCCTTCCAGAGCCACACGGTTGAACACCACGTTGATCGACATGGACGAGGACAAGGAAAACGTACAACCAAGTGATAAATCCAATTCTCCCGTAAACGACAGACCGATATCCGTGTCCAATGTGGGGAAACAGACGGAATTCGAGCGGTTGTTGGCGGAGTCCTTCCACGAGTTTTCGTCTATCAAACCCGACCTTGCAGAGTCTCCTAATAACGGCAAGAAGTCTGGGTGGCTGAATGTGCTATTCTCGCATGCCGAGGAAGATGAGCACAAAGTACAGCAGGATACCGACTACAGCCACAAGAAATCGGCCAAGACTCCATGTGACGAGAATCCGAAATCGAAAGGTCTGATTGCGTCGTCGCCGCCGATGTACTCGACAACCCCGTACAAAGACGACGAGTCTAGTCTCGACAAGATGCACAGCTCCATCTTGACGTCGATCAATGATGACATCAACAGCTTGGCCAACTGGGACCACAACGGCAAGCTTTCTCCTCCGACATCGTTCTTGGGCGATGACGACGGGGACTTGACCGAGGAGGAGAAGTGATTTTACGCATAGCATTTACTGATATAGAATACAATAGAGCACGTCATCTAAACAAAACATAATTCGGTGTGCCATAATTGACCGTGACTATGGTCAAGTGACAACTCATGGTGGTAGGCAGATATAGAGCACAGTCAGAATACAGATCAAAGGACGGAACATAATACAGGACGCAACACAGCACCTAATAATCTGCGACAAACACCCCCAATTTCGTGCGATGAAATGCCATGTCTATGGCGATGGACCACTTTTGAGTAGTGTTAGTTCGATATAGAGTACAGTATAGAGCACAGCAGGAGAACACACAGGTCTCACTATAGAACTGAATAGAACAGAGTAGAACACAAAATAGAACACAACACACAATAGAGCACCTCGTCTCGGTATCCCCAATTTGGCCGCCCCAATTGGTGCGCCAAAATCCATCGGCAGCAAAAAAACATTTTTGCAAACCAGAAACGATAAAAAGTGGATAGGAGTAAACAAGGAGTGAGTTAGCACCGATCTGCGGCAGTGCGATGTTTCTACACCATCTGAAGCAGCTACAGCCGACCGCCCAAGACCATCAACTTGTTCCGCAACTTTCCAGCCCCACAATTGCCCAAAACATGCCCTCCAGCGCCAATCCCACACTGCCTGAGTCCAGAGACTCCCAGTTGGTACGATCTATCCCCTTGGCGACATCGAAATCGTACAACCGCGCTATCAAAAACTACAAAGAATGGGCCAACGGCGATTCCGGGCTCCTCGGGCCGAACAAAGAGATCGTCACGCCGGCGCGGTTGTTCCAGTTTTTGCAGTACATTGACGAGTTCAAGCGCAAGACCAACGGGGAGAGGTACTCCTTTTCGTTCTACGAGCAGCATGTGAGCTCCGTGATGATTTTGTACGAAGAACAGCGGCAGCAGTATCCCGTGCGGCCGGAAATCCAGGAGGATTTGACGCTTGCGACCAAGAAGGGCGAGTGGGTGCACCCAAGGGACTCCAACGTTAAGGATTTCTTGCGGATGGTGAAGGATCGGGAGTATTATACTGGAAACCAGCACTCGAAAGTGGCTCGGCGGCAGCGTATGGGCGCGGGCGTGGGTGCTCAGCCACAGCAGCATCAGAATCAGCCACAGCAGCTGCAAATCCAGCAAATTCTGCACCAGCCGACGCAGCTGCAGCCACTCCACGAGCCACAAAATCTAAAACTGGGCAACTTGACCCAACCACAGCAGCAACAGCAGCCACAGCCACAAGCACAGCAGCCACAAAATTTACAAACCCAGCCACAGACCCAGCCACACTACCAGGACCACGCACCAGCCATGCCACTCGACGTCAACGCCCTCCCGACACAGCAGCTCTCACTCATGCAATTCGAGACCCGCCTCTGCAACATGGAGGAACACCTCCGGATGCAGGCAGACTCCATCACCCGGACGAACGCCTTGCTCAGCTTGTACCACAACGATTTGCGCGAGAACGGCAACCACCTCCGGGCATACGCGCAGACATTGGCCGAGAAATTGCGCGAAGACGTGCTGGGTCTGAACAAGAATCTCGAGTACTTGATAGCCGAAACCGCAAGGAACCACAGCATGTTGGTGTCGCAGATGGCACAGGTGCAGCCGTTTGTGCAGGGGCGTCCAGTCAACGTGCCACCAGAACCCGTGAATCCCGTTGCTGAGCCACCTAGCGGCGCCCAGCCACTGCCCGAGTCGCCCATTGCACACCCTGAGCCTCAAACTGAAGCCTCAGCAGCCCAAGGCTCCGACGAAGACTACCCGCAGATCCGGCTCCGCGACCACAAGTTCCTCACTTTGGAAGGGCTCTGGGACGAGTACATCAACGGGTTCGACGGGCAACCGTCGTTGAAGCAGATGGAGTTGAAGTACCGGACCAAGTGGCGCATCAACGGCAAGAACAACAAGACCATCATGCGGCGGTTGAAAGTCGGGCATCTGATCGAAAAGACCACAGCGATGTACGGGCAATCGGTAGAGGACGTGCTCAAGGAGTTGAACGAGTATCTAGACAGCTATCCGGATGAGGAGGAGAGCGAGCACGAGAGCGGCCGCGAGGATGGGGCGAAAAAGCCGCGATCTAAGAGATTCAAGAAGAAGAAGAGCACCTACTGGTTGAGCGAGAATCTCCCGGCGAAGTTTGTATAGGGGATGATCTCCAACCGATGTGATTAGGCTATAGGCTATAGGCTATAGGCTGAACCAAGGGGTGAAGGCTTTAAGCTAGCTGGAATCTTGCAATTGTGTGTATAGCTATAAGCGAGAAGAGTTGTATATTAAACAAGCGAGAAACTCCGGCCAAGCTGTGTAAGCTATGAACCCTAAACTGGAACTAAGTTGTATCAGCTATAAGCTATAACTCAGAACCAACTTGGTATATACCACACAGCTATGAGCTATAAATAACATGCTACAAGCCACAACTAAGTCGTATAAGCTACATGCTAGAACCGAGTCTGTATATACTAATAGCTGTATAGCTAGTTCTTATCCTTGTTGTATAAGCTATGTAACTGAACCAAGTCGGTATATACTATCAGCTATACAGATTATTCTTATCCTCGTTGTATCTGATACATGCTGTGCAAGGTATATAGCTGGTTTATACAAGCTGGCTGGTGCAAGTTATATAGTTGTCTTATCCTTGTATCAGCTGTCAGCTTGTAACCTATACAGCCGTCTTATCCTTGTAGATGCCGCAGAGGTACAGTAACCTCGTGACGACCAAGTCGATCGCCATGTCGATGCTGTCTCTCAGCAAGTCCATCTTGGACCCGTCCACTTCGTGCCACGAGATGGCGCATTCCGCGACCGGGATATGCTTCCGCAGCAGCAAGATCAAGATCTCCACGTCAAAGATCCAGCCCTCGGTGTGCATCTGCGGGAAGATGGCCTCTATAGCGGGCCTGTTGAACAACTTGAACCCGCACTGGGTGTCTTTGATCTCGCGGATCCCAAACACGTACACCAACAGGTGCAACGAGTACATCAAGAAGTTCCGGACGAACGTCCGCTTCACAACGGCATCTGTGTTCACCATGTGCAGTCGGGACCCGATCAGCACCAGCGGCGCCCTCAGCGGCGCCTCCACGTCCCGTTCGAGCTGCTTCACCAGTGCAAGCAACTTGGCCACATCCGCAAACTTCGACGCGCCGTCGGCGTCGCAGAAAATGCCGTACTGGCCCCGGATGAACTTCATCCCGTGCGTCACAGCTCCGCCTTTGCCACGGTTCTGCACAAACTGCACCACGCGGAGCTGTCCCGGTTTCAAGTGGAAAAAATGCAGCAAGTCCAACAGATGCTGCAGCGTGCCGTCCTGGGACCCGTCGTCCACTATCAAAATCTCGAACTTGAGCGCAGAGGTGTGCAAATACTCGATACAGTCCTGGAACATCATCTTCAAGCGCCTGGTTTCGTTGTAACAAGGCACCACGACGCTGAGGTCGATGCCGTCCTGCGGTTCCCGCGGGAGCGGGATCGGCGCGCTACACACGTCCGGCACCAATGTCGTCGTCACGTACGACAATTCGCTCTCGTAGGGCGCCCGGGGCTTGTGCGAGAAGAGCATGAGGAGCGAGTACACCTGGGGGCGTTAGTATATGGGCGGGATTCCGCGGGATTTCTCCGGAAAGAGCTACTTACCGCAGCGAGTGCCACCAGCACCAATGCCAGCAGGTATGTCAGCAAAGTTGACACGTCGACCATTGTGTGAGTGCCAGATCACCAACTCTTGTGCGAGGTGCTCAAGTTTTTGGTGAGTGGTGAAAAATAATTTGGGTGTACACGACTTTTTTGGCCTGGTGTGCTCAGGGTGGGCAGGATCAGGGCGGCTTGGATGACCAGGGACCGCGGATAGGTTGGGAAGTCGAGAGCACCAAACAGATTCAGATACCGAACAGAGTATGTCAGAACAGCACACATTAATATATAATACACACTAAGCTAGCTTAGCTCTTTGTTGAGCACCCTTCCATTGGACAAGAAGGTCTTGATGAGGTCGTAATAGTACTGGCTGTCGTTTTTCAAGTTCACGTAGCTCGCCCAGAGCTCATTACAGTTCAACTCCAACTCCAACTCGTAGTTTTCCTCGGGCGGTTTGCTCCTCTGGGACCCGTGGTGCTTGTCAAACTGCTTTGTAGAGGTGAAATCTAGCCTTGTGAAGGTCGAGGTGTGGAAAAAGGACGTCCGCAACTTCTCTCTGATCAACGTGATGTTCTTGGCCATCTTCTTCTCTTCATCCTCGGTGACCGCGATGGGCAATTCCAACGAAATGGAGCACCGGAGATCGAAATGCGTCAGTGGGGAGTAGATGAACAAGTCCGAGACCCGTTTTTTCGTAATCAGCTCCACGCGACGGTTCGTCTCGATGTCGTAGGTGATCCGCGCGTCCAAGGGCTTGTTGCCACGGTCGTGTTTCTGGCAGAAATTGTCCCGGTGGTTCAGTTTCTCCACGGAGAACTTGTACTTGCTCTTCTTGTTGGTCAGGTCCAAGAACTTCAACCCGTTCTGGTAGCTCTCCAGCGGGAGCCCCGGTTTGAAGAAACAGTTCTTGTGGAAATACTCCAAGTTCAACACCGTCTCGGTGTTTATCGGGAGCTGGAGTCTCTCGTCGTGTTCTTTGCTGAAAATGCGGCCGAATTTCAACTCAATCTCCAAGAACTGCCGCTCCTGCTCCGGGATTTCGCTCAAAATCAGGTATATCCAGCTGGCAACGGCGTACTCCAAGTCGTGGCTGGGCTCCACGCCCGTGATGGACGGCAGCTCGAGCCGAGAACTCGGGGTGGTTCTCTCGTATCTGGACAGGCCGTTGCCGTTGGTGTTGCCACTGCCCCGTTTTTTCATCAAGGGGATCCAGTCCAAACTCCACACGGGCGGTTTCTTGTATTTCAACGGTTTTTGCGACGAGATCTGCTCCAGTTCGAGCTTCTTGAAGAGCTCGAGCTCCTCCTGGACGGACCGCTTCTTCACCAGCGACATCATCAACATGGGCGAGCTCTGCTCGCTGGAGCTGTACCGTCTGGCCACCGAGGGCGTCACGTTCCCGCGGATATCCACGTCGTCGTCGTTGGTGATGTTGATGATGCTGTTGCGCTGCCGGATGTCCGAGACGGACGAGGACGACGACGTGGGCATCTGGCCCGGACGTGTCGGCAGCGGCGCCGTTCCCGGCGCCGGCGACGGTGTTGGATCCACCGAGTGATTCACCAAGTTGTTTATCGACAATCTGGGCTGCAATTCGGGCTTTTTCTGGCCATCTGGCTCAGATGAGAGCATTCCCTTGATATCCATCTTCGAGGGGTGAGTGCAGTGTGATTAGCCGCGGATGAGCGAATTGATCGAAAACGGCAATGGATTATGTAACTGCGCAATCGCCGGTGAATTGTTCAATTGCGTGGCCGTGGTGATGGAGACGGTGGGATGGTCAGGTGATCAAGTGGATGGGTGAGATCCTTTGGATTGAGATTTATGATTGTTTTTTTGATTTTTTGATTTTTTCCACGTCTTTTTTGGTATTTTTTTTTTTTTATTGAAAAGTTTTTCTAGAGAAAAAGGGATACAGGGTAGATAGAGAAGGAAAAGGAAAAGGTATACAGAGATGTACTATAGTTATGAATGCTTGGATAGTTACTGAACTCCGAAGTGATAATACAGCGAGGAACTTTTGAGGAGCAGGCTGTTCAAAACTGCGAAAATGAGGCCCAATGAAGAAAAGAGGGGTGTTCCAGGGTCGGGCAAGGAAGATAGAAAGAAGGCACATCAGAGATGTGCTATTGGTACGGATTCTATATACCTTGAAGCTCTTTCCTCTCGATGAGTGTAGAGGAGCTTTTGATGGGGCAAGTTGCTGGCAAATTCTCAAAAGGATGCAGACAAAGTATAACAGTGATGTATAACGGTGATCTGTTGAAATTAACACAGACAACAGCGAGCTGATGTGAAAAACAGAGTTGAAATGCAATGTCGCATTTTACTGTTACTGCTTTTACGAAATGTTCAAACTGTGCTGGAGGAGTTATTCAAAGAGAGACACAAAGAAGTTAGAAGAGAGAGAGAGAAAAGTTGAGAACGAGAAGGAATATTTATATTGAAATGATGTACTAAATGTAATGATGAGGTAGTGTAATGATGAAGTAATGTAATGATGAGGTAATGTAATGACGAAGCAATGTAATCATTTATATACACATGCAAGAATGCACTCAATGCTCTTTTGACATGATCAAACTATTCAAAAACTCGTGCCCGAGCAAGTCACGTGCACTGGGCCGCTTTTGGTAGTCCAACTCGAACGTCTGCTGGAGAAACTGTTTCAGCTCTTCGGTGGCCCAGGCAGGGGTCGTGGGTCTCGTGTGCGTTCCAATCTTGAAGATCAGTTGCATCTGCGAGAAATCCGGGAACGGATGCTTGCCGGTGAACATCTCCACCACGAGACATCCGACAGACCAGATGTCCAGTTTTGGTGTGTACAGAGTCTGCTTCACCACTTCGGGAGCCATCCAGTAGACAGAGCCTTGCAACGAGGATCTCTTGTTTGTGGTGCTCTGCTGGGAATCCTCCGAGGGGTTCGTGATCTTTTTGGAGATCCCGAAATCAGAGATCTTTACTGTGCCCTTGATGTCGATCAACACATTGGCACCCTTGATATCCCGGTGGATGATGTGCTCGTCGTGCAAGTAGCTCAACCCATTCAAGATCTGCTTGATAAAGTTCCGGATCAAGGGCTCTTCAAAGGGTCCGTAGTTGTTCAACATCGTCGTGACAGAACCCCCGGGCACGTACTCCAAGAAGATGTTCAAGAACTGCGAGTCGCTGTTGGACCCAATATAACTCACAATGTTCTCGTGGTGCAAGTTCCGCAACAACGACATCTCCTGCTTCAAGGCGTCGATCATCATGGTGTGGTGCTTCTGCGCCGTCTGGTTGTTCTGCGGCAACTCCACCAGCTTCACCGCCATCAATTCTCCGGTCAACAGATTCATGCCCAAGAACACAGTCCCGAAGGATCCACTGCCGATTTTGGCACCTTTCAACCAGTTTTTCGGGCCAGACTCGTCTTCTAGCGACAACAGGCTCAATATGGACTCGTCTTCCAAGGAGTCCTCGTCAATCAACTCGATCTTGGACGTCCTAGAGGACTCGCCCGAGGTCGTGATCGAGACCCGGTCGTTGCTGTTCAAATGCCCGCCTATTATGGAAAGATTAGACGAGATGATGGACATTGGCCGGTCGCTGTAGATGCTGAACCTGGGCGAGTTCATCAACCGAGACATCCGCACACTGTTGCGGACGGTCTCCTGCAAGGCATCCACCTTGGTGTCGGGGAAGTACTCCAGCAAGTTGTTGGAAATCAACTCCGACGGTGGTCTCTGGCCGAAAAATGATCTCAATTGCGAGTCTTTCTTTGCTCTTTGCGGCGGAGATACCGGGGCTTTCGACTTCTGGAGCGAGTTGAACTTGGCCATAATGCGGTTGGACGTCTCCAAGGCCTTGAGCGTGGGTTTCTCGTTCAGCTGGCAGAGCAAGATCCGCGTTTTCTCCAAATTTGGGTCGTCGATGGAGTGGCACACCGTCACCAATTCCACGTCAAACATCCTGTGCGGCTCCCTGGTCACCTGATCCACGAGGTACGTGTCCCATTTCACGCCCTTGGTGTACATGTTCAATTTCTTCAAGATCTTCCGCTTGATAGACTCGGAGTTGAAGCAGCCCTCGACGTTTATCCGCTTGGTGGACCCGTCCGGGAGGACAAAAGTGATGTTTGAGTGCTGTGGAGGGGACGAGGTGAGTGTGGCGTCGAGCGACGTCGTCGAGGCATTGAGATTTGAGGCAGAGGACATGCGGGAGAGCCCCAAAGTGGCTGAAGACGGGGGGATGTCGTGTGCAGTTGCCGCTGGAGATGCTATTTTCGGCAATTCCTGGCCGTTTTGCTGCAATTTGTCGTCGAAAAGCTTCAAAAACTCGCCCAACTGGATCGAGTTCGCCAAATTCTTGATCTTCAAGTCGCTGATGCTGCGGCTCAACTTGACCAAGTCGCCCACTTTGTAGATCCCTATTTCCTTCAAGACAGACTTGTCGCACAGCGGGAGCAAGTCGTAGGTGATGTTCTGCTGCTTGAACAAGTCATAGTATTCAGACAACTCGAGTGTCGCTAGCCAGTTGTAGAGATGGTCGATTTCCATCACTGCCGATGTCATGGCGCGGTGTTTCTGGTCCTTAATACCTCTGATCTGGGCTAAAAGCTGTGTGCCTCATTTTTTTTCGCGAATATATCATGGACAGCCCCTGATCACCCCAATCGGGAACCCCTAGTTATTGAGGCACTAGTCAGTGCAGGTGCGAGTTGGACGGGTAGAGCGTGGTGGAACGAGGGTGGTGGACTGGTGGGCTGGCGAAGTGGTGAGAAGCAAGGTGTGCTTTTAGTTACTAGTAAGAGCGAGCCAGAATCGTCTATTGGTGTCTGAACCCCGGAAATACCAGGGGTTGAAAACTACAACCGTTATTCAAGAGGGTGCAAACTGGTTTCATCAGGAACAGGGCAGGGCATTGCTCTCGATTGGCAAAGAAAGTCATTCTCGAGTGGAATGTGGCCCAAAAGTCAACAACAGGGTGCCTATTGTTATTCCGATTAGCCACCAAG
The DNA here is from genome assembly GCA_030571255.1 of Nakazawaea sp. yHDR128. Taxonomy (NCBI): domain Eukaryota; kingdom Fungi; phylum Ascomycota; class Pichiomycetes; order Alaninales; family Pachysolenaceae; genus Nakazawaea; species Nakazawaea sp. yHDR128. The sequence continues at coordinate 798,965 of JAJLXL010000008.1, read as the reverse complement.
TGGATACGACAATAGATTGGAAGTTGCTGGTGGCTGATACAGGGTTCAAGATCTAGCGGTATCGATTTTACACCTTTTTTACACCACGGTGTGTCCACTTAAATGATGTAATAAACTTCTCATGTGGCTGATGCAATAGCGCACAGTCTACGTATATCTACGGATGTGGTATTAATTCCCACCTACTTTTTTTCTTTTTTTCTTTGTGAGCAGACTCGGACTCCTCTAGGTTGGAATGAACCCCTCACCTTGTTTATGTTATACAGACACATACATTTTTTCGGAGCTAAAGAGTGGAGAATCGGATAAATTATTTTTTACACACACCTGGCTTTGATTGTAGAAAATTGACTCTTGTTTGCCCCCCTTGTGGATCCCACCTTATGGTCGTACGATTACACGTCCACACGGTCTCCTGAGCTGCTCTTGGCAGTCTGCCTGCTCTAGTTATCACCCTAATGACTCGACACACTCAACAAGGCCCCGAAATGCTTATTTTTTTTACTCTTGTTATATTCTACACATGGGGTGTTGTTAGCCCGTTTCCGTCACATTAGTGGGTTGTTTTACAATTTATCCCACTTTCGAACCACTTTTCTTTTGCAGTTTCTTTTTTCCCGGTGCGATTCTCGGATTCCGTTCAAATTTTCTCTTTGTGTTTACGCTATGAGACATTTGACTTTTTCCTAAAAATTTTTATCGGAGGGCAGATGATGGTTTTGTTAATTATATATATATATCGATCGATGTGGATTCCGATTTTCTTATTAGATGCTTTTACCGAACTAACAGCATATTGATCACAAGAAATAAATTTGAGAAAAACATGGAATCAATAACTGACTTGATCAACAGAGAACAGAAATTGTTCGAAGATAAGCAGTTGATCAAACCGTGGTTGCAGAGCAAGTTGACCATTAGAGGTATCAATATAGTGATTGAAAGATCAGATGAGTCCAAGATCGTGTTCAAATGCAAATGCTCCTTCAACGACAAGGAAGAGTTGATAAGGTATAAGCAGGAAAGAAAGTTGATGATGAAGCACCACCAGCAGTCAAAAGAGGAAGTGATAAACGAACGCAAAAAGATACGAGACTTGAAGAAGAAATTCAACTGTCCGTTCAGAATTAGGGCAAACTACAGCTACAGATCCAAAAATTGGTCTTTGGTGGTTATGAACGAAGCTCATAACCATCCGTTGTTCCCAATATTACAATCGGCTAACGGATCACAATTGCAGCAACAGCCGCTGAGCTCCATGATCACTCCGCTGTACTCGATTGCCTCCAACACTTCGTCGCCAATGGATGCAGTATCCCCATTGTCTTCGATCAACTCTCCTCATGGCCAAATCCCCCAACAACAACAACAGCAGATACAACCACAATCACAATACAGATCGGTCTCGAATTACCAGTACTCTTCAAAGTTACCCTCATTGCCTTCCGGAAAGAGGAACCCTGGAACCACGGTTTCAACACCAATCACTCCAGGCTCTACAACGACATCCACACCGACTTCCAACCAACAGTATGTGCCACCACCTCCGATCTCTCAACTGCAGCAACATTCACAGAGTTCTTTCGTCAACCAGAACACAAAGAACTTGAACGAGTTGCAATTGGAGTTCAATAACTCGTTGTTGAGATTGAACTGCAATACTCTGAAAGAGGAAGAAATTAGATCGATTTACGTGAAATTGTTGCAGGTGCTAGAAACCTCATCTGTTACATCTGGATCGAGTGGGAACTTTAGCTACAACAACGGAAACACAAGTGCAAGTTCCAAGACTGTGCTACCATCTATACAGGAAACTTTCCGCTACAACCACCATACACATCCTCCACCACCACAGCACAACCACCATTCACAACCTCATTCCCTTTCACAATCTCCACAACCACCTCACGAAACCACCTCCACTGCGTCATCCACAGCGATTGTGCCAGGAACTGGTGACAATGCGTTTTTAAGATTTTAATTCTTTGCTATGATACAAGAACGTGAAAGCATGTGCGTTCAAGCTTGTCCCATCTATAACACTAATAATAATGATAATAATAGAGTCGATCAATTTGTAGACGTACGATTTCGGGGTTGATAATTAAATGAGGGTGAAATATTGGAGTGGAGAAATTTCAACTTGCATATGTTCCTTTCTTTTCTCCACCCTCTGTTTTCAATTTCATTCGGTACCAAAAGTATAGGCCAGAAAATTTTGATAGATTGCTTTACCCTATCTTTTGCTCCTCTTCTCTTGCGCATCCCCCCTCTCCTCAACTCCCCATGATCGTTGTATGTAATACGCTGATGGCTGTACAGATGGTTCCCCACACCCCTCAGATATACTTTCAAATGTAAATAGAAGAAAAAAAACCCTCAAAAAATATGTAAGACATCTCCTTCTCCACTCTGCTCCAACCGTTTGTAAATCTAACGTTGTACCACCACACCACAGTCATAACTAATGCAGGAGAATATTTCGAATCGATGTGGCTGATGAATTTTAGGCTAGATAATTATAACCAATATGGTGCCTTCACGACATGAAGAAAACCCCACACTACGATCATGTCCATGGCACTTGGCAGTGATGAGATCCATAATTCACTGCGCTTACGACTCCAGATATGGCCTTGGCCGGATTAATCCTTGTTTCTGGTGGTACGGGTAGGCACTAGACAGCCCCAGTTACCCAGATATAGCATATTGATACACGGCACACTACGATATTCAACACTTTTCAATCATCTTCCGTGAGAGTACATAATGATATTCATATGATATTTACAAGCTTCAAAACGACCAGATCATTCCAAAGAGACCTTTGCTCCCAATGCTTCCAAAGCACCCTTGATCTTCTCCGCATCTTCCTTTGTGACGTTCTCTTTCAAGATCTTTGGAGCACTCTCGACAAACTTCTTACTCTCAACCAATGACAAACCCAACAACGATTTGACTTCCTTGATGATCTTTGGCTTGGATTTCAGCTCGAAAGATTCCAATTTCAAGTTGAAGATGGTCTTTTCCTCTGGTTTTTCTTCGACTGCTTCCTCTGCCTCGACCAGGCTGGCTGCAGGTCCTGCACTGGCAGCACCGCCAACTGGGAAGGAGATACCTGGGATGTTCAAAGTGGTTTTCAACTCGTTGATCAATGAAGAAGTCTCCAACAATGTCAATTTGGAGATCTGTTCAACTATGGTACTGATCTTTGGATCTACCGGTGTGGCTTCCAGCAGAGCAGAATCCACGCTGGATTGGAAACGGACCATCTTTGGTACCGCTACAGCGGCGCGTAACGACGGAACAACGTGTCTGTAACTGGTTCTTTGGATTGTACGCAACATCTTGCCTCTATAAACGATATTACTCCCAGTTCTCATTTGAGTGAAAAATCGTTGAACTTGAAAATTTTTTGGTGATTTTCCAGCTGTTTTTGGCACCAATACACGACCTTTCTTATGCTGGACATTTTTTTCAACTGGAAAATGAAAAACTGTTAGTGAAGGCGATCGAGAGCACTTGACCGGCCTAGAGCACTGATAAGATACCAAGATGGCTTCGTTTAGGTTTTGCACAGAATGGTGAGTACATATGCAGATATTTTGCGTCGGAAAATGGCCCCCAACTAACTCCGAACCCAGCAACAACATGCTTTATCCGAAAGAGGACAAGGATAACATGAGATTGTTGTTCTCATGTAGGAACTGTGCATACACCGAGATTGCCGACAACCCAAAGGTCTACAGGCACGAGTTGATCACCAATATCGGAGAAACTGCCGGTGTGGTGCAGGATATCAACGCGGACCCTACGTTGCCGAGATCCGACAAAGAATGTCCGAACTGTTCTACCAAGGACTGTGTGTTTTTCCAGAGTCAGCAGAGGAGGAAAGATACAAGTATGATCTTGTTCTATGTGTGCTCCAACTGTAAGCATGTGTTTAGGAATTGAGAATGGGAAAGAACTGTGGTGCCAGCCTGGCTGTGGTTCACGGCAAAGCACTTTAGAGCCTGCACTTTGAGAGGCCAGATAGGGCCCTCTGTACTGTATAATATCTGCTAATAAAGAAAGAAATGACACCAATTTTCTCCGATTCTCCCCTGACTCTCCGAAAGGTTTCAGAATTGATCAGTTCAGCTCGCAGAGAAGTTTTTGAGTGTTTTCAGCTGTTCCCTTTATCCATTTTCTCCTCACGCTTTCGCTCATTTACAAAACGATAGCCTTTGGGCTAGAAACTGAGCAAAATCTAAGCGAAATTATCAAAATCTCACATACAAAAAAATAAATACCATATACAAAGACACCTAATATCATCTACAGATGCCCATGACCCGCCAAGATGAACAACACCATCAACCAATTGAACTTTGAGTTGACCAACTTGGCATCGGAGTCCAAGCGGCGTAATCTGGACATCAAACAGGTGAGTTCGAGCCACCCAACACTACCCGCCCTAACACTTTACTAACACTCCCTATCTAGGCTTCCGAAAAGTCCTTAGAAGTGTTGAAGAAATTCCCCAGTTCCAACAACACCGAGTCAAATTTCTTGAAAAGTGAGTATCCAAAGCCATTCGCACGCAAGTTTTCACCCAATTTGCCACCCGAACCTTTACTAACCACACCAAAACAGATCTCTCAAAGAATCCAGACTTCATAACACCTTTCCTCCTATCGTGCCAGACCAGAAACCCCAAATATATATCCATATCGATTTCATGTTTCCACAAATTGATCACGTCCCAACTGATCCCCATCACGAAATTGGAATTGGTCTTGGACCTGTTCATAGAGTCGACCGATTTGGCCATTGAGATCCAGTTGAAGATACTACAGTGCCTACCTTTCTTATTCCAGAACTACTCAATCTTCATCAACGACAAAAATCTTTTCAAATTGCTCTCAATCTGCTCCACTTTGCAGAGCTCAAAATCCAACATTGTCAACAACACAGCCAGTGCCACGCTCTCCCAGTTGATCAACTTGGTGTTTGAGAAAATCAGCGACGAAGACAAGACTCCAGAGATAGACCGGTCGTATGTGGTGCCCGTGGACAACGAACAAACGATACAGGTGGGATTGAACCTGTTTGACGGCCAGCGCATATTCCAGGACCTTTGCAACTTGATCGAGCACCAGAAACCGCAGTACTTGACCACCAATTACATCACCGAGAATTTCGGGTTTGAGATCTTGGAGAGCGTTATAAAGACCAACCGTGACATCTTTATAGTCCATAGAGAATTGGGATTTCTCCTACGCACGAGAATCGTGCCTATTTTGTTGAGATTGTTCTCTTCTTCCAAGCACTTCTTGGTGTTGGTGAGACTGTCTCGTTTGATCTTGTTGTTGGTGAAAGAGCAGTTTCAAATCTTGAAAATAGAGACACAGGTGATCTTGAGCTTGTTGAACCACGTCCTTACAAAGGATTCGTCGTCTCCATTTTGGAAGAAAATATTGTCTCTAGAGATTTACAAGACGTTACTTCAGGATTTCAAGTTGATCGAGGACTTTTTCATGGAATTCGACTACGAACAGGACACAAAGATCAAGATTTTCAGCGATTTTTGGGAAAACTGCCATGCGTTGTTGGATGAACAGCGATATTTAATCAATACGGGTCAAATCCTACAACTGCCTGTGCTTCTAAAGTCGTCCAGCAGTGCCAATAGCACAAAATCTATAGGCGGAAACACGGCATCGTCCTCGCCAGGACCTCCGGAACTACCTCCTGGATTGTTCCAGAGCAAGAGCACTACAAAGATTCAATTCATAGACTTGTTGGACAAAAACGACCCACCTCAGATTCACGAGACCTACCTATTATACTTGGTGTTGACTTCATTGAACTCTTTCAGTGAAGGTGTATACGAACACCTGATTGTAGACGAGGACAAGACCACCACGATTCCACAGAATAAGAACAAATTCATCACACTGATAATCGAGCAAAATTACAGCCACTTGTACGAGATTTACGAAATCTTTATGTTTTCCACCTTGGATAACGACTTCTTTAACAAATTGTTGAGATCATACCAGAAATTTTGCCAGCTGAGTGGGATTGTCCAGTTGGTCGGTGCCAGAGACAGGTTTTTGAACTTGCTCATCAAGGCTACATTAAACCTCTCCGGGAAATCGGGATTCCAGTACAAGAACTCTGTCTACTCGATCGGTGAGAGCATTGTAGGCACCATCTCATCCACTATAAATCAGCTGTTGGCAACTACACCAAATCAGCAAAACGTATATTACCAACGCACTATCAACTCGAGGCATGCACTCTGTTTCAAAGTGGTGATAAATCTTGCAATCTCTTTGGGCACAGTCTTGAAAGAGCCAAACTGGAGATCGATCTTTTTAACTTTGCAGTGGATGGACTATTTTGTGCATGGGGCCACCGATGATTCTGCAAATGGAGATGTCTCTTCCAATGCTAATACCAGTGCAATAGGTACTACCTTGAGTGCTCTGGACTTGAGCAGTGTCGAGAATTCCGTTAAAAAGTTGAACGAAAACATCAGTTTTTACTCCAATGCGGTCTACCACGAAATATTGAAGTCGGTGATCTCATTATCCAACGATTTGATGTTTGAGACCAGCGGAATCATGAACAAACAGCCGATAATCGACTTGACAGACCCAGACAGTGCAGTTCCAGAGTTCCAATTCCAGCCAGCTGTGTATAACAAGATATTTTACATCGGAAAGTTGAAGGAAATTTCCAAAATCAACCCGAGAAAGTTCTTGTTGAACGACGAACAGCCTTTGTCCAATTGGAACTTGATTCTCGACCATTACTTCAAGTTGATCGCTAACAGGTCATTCAACTACGAATTGCGACTCGAAGTGACCCGTGATTTCAACTCCATCATCAAATACACTGCTGTAGATGGGTTTGACCAGCAGGATTACTATTCTCTAACAGAGGTCAAGATCTTGAACGCTTTAGACCAGTTCATATCCAAGTTGATCACATTACCTAGGCCAGATGAGTTGCTCGTGTTGAACTGCGATCTTGAGATCCAATCTCAGATCTTGGATACGTTGAAATCGCTTTTGGACAAGTACGGAACAAATTTCCAGAATTGGAACTTGGTCTTCAACATAGTAAACAGTTCATTCCATGATTTATCGATCCACATCGATAAGTTGAAACCAGTTGTAAATTCTTCCTTTGAGCTGTTGAAGATGATCTTGGACGAATTCTTGTCGTCTTTGCCCTTCAATCAATTGAAAATCCTGATCGACTGTATATCCAATTTCATCTCGCAGGAGGTGGACTTGAACATTTCTTTGAATTCTATCAGTTACTTCTGGTTGATCAGTGACTATCTTCGGGGCAATTTAGTCAGGCGAAAAGGTATCAAAACCCCAGTGGGGACGGAAGAAGAGTTATGCCGTTTGGTGGTCACCGAAGGCGGAGAAGATTACAACTTGTTATACATCTACTTGTTGTATTCTCTTTCCAAGAGCATCCAACACGATTCCAGATTACAGGTGCGGAATGGAGCAATTCAAACGTTCTTCAGTATTATCGATTCATCCAGTAACAACGGTACAGTGGGTTGGAACAGCATCTATGACATTATCTTTGTCAAATTGTTGACCTTGGATGACTCCACTGAGTATTCTGAGAGTAAGTTCTTGGTTTTGAACGGGTTTGTCAAGTTGTATGTAAACTTCTTTGGCTCCAATTTCGACGAGGCAAAGATCAAGTATTGGAACGGATTGGTGTCCTACTGTGAAAAGTTGATCCAGTTGAACGACATTGAGTTGAAATTGAAGGTGTTCAAGAGCTTCCAAGAATTGGCTGGTCCTTTCAAGCAGGGCGAACTTCCTGTTCCAGTTTTGCAGAAATTGTACACTTTTTGGACTTCCACCAAGATCGTGTACAACTTGATGCAGAACAATTTGTACCAGGAATCCCTCACTGCCTTAATGGAATGCTTCCCTCATTTATTTGAGTTGATCCAGCCCATTTTGACAGTAGAGATGTTTGAAGAAATCTTGACTGCGTTGAACTCGTGTGTCAAGTACCCAGTATTACCCGATTTCGTAGCCAACGACGAGTTGAGATCCACAAGTTTACAGGACAGTGTGTACTTGAACCTCGAGAACTTGATCCAGTACCAATTTCCACTGGACGAGCCCAGATACAGGTCATTGTTGTTACAAGAATTGACCTCGATTGTGGTTTTACCTTTCCACACGAGGGAGAAGATTGTGCAAAAGTTCTCGAAACTGAGCCAGACCAAGAACTTCAAGATCCCCTCTTTCACTTCGGTTGCCCATAGGTCGATCGACTTGCTCAACTTGCATCTTCAAAGTTGCTATCCAGATTTGAACGTCTTCATAAAAGATGGGTCCATTCTAAGACTTTACAAGGGCTTGTTTGAACCAGTTCAGTTACGGACAAAAGGTATCACCATCAAGAGACATCTCTGGATCCAACTGATGGAGATGTTGATGCAGTTGAACGAGAAAATCGTAGATGTGATAGCCACAGTAGGAGATGAGAGAAGAAGTCTCGAGTATTGGGGGTCTGTAGTGCAGTTGATTGAGATTTTGAACAGTTATGATGTTGAAGACGGGCCGATAGAGCTTATCGATATCGAGAATTTGACCCAATTATACACATCGGTAGAGTCTAATTTCAAGTCGATAAAGGACCAAAAGTTGTCAAGTCGGTTCGTACAGATTGTATTCGACAACTCGTTTCTCTATGAGTTGAACGAGATCGACAAATTGATCTTGGCCAGCTATAACACCGTTGAAGAGTTCAAAAAGTTGCCATTTGTCAAGCTCAACGACAACTCGACCCAATTGCGACCTCGTCATAGATTGTCATTGAAACAATTCAATTTGACCAAGTTGATTTACTTGAACAACCAGACTGAATTGACTTCGCTGTTGCCTTTTTTCCAGATCCGGATCTGTATCACGCTGCGGAAATTTATCAACTACAACGAATTGATCAACAGGTCGCCGATTCCCGTCTTACAAGCGGCAGAATTACTAGAGTTACTCAACGGATACCTCGACTTTATCCACTCTACAGGTGTTGCAAAAGATGATTTGAAATTTTTGTTCCTTCCATTGATAAAACATTGTCACAAGGTTGCCCAGTTAGACGTTGTCATCACCAATATCTTGGAAAATGTATAGATAAATGCTAGAATTGGTCTTTCAATCTCCTCAGTAGACTCACTGGAGTAAGTTCAATTGACTCGCAGAGGGGTTCCAGGCAGCTGGAATGTTGTTGTTATGAGTTGCCGAGCTGTACCGACGACGGTCTCTTTCGAAATCCCTCCATCTCTTCTGGACGATCTTGGATCCGTCAAACTCACCCTCAGATTCGTCATGGCCGTTCTTGGAGTCAGTAGAGGTCTTTCTGGTGTCTCCCCAACTAAAATCGTCAAATTTCCAGTACAGATACAGAGGCAATACGAAATTCCAGATCGGCAAAGCCAAGAGATAACAGAGCATCCAGACCAAGTACATCCAGTTGGATACAGTAACCACGACCAACAACAGTGGAGCCCCAAAGACCACCCCCAATAAACACAACGTGAGCACGGGTGTCGGATTCGAGACTATGGCAAATATGATCACGTAAAAAGTGAACAGAATAGCAGCTGGCAAGATCAAAGTACCGATCAACTCGATGATGATGACAAATTGCATAGAGAAGCAAAAAGTTCCACACAAATCCTTGATCAAAGCCAACTCCATCAAGTTGTGGACTGTGGAATTGATCCAACGACGTCTCTGCGAAAGCAACACTTGAAAAGTATCAGGCACAACAGTTTTGCAAGCAGCTTTTGGGACAAACACCTGCTTTCTCTTGGGGAAAGTCCTCAACATCAAACTCGACAAGTAACGGTCTTCACCCAACAACAACAAGTTCTTCTCGTGCAAAGTCTCGACGACATGCTCCGAATACCGTTCTACGACATCGGGATTTGCCAAGATCGGCACCCAGTATCCACTTCTACCCTTCGGAGCCTTGATACGGTACATACAGAAACACCCTGGCAAACAGGTGACACTGCCAAAGACAGACTCGAACAGTTTCGACTGGTGGTGCGAAATGTAGTATTCAAACACCTGGATCAGAGTCACCCACGACTGGGCCTTGTTGGAGATCTTTGTCTCTCCACACAAACCCATCACATCCGGATTCTTCACCATTTCAGCAACCATATGTGTCAACGAGTCCGGGTACACTCTGGTGTCGGCGTCCACCATCAACACGATTTCGTACATCTCCGCCATCAACCCGGTGATCTTCCAGATGTTTAAGAAGATGTCAAACTCCAACAGCGTCATTCTCTCGTCAAACATCACTTTCTGCAAGAACGACATCAAGATGATCTGGGAGTCACGTTTACCTCTGTTACCGGGCTTTGCAGCCGTCATCTCGTCCGGAGCACCGCATTTCACGATGGTAACTACAGGAACTCTCTGTTGCTTTTCTACGGGGATCGTGGCGTCGTCGTATTTGTAAAAACCGGCATACACTTTGGCCATGTTGTGTCTCTTGGTACCCTGGGCAACAGAGACATACGAGTGTGCCTGGACTTCGTCACGTGGCACTGTGAAGTCGGTCATCATGTCCAAGACGATCTCTGGCGTGGTCTGGTCGTTACCACTACCCTTGACCAAACCATCACAGACTACAAAGATCAACTTGTGAGAATTTGGAAAGTCGCTGGTGCTGATAGAGTCCATAGTGGTACGCAAGCCGTCCATGTCTTCTGAGTACGCAGTGACAAGGCAGATCGTGTGTGCCAATGGGTAATTATACGGTTCGTAGTCACTAGGAGGCTGTGGCACGATATCCGGGTGGATCAAGTCCACCAGGAGCGACTGGATTTGGTCGTCACCAGCCATAGAGAGCAAATTGGTGTTAGAATCGAAGGGATTCAACACTGAAGAGTTTCTCGTGTGCGAAAGGAACAACCCAGAGTCGTTATTGGATCCGTAGAAACCAGATTTACGTTTACTGGTTTTAGTCTCATCATCTGAGTATTTCAGCAACTGGGTGCCCATAGTGACATACTTGGAGTGCAAGCCCGACAGCCCCAGTGCGGCACCGACAGCAGCATCGTCGCCAAACGGATCAAACATCCTGTCTCCTCCAAGAGACATCCGCGAGCCTCTGGTGAACATACTCATCCTACTCTGGTTCCTCTGGTGCGATTTCGCTGCAACGTCTCTCACTGGACCAGTAACAAAACGGTCGGCATCTGCCCAGTTGTCGAGTCTGCGTTCTCTTTCCTGCATGTCTTTCACGGAGATCTCGTTCGCGCCCTGTCTCTTTGCAATGACCCATTTAAAGTAGCATGCGACAAAGAACTTGGCGAGCAAGACACTCAAGATGAGCACCAAAGACGTCACCAAGACGATCTTTGATGCAATGCAGCCCAAAGTGGTGGAGTCGATCACACCGACCTTGACGATCTCGGCAAGGCACTTGGCCAGCTGCCTCTGTTCACTCGAAGACAACACCATCGAGACATCGTGGCCCTTCATGTACTCGTCGTCCCTCAAGCTGTCAAACAACTCCGGGTAATCTACGTCGTCCGTCAAGAACCAGTTCACGAGGTCCATGTCCAAGACGTCACCTGAGTACACGACCAAGTTTCTGGAAGAGTTCTTGATGTCGTCCCACGTGAAATAGACGTCACCAGTGACGTCCAAGCTGTAGAACAGATCTCTCAGAGAAGTGGACGTGTGGCACGCCCAGCCGTCGTAGAAAGGCACGGTGAAGTTTGGAGATGTAGATCCGTCCTGTGCAAAGAGGTTACAGGGCATGTACCACGCCAAGTCCTCGTTGTCATAAGGAATAGAGCAGTTGTCCCGTGGCGTGATCAAGCCTTTACAATTACCGTTGACGTTCTGGAACAAGAACGAGGCGTCTTTTCCGCCGGCGTTCACTGGAGGATACAAGACGTTGGCGCCGTTGGTGATCCCAGCAGCGGCCGGATGCGACGAGCTCGTCAAGTCGTAGGCACGTCCGTTGATGATCAAGTACCCGGTGTTGATGCTGTTGTTCCTCATCCGCACGTCCGAGGCCTTACACACCGTGGCAGTGAACCCGAAGGTTATGTACGCTATGAAGGCGGCAATGTATAGGATCACCGTGATCAACAGCACTTTTTCTCTCCATGCGAACTGCCTGCTCTTGTTGGGGAACCCACAGACCTTCAAGAGCGGACCTGGGGCCCAGAACGTGATCACACTGCAGTACAGCTGCCACACCGACGTCTTTTTCTCCGCCAGGCCGGCTTTTTTCGTCTTTCCCAATGCACTGGACGAGTTTGTCACTATCAAAGGCTTTTTCTTGTTCTTCTTGCTCAAACTCTTGGTCCTTGTAGTGTGTTCATCTTTAGTCAATTCATCGTTCAATCCGTACATCTCTCTCCCGGCACCGTCATAACCCGGGCTGGGACTCTTCTCCTCCGGCGTCACATCGTTGTTTGACGAGAAATCTTCAAGCGGGATCCCGTCTGAGTCGTATATGTCCAGAGCCATGCTGCCGCGGGGGTCTCTTGAGAATCTCTTCTGATTAGCACCATCGTTGTAAGAGGACCGGTTGGTGGCCGGATTCACCCAGAGATGGTCCCGCTCTTGGTTGACCACTTGTGTGTAGTGATAGTTCATGCTGGAAGGGTCATTGCGCGGAGCGCGGTCGTGTCTCACCAACGATCTTCTCCTGTTGATCTCTTCTCCAGATTCCAGATCTTGGTATGAGAGTCTGTAGTTGGACATTTCGGGGTATCAAAATAAATATAGCGAGGTTATAAATATTCAACAAGAGCTCAAATGCAATGCTCTTTGCGCTGATATACTTCACCGCTGCGCTGGTATCAGTGTCAACTCGAGTCCTGTCTTGACTTGTCTATTATTAAGTAAAATTTTTTTCTTGTGGATCCAATTTCAGTGGTAAACAAACCTCCCAAAGAGGAAATTACACGTTAATTAAATTTCCCCTTGGTATTATAGGTGCTAAATATAGCGGTATTATACAGTATATGGGGTCTGTAGTGAACAGTGGGTAGGGGGGATAGTATAACTGCGAGTACTGCAGTATAGTGTGCGAAGTACAGTGTTACTAAGGGTAGTGGTACTGAGAACGTGGCACTATTTAGCACTAATTCTGGGGTACTATCTACAGGGGCGCTAAGTATGGGGTACTATATACAGGGGTACCAAATATAGAGGTACCAAGTTAAGAGGTACTAAATATAGAGTCGCTAAATCAAGAGTTACTGAATACAGGAGCTAAATTGTGGCACTAAATATGGTTCTATATATAGAGCGTAAATCCAATCACACCAAATATAGAAGCACCGAGTATAGTGTGCTACAGTGGTGTAAGTATGGGCTATCCATAGCGCTAGACATCACGATACTATGAAGTGGTACTGTGTGGTGGTATTATACAACAAAAGCACACACAAAAATACTAGATGGGGCACCGAATGTGTATTATCAACCCAAGCACCACCAGCATATCACCCCAGCATTTCACCCCACTTTGCCAACAACAGATTTGTTGATTTATGCTGAAAAGACGCGTACACAGTATCATATTTACCTCAGTAAAGCGGTGTTATACACCCACCCCCTGATACCACCATTACACATCAATTCCGCACACTTAGTGAGAACCACTACTCATGTACGACTCTCTCTTGTCGTGTCCTGTCTGCGAAGATGCACTCACATATGACTCCCTCTTATCGTGCCCCTGTGAAGAAGTACTCATACACGACTCCCTCTTATCATGCCCCACTGTGGAGTTATTCACACTCATCATCGAGCTTCTTCTAGATCCATTTGAAGAATTGCTCAACACACTCAACAGCCTGCTATGTCTTCTCAACAGCTTGTTCTTCTCATCTGCTCCCAGATCCTGCTGCGAAATTGGCGGTATGGGGATCGATACGGGTCTCTTCGGACTCCTTCTCACCTTTTTCAAGTTCTGATAGTCCTGTGTAATCGATTCTTTGGTCTTGTCTAGCACCGATCTCACCATTGCCTCAATGGGCACACTATCGCCGTGGTCATTGTCATTAGTTTCGTCAAAGTCATCATCACTGTGCGCGTGAAATGCGCCAGGCAAAGGTGGTAAGGGGATCCTGGGCAGTCCATTGGACCCCATATACACCACTGTCTCATCTATCAGTTTCTCAGTTTCTTCGTTTCTCAGTGGCCCAATGGGACTCGTGGCGATTTCGTTATCATCGCTTTGGAATGGAAAATCCACAAGGCTCATCATAGATTTAGAATACTGTCTATTTCTGGCCTTTTGTAGCCTCCAATTATGCGGTCTCTCATTCTTGAGATGGTTTTCCTCTGGCAAATTCATGTTCAAATTTGCAGCGTTATAAATAGGTGTGTTCTTCAAGGCATACATCTTGTACCCGATACAGCATTAAGATTGGGGAATCCTACTTTATATTTACGGAGCCACTTGCAATGGCGAATTTTTCAAGTATAATGGGCTATTTGGAAAATCCAATCTTTCTGTCCGATTTATAAACATACTTAAATAAAACAAGACAAGGACCACTTTGATACTCTTACACTCTAGTCACCTTATTGTCATAAGCGGAGCAAATTAGCAACGGCTTAAGCCTGTTTGTTTAACCTCAAAATTTTCCCGCATGATAAATGTCCAATTATACCACAAAGGGTAATTGCAAAACGCCAAAATTCAATACGCCTCAAAGGGTTTCGGTAAGTAGGTAAAATCCAACTAACTCCCCCCTTACCTTGAATAGGTGCATGTATTTGCCCCGGTGACGGTTAGTAATTGTGCGTGTCCCTGGGCTGTTTGTGCAGCAACCGGTCAACTACACAGTTTCGCGTCGTTCAATTCACAGCCTTGGTTGTCCTTTCAATAGAAACTTAAGGGTTGCCTCAAGACACTAGAACTTCCTGCCCATTCAAGGTTTAGTCTGTGGTTATACACCCATTTAAGGCTAAGCGAAAAGTGGACCAACATTCCGATCCGAAACCCGCCCAATATCGAAAATCTGATCACCGATCGAGATCTACATATGCGCATCTCCAGTTTACAAATTAACTACATCTATCTATATCTGGTGTTTTAATTCAAAATAGGCCAAAAATAGCACAACCTCGAGTTTGATCTATGATTCGATTTTGGATCAGTTATATGGGTTTACTGAGTCCTCAGATATGGAGAGAGTACATTTTCCCCTTAGTCAGACTGGTGCACAGCGTTTATATCTTCATTTCAAAATCGAATCTTGGATCAAGTCAGAGACTGTTCTAAAAACCTGGTTTCAAATTATAACACTTGAATGTCCTCATTCAAACGAGATAAGCTAGGCGAAATCATATGGAGAAGAGGATTCGCGAGTGCAAATGATCACATAGACGTGATCAAGTGCCATCTGCCTCTTTCTTGGTGTCAAAATGGTGAGAAAAATAATACTGAAAATTTTTTTCTTTATAAAAATTTTCATGAGTTACCCTGCCATAGAACTGGTATTAGGGTACAAAGGCAGAGGGAGGTAGAGAACAGTGTCTTGGTCAAGTGATATTTGATTAGCACGGCCGAGTAGGGAATAGTGGGACTCCTTATTCAGCAATGGCAGTTGACATCGGCGTACCAAAAAGGAGGATCATGGAATGAGTGTTGGAATTGGTGGTGTAACTGTGCTACTCCGAGAAACAGCTTTATGTAATTGTGCGGCTCAGTGTTCTTTAACACTGACCAATTGCCCAAATAAGCAATTAACCACTCTAGTTCACCAGGCTAGTTCACCAAGCTAGTTCACCAGTTGCCTACCCTTAGCCGCTTTAGGCCACGTATTGGCCAACTGCTCTGGCCGATCATTTCTAGCCCTCCCACCCCACTCACCCCACCTCAGTACATCGCTACACCACTCTAAACCCTGCCTATTTTTTTCTTAGCCGACAGATTAGATAAGATACATAAACCTTTCAAGACCCACAACAAATACAAGAGCACCAAAACAGGCAAAATGAGATTCTCACTTCAATTCTCACTATTTTGGTTGTCTATCACAACCGTCGAAGGTCTCTGGGTGCCTTTTATATCAAATCATGCCCAGAATTTGGACATTTCCCGCGATGAGCCACAGATCTTGACGCTGCAGGCACCCCCTGAAGTGGATTTGCTCGATTTGCACCGCAACTTGGTCACGCTGGAGTCGATTTCGGGCAATGAAAGACAAGTCTCGTTGTATTTGCAAGAATTCCTCGAGTCTCATGGCTTGACAGTGGAATTGCAACCGATTCCCAACCAGGCTCTGTACAACGTGTACGCCTATCTTGGAAGCGCCGATTACAGAAAGACCAAGGTTTTGTTGACGTCACACATCGACACCGTTCCGCCGTTCACCGAGTACTTTGTAGATGGCTCCAAAATATACGGCCGCGGTTCTTGTGATGCCAAGGCATCTGTGGCTGCACAGATAAAGCTGTTTTTGGATATGGCAAGTTTGGGCCAGCTCAAGCCGGGAGAAGTGGCCTTGTTGTACGTTGTAGGCGAGGAGAAAACCGCCATTGGCATGCAGACACTGTCCAAGATCTTGGATCTGGAAGAAGTGAACCACTGGGACCTGGTGATCTTCTCGGAACCCACTGGAAACAAGTTGGCTATCGGCCACAAAGGTGTTTTTTCACTGATATTGCAGGTCTTTGGTACCCTGGCCCACTCAGGCTACCCAGAGTTGGGTTTGAACAGTAACGAGATCTTGATCGACATCCTCTACAAGATTCAGAATGCACAGTACCCGAAATCGCAGTTGTTGGGTCCTTCTACCGTCAACATCGGCAGAATCGATGCTGGCGTGCTGGCAAACGTCATTTCGGACCATCTGGTTCTGGAAATGACTATCAGAGTCGCGCTGGACTTGGAGATTGTCAGGGATATCGTAGAGACCATCTTGGAGACCAGTGACCAGAGCAAGCAGATCCAGATGGACACCTTGGGCACGCCTCCTCAGAATTTGGACTATGAAGTTCCAGGTTTCGACACTGTGGTGTTGAGTTACGGCACGGATATCGCGCATTTAAAGACATTCCCAGAGACGAAACGGTATCTCTATGGCCCTGGGTCGATCTTGGTGGCCCATGTTGCCGATGAGCACATCGAGGTGGACAGTCTTTACCGGGCTGTGGACGACTTCAAGACGTTGGTCAACTACACATTGGGCAGATAGGGTAAAGCGATGTGAAAGAGAAGGTTACAGGCGATTTCAGGCCAAAATTGGTCCAAATCAGCCAAAATTCGGTGAAAATAGATGAAAATATGAGCATACTTCTATATCTTCTGCGAGGAATAGCTCACAGATGACTCAAACGATGCTCGATTTGTTTTTGCAAAGAACTTTGATGTTTCAAAGATGATCCGGTCAAGTATGGAGAACTTGCCCAACCATGCGAACTTGCGTATGTAGGTATTTAGACATTTGAAGAACAGTATAGTCTGACCTCAGTAACTACCAATAGTGGACTATCCAGTCTCAAATGACAAAAGGGAGGAAAGCGGAAAAATCGTGGCCGTGATTGGTGCAGTATATAGGCAGAACAAACCATGGCCCTTAAAGGTCAATCTCAGTCCTATCGAGCCAACGACACCAGCAACTACACCCACGTCCATTCAATTTCCTTGGTTGAAAAATATTCTGAAAAATTTTAAATTATTTTTTTTTCAGTGGAAAATTTTCAGAAGCTCATCTGGAGCAGTAGAGACCACATCAAATAACGCTGACACGCCATGGGAGAACATATTCCGGCATGGAAAAGGCTCGGATTGGATGTGCGGAAATCGCTTGCCCAAGATCCGCTCTCGATAACGACAACAGTAGAAACAAACCAATTATCTGCGAAGCAGCTGAAGAAATTGAAGAGGACGATAAAGGAGCTCGATGAGGATACACAGGTGCAGCCAGGGGACAAGAAGAAGGCAAAGAGACCGAAATTACCGAAAGACCAACGTCCAGCTCCTCCAGAAAAGGATCAGCTCGTGTATTTGAGACAATTCACGGACGACAAGGACAACTGGAAGTTTGCGAAATCGAAACAGAACTGGATCTTGAAGAATCTCTACAAAGTCGAGCTGTCCTATGAGCTGTACTTGGTGGCGTATTGCCAGGGATTACAAGGCGGATCACGTGACAGATTGGTGGCGGAATTGCGCGATTTGGTGGCGAAATGGAATGATGCGACGGAGAAATTGGAGGCCAAATTGGAGCTGCGGTTGGCTGGGGAAGATGCTGAGGCCGAAACTGCGGACAAGGACGGAGCAAAAGACGAGACCAAGCTGCTGAAGGACACAGCCCCAGAACACGACCATGCTGTGAGGGCGAGAACGATACTAGAGGCCCTCACGGCGGAGAAAGTGGAGTTGAAAGGTGTAGATGTGGCCAAAGCAGAGGCAGAAGTTGCGCTGGACTCTGGAAAGCCGGAATTGGTGATCGAGGATGTGGAAGTGACTGAGTATGTGAACTCTGACGACTACAAGGACCCGCAGGTGTCAGAATCGGACGACCAGGTGCTGCTGGACGTGCTGGACGTGCAAAATTCGCTGGAAAATCCCGACACCGATGTCCAACCAACCCCAAAGAAACTGAAAAAGGACAAGAAATCGAAAAAGGACAAGAAACACAAGAAATCAAAGCACAAAGATACCATTAAGCCATCTTCAGCCATTTAATACCGCATCTACCGAGTACTTAGTTAAGCATATCTTATAGAGAAAACGATTTTTTTTCAGTCGAAATGATAAAATTCACTGCAAGCTCAAGCAGAGCATTACAGAGCATAAGCAGAGCACAAGTACCCCAATCCGCGGCCAAATCACCCCAAACTGCCCAAATGTCTACACAGTACTCGTGGAACCAGATCTCGAAATTGTTCGATGCCACCAAGGACACTGACCACGACTTGCGGTTCATGGCATTGAGCGACTTGGACCGAGTGGTGGCAGAGGCGCCAGAGAACTTGCCCAGCTACCAGCGGGGAATCTTGACCTATGCGCATATTTTGGTCCTGGCGTTGGACGACCAGCATTCAGAGGTCCAGAACCAAGCCGTGAAATGCTTCATCCCGTTGCTGCCGTTGTTGAAAACCGAGGACGTGTTGCGCTTGGTGAAGCAGTTGATGCACTCAAAGACAGACAACTCGTCCTTGATCATATCTTCCGTCTACACAATGGCGGTCAAGAACATCCTCGAAAACGTGCACATCTCGGACGCGTCCCAAGGCCTCGGACTCGTGAACCTGCTCTTGTCAGAGCTCTTGGACTACGACCTGATGGTGTCCAGAATTGACGTCATCGAGATCTTGAATCACGTGACCCAGAATTTGGGGGTGTTTTTTTCCGACCTGAACAAGGCAAAGACGTACGAGTTGTTGGTCAAGGTGCTCTTTTCGTCGGAGAACACCGTCAGCAAGGCCCTGATCACAGGGTTGGGAGCCTTGATCAAGCATATAGATGAGAGACAGCTCTCGGGGATCTTGGGCTTGGTGAATTCAGAGTTCCAGCAAAACTTGAATAAGTACTCCGATTCCGATGACGAGTATTTCCACTTGCACTCGTTGAGACTCTCTGTATTCACGCTGTTTTTCAAAACAGGTGAAAGCCACGTGACCGGCATCTTCTCCAGTGCCTTGCAAACTGTATTTAGCTGCCTCTCTTTGCCGGAATTGCTCAAGGCCACCGATGACGAGGAGGATTTCGACCGTAAATTTAAAGCCGACCAAGTCCGAGACGACGCCTTGATCTGTCTCGAGACCATTTTGGTCAACGTGAGTCCCGAGACCATCTTGCCGCATACCTGGCAGATTTTGAATGTAGCCAATGAGCTCTTGGTGTACGATCCGTTTGGCACGCTTTCTCGCGAAGACGACCATATGCAGAGCGATTCTGACCAGGACGACTACGACGATTTCGACATCTCAGATAACGACGAGTTCGAGTTTGAAGCTGATGAAGAAGAATCCAACGACTACGATTTGTCGTGGCTCTTGAGGAAGAATTCCGCCAAATTGGTCGGTAAACTAGTAGAAAGCACGCCTTTGGCTTTGAAACAGGTCTACACGTCCAAGACTTTGGACAACCTCTTGGCAAGAATCACTGACCTGTCTGTAAATGTGTCCAACGAAGCTCTTGCGGCGTTGACCACCATCGTAGCAAACACCTCCAAGTCAGGCAGTTACTACACAATCACTTTTTATAACCTCGTAAGCAATAACATCAAAAAGAGACGATCTGAAGAGTCTGCAGTTGCTGAAACCGATGTGGAGATGGAATGTGGAGACGACCCGTTTGAAATTCTCTCTTCCAAGAGCTCCAAGTTCTGTGAAGTGATCACCTCAAAGATGATCATTGCTAAAAACGCTCCGAGATTTAACATTATTCTTCCATTGGTCTCGCAGTTGACGAATGTCTTGGGCGGTTTGCCCGATCCATACTTGCACGACTTGGTACAGGCACTAAATGCGTTAGATATCGCCCATTCAGCTGATCTCTTCAGACTTTATACCGAGTTGTTGCAGACAAACGCTTTGGACAAGTTCGGGAACCAATTGGAGAACATCTTATCGCCGATAATCGCAGCCTCTTCTGACCTGAGTAACTACGAACTCTCTCTAGAGGCATTCACCACTGCCACTAGTCTCTTCAAAGTGTTATCGAAGGGCTATTCGAGAGAGTTTTTGAAACACGACCAGATCATGGCTTTGGGAAATGTAATTGCCGGTAAAATCACCTCCAGACAGTTCTCCAATGAGATCAAGCAGAAGTGCTTACATACTCTTTCTGAACTTGTTGTAAATTACGACGCCTTCTCTGCAGAGCAACTCAATTCCTTCATAGCTGTCTATAATCAGAGCTTGGATTTCGAGTCCTTGGTTGAGCCCTCTGTCACGGAGTTGACTGCTATAGTCTCCTCGGTTTCCTTCAAGATCACCCCGGATTTGTTGCAAGAGATCTTGGCCAAGTTTGTCAAGTTTGTGAGGTTGACAGGTTTCACCGATTTGAGAGGAGCAGTCTTGGAATGCTTGATCTCGATGTCTGCTACAGGGACAAGGTATCTGGATGAAACTATACAGCCTATTGTGAAAGAACTTGAGTCGATGATTGCTGAAAGGTCGTTGTCGGGCAAACAGATCTCGGATTGCTTGACGATTTTCACCAATCTCATCGACGATTCCAATGCCTCGATCATCAGAGATGACCAGTTGACTTTCGTGCTCGACAATATTCAACACCAAGTAAACTCTGTAGACGAAACCGCGTTGTTCACGTATACCCAGAAAATGGCCAAGCTCTCACCGCGCCATGACTTGTTCCAAACAATATCCGAAAACTTTTCAACCCCAGACTCGAAAGATTTCAGTCAAGCTTTACCCGGCATCTTGGCCTCTATTGCCACTTCCTTGGGTTATAGCGAGTTGATTGACAAGTCCGAAAACTACGTTTCCGCAGCTTTTTCAGATTCAAAGGGAGCCGATTTGGAATCGCAAGTCGCGTTTCTTGGATTTATAGGAACCAGTAACCGCTTGAAGATCGGTCTTGATCCTTTCTTGCAACTCGCTAAACAGGACGAGGATCCTGGTTTGAAAGCAGCTGCTTTGAAGGCAATCGCCAACATTAGTACGTACGATGTAGCAGCCTACTTTTCGCAGATCTTGGACAATGTCTCTGACAACGAGTCCTTGGTGTTTGCCTTGAGAACTTTGACTGAGCTCAAGGTGCAGAACGGAAAAGTGACTCCTATTGTGAGCGGTATCACTGAAGATCTTTTGGAGCGTTCGTGGAAGCAATTGGTACAAATTGGGGCTCTCAAGCGGGAGCTCAAGTCAAACCAACAGGAGCTCAATCTGATTGCCGAATGCTTGACCTCAATATGTGCACTCGACGTCTCTAAAGTCGGTGACTTGGTCGAGCTCATTGAATCCACCACTTCAATTGGCTTAAAGTATGTGATCGTCTCCACGGTAAAGTATTTCTTGAAATACACCACAGTGCTCTCACAATCCTCAGAAGTCTTTGACAGAAATATGAGTAAATTGCTCGAGAAGTCGTCACTTTTGATCTTCAATGATGACTTGCAATTGAAACAGTCATCGATACAAGCTCTTATTGTATCGTTGCATAACAAACCTTTGCTAACGTTACCCATTCTCTCTCAACTCTTGACCACTATAATGGAGAAAGAGTTGGCTATCAAGAAAGAGTACATCGATACGATCCAAATCGGTCCTTTCAAGCACAAAATTGATAATGCATTGGATTTGCGTAAATCTATCTACGAAGTGATCTACACTTTGTTGACCACGATCGAAAACAGTAGCAACTTGAAGACCGCTTTGGTCCAACAAAACTTGAACCATGCAATTATCATGAAGGTATGTATAGAGAAGGGCTTGAAAGACGACAATGACGTCATCCAATTGAGCTCCATCATTATTGCAAAAATTGTCAAATTAAGGCCACTGATTATTTTCCAAAATTTGGAATTGTTGACCGCTTTTCAGGAGAGATGCACAAAGATCATCAATAGAAAGATGAAAGAGACTGAAACAAAACAAATTCTTGAGAAGCATAAAGAGTCGGTGAAAAGTATCAAAAACTTGATCACCAATATCGACAAGGAGGTGAAGGCAGATGGTGTGCCAGAGGATACTCTTGATACATGGCGTAAATTTGCTTTTGTGAATGGTCTCAATTGAAAAAAACTATATACCATCAACGCAAGTCTAGCTATAGGCTGAACCGAACTTCGAACCGGAGTTGAAGTTATAGTATCCAAAAATCTGCAGTCTTCTCATCTCTGTAAACGCCCCTTGACAACGTAAAGAGTTGAGTTGTTGTACCTGAAGCCCAGCGAGAAATTCCTCCACACCGACATCATCACAATACTGAGCTCGTTCGAATTCAATATCAGCATACTCGTTGAACCTTGACTTCAAAATAGATCTAGACGGACTAGCTCTAGATTTGGAAGTGATGGTTGAGCAGAAGGACGAGTCTGGTCTGGCATCGTTACCCCCAATTTGCCTAGCCGAAAAAAGAGAAGAAAAGGTGCTTAATTGGTCCATGTCGACGCTGTCATCTATTTCCGCTGACTCTTCTTTGGTGCCAAGGGAACTGTTCTCTTTGTAAATGACAATGTTAGAGTTCTCGTCAAACCTTGGCGGATCCTGTGAAGGGGTGAATGACTCAGGAGACATTACTGAATTGGGAAGTGCACCATCTATCAAGCCCGTCACTATCTCTGACATGGAAGCTGTGCTCTTTCTGCAAGTTGGAAGAGTCAACTCCACTGGTGTAAAGCCTGATTCTTGAGAGTGTGAGCCTTCACCTGAGGTCATCTTCTTTCCCGAGCTGAATGCACTGACCACATGTTTGAATGCCTCGAGGAGTCTAGAGCTACCCTGTTTCTGCTCAACTGAGTCAATTGCACTGTCACTTGACATACCACTCAGCTCAATCTCTTCAAATCCAAAGAGATTGTTCATGTGATCTTCCTCAGTCAATGTGGATCCTGAATTACCTACAGATACATCTTCATCCGAAAGCCATTTGGGGGTCTCGATCCAGGATTCTGCATCGTGAGACTCTTCCACAATGTCATTGAATATGTCGTCAATGTCAATGGCCCTGTACAGAGAGTAGCAGCTAGTCAAAGAAGTGGGATCGAAGAAGTCAGTCCTCTGAGCGCCAGGAAGCAGTGCGAACCTGGGCGAAGCCAGTTCCAAGTTGCAGACTGTTTCTCGGTACAAAGTGTATTCAGCTGCGGCAGGAGCTGGACTATCAGAGAGCATCGGAATGCTGCTCCTCTGATGATAATCAGGCAAGTCTTGAGCTTTCATTGGAGCTGACTGTTTCTTGTGAATAAGTGAACTGAATACAGTGCCAAAAATCCAGTTATCTTTTCTCAAATATCCCCTTTTTTGCGCCGCACAGTCTTTTTGTGGCAGGGCCAGTAAAGGTCATCACTTTCGGAAATGCTATGAAGAGAGCCAAAAACGGCTGAGACCTTGAAGATCATCTCAAGAGTGAACTCAAGACCCGGGGTGGATTTTTGAACTCTCTTGATTTGAATTAATCCAGGTGAATATGTCATGAATTGGCTCATCGATCTGATCTCATTACACATATACTTAATATGGTTAGAGAGAAAAAAACTGAAAAAAATTATCACTTAGCACTTAGATATATGGCTAAGAAAGCGGGTACTTATAGCACAACATGTCCGACTTTGAAGCCAATACGACGTCTCAGGACAAAACAATCGAGAGCACAGTGCTTGCCAAACTTCTAAAGCAGAGAGATGAGAAAGAGTCGGTCTTTTTTCCCGTGGCAGAGTTGCCAGAGCACCGGATCTTGGTAGTGAAGAAAAACGACAACATCAGGAGGAAGATCAACTCGACTTTGAGACTGTTACAAGATGGCGGGGACACGCTTATAATTGCCCAATCTTCGGGAATACAGAAACTATTGGCGGTGCTAGAGATTGTGAAACAGAAAATCAGCAGTAAAGACAACGTGGTGTTGGGAGACCGCGAGATCACTTTGGGGCATGACAAATTTGTCCAATATAACAGACTTGACTCAATAGCGGTGAAATCTCTGGAAAAGAAAGATCAAGACACGGATTTGGCTCCATTGAAGGACGACGAACCGTTCACCGAGGCCCATTTAAGAGAATTGGGCATTGTGGCTGATAAAGTGCTCACGGTGCCCATTTTGTACGTGTACTTGAAACTAGGGAAGTCTGGGGTTAAAGATGATGCTTTTGTTAGCAGAGACTGGACATTCCAGGCGGGAGCTAATTAAATAATACCGTACATATTCTTGAACAGTCACACACTACATCCCACTCTATCCCATACTAGCACATTGCACCTCATCCCATGCCGACATCCCCACCAGTTGACCATACAACCACGCCCACACACTTCCAAGCTCATCGCCAGAACTTTCTAGAATCAAATGCGCAAAAGCGCTGGCAAAAAAAAACATCTTTTGATTTTTCAACCCCAAATGAACAACTACCCCTTGCCACATATACCACATCCACCACATACACACACACCAGATGCCAGATTTTGAAGATTTAGAACTCGATCCGAACTTGAAGTCCATCGTATCGCACGACAGCTTGAAATGGATCTTTGTCGGGGGCAAAGGAGGTGTGGGCAAGACCACGACGTCCTGTTCTGTCTCGATTCAATTGGCATTGCACAACCCCAACAAGAACTATCTCTTGATCTCCACGGATCCCGCCCATAACTTATCGGACGCGTTCTGCCAGAAATTCGGTAAAGACGCCAGACCCGTTGAAGGGTTGTCGAATTTGTCGTGTATGGAGATCGATCCCAATGCGGCAATGGAAGGGTTACAGAACCAGCAGTTGTTGGCCAATGCCGACCCCAACGACCCGATAAAGTCCATGATGGGCGATATGACAGCCTCGATCCCGGGGATTGACGAGCTGTTGTCTTTCATGGAAGTCTTGAAGCACATCAAGTCCCAGTCCGACGAATCTTCGCAGGAGGTCAAGTATGACACGATTATCTTTGACACTGCGCCAACAGGACACACTTTGAGGTTTTTACAGTTGCCATCCACTTTGGAGAAGTTGTTGGGCAAGTTCAACGAGTTGAGCGGCAGATTGGGACCTATGCTCGGGTCTTTAATGGGCGGATCGGGCCAGCAGCAGGAGATGTTTTCCAAGTTGAAAGAGATTCAGGAGAGCGTCACCGAGGTGAATTCGCAGTTCCAGAACCCGGAATTGACCACTTTCATCTGTGTATGTATCTCCGAGTTCTTGTCGTTGTACGAGACCGAAAGATTGATCCAGGAGTTGATCTCCTACAACATGGATGTGAACTCTATTGTGATCAACCAGTTGTTGTTTGCCGATGGTGACGACGAATGTAAGAGATGCAAAGCCAGATGGTTGATGCAGAAAAAGTACTTGAACCAGATGGACGAGCTTTACGAGGACTACCATCTCGTGAAGATGCCGTTATTGGGGATGGAAGTCAGAGGCTTGAACAATTTGAAGAAGTTTTCCAAATTCTTGATCGATGCGTATAATCCGGACACCGACAGTGATGTCATCTTTTCTTTGGAAGAGAAATGATGTATATCATCCATATACTATAAAATATCATTCACGAATCATTAGTCCTGGCATTAGCCTTCATTTAACCACATAAGCCTGGGATTAACTATTTTCTGTGCACTTATATACGATGTCAGAAAAAAATCAAAACAAACACCTGTCGTACATAAGACATACTACTCAGATCCACGACAACAGCTTGCAGCTCCACTACAACGACGATGACGAGCATCTTGGAGCCAGATATCGTCACCGAAACTCCCAGCTCCTTGAGTCTAGCGTTGTTCAAAGAGGGCATCTTGATCTCGAGGCTCGAGACCCACTTTTTCGTACCCTTCTCTGGCGATGAGCACACCTACAATGTGACCAGGGCAAACCAGAAGCAAATGAAGAAGCCGCCATTATTTCGGATCGAAGCACCACTGTTGATCGGGTTCTTGAAATTCCAACTCGGGTACTTGATTGTGGTGTCGCAGCTGGACCAGAGAGTGGAATTGAGCAACTTACGAGTTTTCGAGATCTCACTGACGGTATTAATACCGCTAGAGTTCGATCTGGCACTCACGGTGTTTGAGAATTGGGCCAGCGGCTACCGTTCTGCTAGCAGAGACTCGCAAGAGGAGCCAACGCCCACAGATGACGACCGGCAAGATGACATGCAGGAGCTCGAAGACGGTGAGGACATTGACATCGATCACGTGACCCCGGTGTCGTCAGCCGCTCTGGGCAAGAATGAGAATGTGTTGTTCACAAAGATCGGGATTTTGACGCAGTCGATCAAGGAGTCGCCGTTGCTCGGCTTGAGTAACTACCAGATGGTCAACGACCGTGCTGAGCAAAATACGAAAGAAAACAGCGACTTGTTCGATCTACGGGAAGAGGATAAATATAAGGAACAGCCCGTAAATAGACCAAAGGCCAGCTACACTTTCAACTCCGAGATGGTGGATATGGTGGCCCGGGTAAAGATGAAGGACGACAAGGACAGCTTGAAGCACCACCAGTTCCACTACATTAGTCCTAGCTTTGTCAGAAAGTTCTTAAACAATGTCACAAGGTATTTCGATCGCGGCGGGTTCTACTTCTCGCATTCTGTAAACATCGTACAAGATCTCCATTATAGTAATGGCAGGTTCACGTCAAGTTATGGGAATCTAGCAGATTTGAAGTCGGATTTCTTTTGGAATCAAGATATAGTGGCCGATTTCACCAGTCTCAGCCAAGATGTGGATAGCATGGTGGTGACCCCAATCATCCAGGGGTTTGTAGATTCTATGGAGTTGAACGGGCTATTGACACTGGAAGAGAAGAGAAATCACGTCCAGGGCTCAAACTCAAATCCACCAGTGGAACTGGAGCTAGAAAAAGATACCACGCAGCTGAGATTCACCAAAGCCCAATTTGCACAAGACTTCAACAGGTTCACGGCAAATTTCAGGAAATCCCTCAACTTGGCTAAAGAAACGACTGAGGATGTTTTGGAAAGTTCAGTGCCAGGGGCTGCCAGGACAGGTAACGTTTTGCTAATATCAAGAAGGAGCAACAAGAGATGCGGCGTCAGATACTTGAGACGTGGCATTGACGACGATTCCAATGTGGCCAATTTTGTCAAGACGTCTCAAATTTTTATTGTTGAAGATTTGGGGATCTTTGCGAAGTACGATATAATTAGGGGCTCGATACCCCTTTTTTTTGAGCAAGACCCCTCAAAACTTCAACCTACCCCTAAATTGACGAGATCTGAAAAACAATCGGAAGAGATTTTGATCAAACACTACAAACAATTGAGACTGTCCTACCACGATGTGACAACGGTCTCCTTGGTGGAAAAGAAGAGAAGAGAACAGGTGTTAGGTGTGACTTTTGAGCATTTGATGATCGAAAGTTTGTTCAAGTTTGTATGGTTTGACTTCCACGAAGCGTGCAAGAATATGAAGTTTGAAAATGTGAAGATGCTCCTAGACGAAGAGATTTCGAATGATCTTGTCAAGGTTTCTGATCAGATTCAGAATTATGGCTGGTCCGACCACACTGGAGTTGCTCAATCGGGGATCTTCCGCATCAACTGCGTAGACTGTTTGGACAGGACAAATATTATTAGTAAATATTTGAGCCAAGAGGTGTTGAAGAATCAAATGGAGGAGTTCCAATTAGTAAATGAAGATGAGAGTTTTGTTTTCAAATTCTCGAACCTTTGGGCAAACAACGGAGACCGTATATCTCAACAGTACTGCTCCACTAATGCCATGAAAGGTGACTTCACGAGGACCAATAAGAGAAACTATAAAGGGCTCTTGAATGACGCAGTCTTGAGTCTAACGAGATACTACTACAATGCTGTCAGTGATTTTTACAACCAATTTGTCATTGACTATCTCTTGTATCACAACGAAAATGACTTGGACTTTATAGAGAATTTTGAGAGTTTGTTGGACAATTTCGATCCGAATCTGAACAGCCTGGTGTCGCTTCAAAAACAGTTGGTAATGGAGAACGTGGTGAAGTTTTTTCACCAGGATGAAGTGTTGGGAAACTGGTGGGTAAAAAGCTCTTTACAGCTCAACCGCTTGAGAAGAGACGAGAATATCTTAAAAGAGCAACCTTTATCGGACTGTATCTTGATCTTGACACGAGAGAATATCTTTTTGATAGATGCGCAACTAGAAGCAAACAAGTTGATATACTACAAGGTGCCTATCAACACGGTGGCACTTTTAATCTATGGCCATTATTACACCTCGACCTTGACGTCTAATGACAAGAATCCGAAGAAAAATATTGGACTCAAGATCGACTTTTCCGAGTTCAGTAGAGGCGAGGACGAGATCAAAAGTACCGTAGAGGATGGGGCTGTACAGATTGAGCTTGTTGAGGGCCCAGAGAGTCTGCCAAGTGAAGTTGAAATGCCAGCAGAGCTGCAGTTCTTGGCGATCAAATTCGATCCGACCCAGTTGTCGTATCACGACTGCAAGATCCTGATTAGATTGATCTCGAGTGTGTGCTATCATTCGGAGTTGTTGAAGAAGGATATAATTACTTTTGAGGAAGCCAAGCGGAGTAGCTCGTTGATGAAGAACATCGATTATAAAGTGAAGAAATTTATTTGGGGTTGAACGCTATAAAGTGAAAGAGTTTATTTGGGATGAACACTATAGAGTGAAAAGTTCAGCTGGGATGAACACTACAAAGTGAAAAGTCATTTGAGAGAAGCGGTACGGAGTACAGAAATTCATTGAATGAGCACTGTAGAGTGAGATTCATTTGGGTTGAGCAATAGAGAAGAAGTTTAGGATGCACTATATACATATATACATGAGAGACGAGAATTACTATATGAAATCAGACCAGTTGTAAAGACGTCACAGTAGCATCGTTGACCTTCTTCACAACAGCAACCTTGTGAACAGTTTCAAAATAATCAGAAATGTCGTCCTTTTGTTCTCCAAACAAGACCAATTTTCTGGCCACGGCTACATCGGACTCAAATTTGATGGCTTCCTGGATATTGTTGGGGAAATTCGTCAAAAGATACTTCTTTTCAGCCGAGTTTTGTGACAGCAGTTTCAAGGACTCCAATTTTAACTTCATCAATTTGGTGAATATGCCACTGGCCAACTTTTTGTCGAACTGGTAGCCTTTGGAGTCAGACACCAAATGGGTCAGTAATAAGGTGCCGTATCTGTCCGTATGCTGCTCTATTTCCTCATTTATCACGTCATTCAAGTCCACAACCACAACCAGATCCTCTCCACCGAGTTTCTGGACCAAATTCGAGACCTTTTTCAGGTCTGGATGAGGTACAAAGTACAACTCTGTAGATGGCTTGAAAATATGCACTTTTCTCTTGATGCTGTTCATGTACTGCTCCCACTCTTGATCACTGTAAGAGTTTTTGCGCTTCATCATGGACTTTACCGGGTCCTGTTCGTCGATCTTGTGGACGACGATCCCGAAGATCCCCGTGCCCACCAACGCCACGACGACAAAGTTCATCACGTTGAAGCCCGAGTCTTTCTTTCCACCGAATTCCGACGTCGCATAGTGTCTTGACCCGGAGAAAGCGGGCTTAATTCCGATCCGAGTCCTGAGCATTGTGCTCACGGGTTTCAGTGCCCTGGGTGTCCACATTGTCTTCAACATCTCCGCACTGTTGATCGATGACTATTAGCGCTTTCACTTCCTGCGCTTTGGAAAAAATGAAAAGATGAAAAAATGATTTTGGCAGTGGAGTTGAGTGAAAAAAATTTCAACTCGGGATTCAAGAGCCAAAGACGTCAAGAACAGGCACGATGTCGTTGGTGAAGTTGGCAAACACATGTGCGCATTTGCAGAACTGTACTAGGGTGAATCTCCCCTTAGCCCATATCCCGCTCACCCGATTGCATTTGCAAGTCTCCTTGGGGTTGTACAAGCACGGGTTCATATCGTCAATACAGAGAGGCTCTATAGCAGGTCCAGATGCCGTTCCAACAGAAGTGACTCCGGATAACATCTCGACGCGGAGATTGTGGTTGGGATTGAAGTACAAGGATTCCAAGTCAGTTTTGAGACACATGGCGTTGGTTTCGAAGCCCAATAGACGCTTGCACTTGAACCCTGAGCAGATCAGACTGTTGGCCAGTGGCTTGAAAGTGAGGTTGATCGAGCCTTTACAGCCGGGGGAAGTGATGTTTGTGAAGGCCCCACAGGGCGAAGTTGTAGAGTTGCAAGACGCCGCAAGGAGAGGTTTGAAAGGTGAAGTTCTTTGCAGGGCACGTTAATTTTGTATATAGATGGCTTAACAAGACCTCAAAATTCCAATTCTCCATTTTGGTAGGCCCAGGACCGATTCCAGGCGGCAGGACAGCTGAAAACGGAAGTTCTGGCAGCGCAAAGCGCACAAAAAAGATCCTAACCTGCAACACTTGGTTCCACCAGCACAGAACACTACCAGGGCATCCACCAACCCCAAAGCAGCATGGCACGGCCTCAGGATGTGTTGAAACTCCTCGGGAAGTCCAAGGTGGTCAAGCTGGCGAAGCTGGCCAAGCCGCAGAAAGTGGCGGCCCAGATCCACCAGAAACTCGTGACAGAGAGCCCTTCTGCGGACTTCGATGCCTGGACAGTGGTGGGGTCCCATCTACTGTACAGGACGCCCCAAACGCCGCCGAAAATCGGGCCAAAGGTGAAAGTGGCGGCTTTTGACATGGACGGGACGTTGATCAAGACCAAATCCGGCTCAAAATTCTCGATGGGGCCCCAAAATTGGCAGTGGTTTAGTCCAGAGTCCACACTCGCCCGGATCTCAGGCTACCAGGAGGACGGCTACGTGATTGTGATCTTCACCAACCAGGCGGGGATCGTCGCTCGAAAAGAGCTGAAGTCGTTCCAGAATCTCGTGCAGAAAGTTGGCAGTGTCTTGAAGGACCTAAACGATGTGTTTGTGTTTGCCTCGCCCAAGCGCCCAGCCTCAGCAGGGCCAAACTCCGCGGTGTCGACTCCAGAACAGCACAGCCGATACCGGAAACCGTCTGCGGGGATGTGGGACGAGTTCACCGCGCTTCTCAGGGCAGTGAACCGCGAGATGGAGATCGATCTCGACACGAGTTTCTTCTGTGGAGATGCCGCAGGCAGACCGGGCGATTTTAGCGACTCGGATAAGAAGTTTGCCGAAAATGTCGGTCTCAGGTTTGTCACTCCCGAGGAGCTCTTCAGTTAGCATTTGGAGATTGCAGGATCAAAATATGAGTTTTGTTATATAGTACCGGTATTAAATACATCATTGATCCCTTAAGCACTATTAAATACCCCTATTTTTCTTAGTGGGTGTAAAAAAAATCTCGAAAATCGAGGTGACAACATTAGACACCAGCGACAGATAGCACCAGCGGGATGTCGGACACCGAAGAGGAAGTGAAATTGAGCAAAGAGGAGAGACTCGAAGCTGCTAAGAAGAAAGTGAGTATTATATATGTATATGCGCGTTTAGTGTGCGATGTACTAACGGTAGATGCAGTTTGAGGAATTGAAGCTGAAGAACAAGAAGAAGAAGAAGTCCAAGAAGCTGAAAAAAGATGGCGAGAAAGAAGAGTCAGTGCCCCTGGATGAGCCGGATGAGGAAATTGCTGTCGAAGAGCCAGACAAATTGGACCTGGAGGCGTCAGCGGAACTGAAAGAGCCAGGAACAGAGAAGGAAACGTCACCAGAAGTGAAAGAGACATTGCTGGACCTGACAGAGACCAAAGAGGAGACAGAGAAACTGGACGGCCTGAGCACTGAAGATAAAGCAATAACAGCGGAGACTAAAGAGCAGGGAAAATCAGCAGATGAGCCACTATCAAATGCACAGACAGCTGATCTGGAGACAGATCTGACAAAAGAAGCACCGCTGGAGTCTACAGGCAAGCCTGACTCGTGGTTGCAGGACACAGAAGAATCGGGCAAATCGTGGTTGGATGAAATCCAAGAGCCTCAGCCAGTTGCGGTGTCTCCAGCGACAGCAGAAGAGCCAACAGCGCTGTCACTGGCCGCAGCAGCCACACTAGTCACAGAACCAGCCACGGCCGTCGCCACAGACGCGGAACCAACTGTAGACTCACTTAAAGCCACAATAGCTCAAAGAGACACCCAAATACAGGAATTGAAGCACGAGAACACCGACTTGAGGATGAACAAGTTCGAATTGTTGGAAAAGATCGAGACGTTGGAGTCCACAGTCAAGAGATTGACCTCCAAATTGAACCTGAAGAAGATAGACCTGCCAGTATACCAATCTGACTACAACAGCGAGCTCTCGTTGAGTCCCGAGGCGCCTCCGTACTTCCAGGACCGTACTGCTGCCCCACAGGCATCTGCGTTTGTCAAGACACCGTCTTTCCAGAACTTCCACCAGGACCTGGGCCACGGCCAGCAATATGCGGCGTCCAGTGCGGACTTGAGAGACAGGTTGTTGAAGTGGAAAGACTGGCAAGTGGACATGAGAAACTGGAGATCTATAGTGGCAGGTCCAGTGGTTGAGTTGTAGCGAAATAAGTCGTGTACTGAATACCAAAAGCCCCTCTTAAATATTGTAAAAAAATTTTCACAAGCTGACGAACAGCGCTAAAGGAGTAACGATCAGTGACTAGACATATAACAGCACGATGAGACCACTTATGTTAAAAGGGCACGAGCGTGCCTTGACCCAGGTCAAATTCAACAGAGAAGGAGATTTGTTATTCTCTGTGGCAAAAGATGACACAGCATCTGTATGGTACTCTTTCAACGGAGAGAGATTGGGTACCTTTGAGGGCCACAGGGGTACCATTTGGTCTATCGATGTGGACAAAAAGACCGAATTGGTGATCACGGCATCGGCAGATTTCTCGATCAAATTGTGGAAAGCCCAGACTGGACAATGTATCAAATCCTGGACGACGCCAACACCTGCTAGATGGGTCCAATTTGCACCAGAAGATGATAAGTTCTTGTCGGTGACAGACCAAGTCATGGGAAAGATCGGAACAGTTTCCGTTTACGAGGTGAACCACGAGAACTTGGACCAGCAAAAAGAAGAGCCAATTTTGGTGATCAAAACCCCAGAGGGGTCTGAGAAAGTGACATGTGCCGCATGGTCATATCTGGCGAAATACATCATCACAGGTCATTCCGACGGATCTGTATCGAAATTCGACGGCGCCACTGGAGAATTGGTGGACACCGTCAAGATCCACGAGATGACCATCACGGATGTACAGATGAGTGAGGACAAGACATATTTTATAATATCATCTAAGGACAAATCGGCGTCGATCTTGGATGTTGAAGAGTTGAAGTTGTGGAAGAAATTCGAGGCCGATGCCCCAATGAACTCCGCAGCCATGACACCAGTGAAGAACTTTGTCATCTTGGGAGGCGGTCAGGAGGCCAAAGATGTCACCACGACGTCTTCCCAGCAGGGTAAATTCGAGGCAAGATTTTACCACAAAATTTTCGAAGACGAGATCGGTAGAGTCAAGGGCCATTTCGGGCCTTTGAACTGTGTTGCCGTCCATCCAAAGGGAACCATGTACGCCTCAGGAGGAGAAGATGGGTATGTGAGATTGCACGAGTTTGAAAAATCGTACTTTGACTTCAAATACGACGTTGAAAAGACCGCAGAAGCTACAGGTGCCATTCCAAAGACACGTCCTTCTGTAACGGCATGAGGTTTATATATAATACATGAAATGTTCTATAATCTACGTGCTGATATCATTTGCTGGATTCTTATCTATACTTTGACCAAATGCCAACTCTATCTATTTATTGATCATTTCCCAGCGGCCTCTGCAGCGGCTTTTTTCTTTGCAATCTTCTCCTGCAACAGCTTGGCCTGTTCCTCCTTTCTCTTGGTAGGATCCCCATCCTGCTTGTTCTTTCCCTTCTCCAGCTTCTTCAGAGCCTTCAGTCTGGCCATGTCTCTTTGGTTCCCTCTGGTCATCTGTGTTTGAGTTGATTAACTGTTGACAATTCTGGTTTTATCTTGACAAATTTTTTTTCTTCATTTTGCGCCAATTCGGTGAAGAAAGAAAGAGGGTAATGAGAAGAGATAGCAGGGCCAAGGCATGACAGTGTGTCAGAGACGAGACACCAGAATACAGAACTACATTCTACACTCTACAGACTTGATCTAAACATCATTCATTACATCGTGAGTGCATTTGACACCGCTACACCAGTGCCAACTACTCCAGTTTGGTACTGCCAAACCCCCCAAAACCCATCATCGCTGCCATATTACCGTCTACAGCCTCCTGGCGCCTCAGCGCCGCTTTGAGCTTCTTCTTCTGTTTCTTAGCGCGCCGCTTGTCAGCCATATTGGCCTCAAACAGCCGCCGCGCCTCGAGCCGCTTGGCCAAGTCGAACCCCTCTTGGTCCATCGCTGCGGCATCCCTCTCCTGGGCCAATTTCTCCACACGGTCAATCACCATCTCCAAAGTGATGTCCTTATTGTCCACGTATTCGACTCCCGCATTCAGGAAATGCTGTTTCGAGTTCAAATGGTCCACCAATTCCAAGTCGTTTTTGTATGTCAAGTCACAGATCTCACAGTAAAATCCGATCCCACGTCCTCTTTTGCCCGTCTGCGCCGTCTGCTGCTCAGAGACGAACGAGACCGTGTTCATTTCATCGATTTTGTGGAATTGCGCTTCGCGCTCTTTGTGGAACTCGTGTTTCGAGAGTTTCGTGTCTGTGTCTGCTCTGCCCAGTCTGTTGTCATAACGCTCCTGCGCTTTACGCAGATACTCATCTCTGTCCCATGTGCGCCGTCCAAAGTTGCCGCCCTTGTTTTCTGCCATCGTGATTTGCTGGATCGGGTCTCTGGTTATGATTCAAACGTATTCTAGCAATTGCCTCTTGCTCTCCTGTCCTGACTTCGGCCTAGTCACTATACTCTACCCTTCTCTTGAGTTTGTGGTACTAAATAAAGTCGAAAATAGAGAAGAAAAAAAGATCAAAAACAAAAAAAATATGATAAAAAAAAATTAAAAAATTTCACAAATCGATGCCAGATCCACCAACATCCAACACACACATCCACGATGAACTTCCAGCCCAGCGCTCCAGATAACAGAAGCTTTGCGGAGATGACTCCCGAGGAACAGGCAGAATCCGGTGCCAAACTGATGGTGAATTTCATGCAATCGTGCCCGGGAAAGACCGTCATGAGCGGTGTCAGTGGGTTTCTGCTCGGTGGATTTTTTGGACTTTTCATGGCCTCCATGGCATATGACGTCCCCGTGGGGACTCCCAACGTGAAACACATAAGCGAGCTTCCTTTGAAACAGCAGATGAAGCTTCAATTCGCCGATATGGGCCGGAGATCGTGGTCCAGTGCGAAAAATTTCGGCTTTATAGGAGCCATCTTTTCAGGTGTAGAGTGTAGTATAGAGACCTTGAGGGCGAAAAATGATATCTACAACGGAGTGGTGGCCGGATGTATCACTGGTGGAGGATTGCTGATATCCAGTGGTCCGCAATCGCTGTTGATCGGATGTGCAGGTTTTGCCGCGTTTTCGGCACTGATCGATCTCTACATGCGGTCCGATGAGGCAAGACCGCCAACTAATGACTATGACGATTAGTATCCTGAAAAAGTGTACAAAAGTGCACAAAAATTGTACAAAGTGTACAGAAAAAGTATGCAATGAGTTTTGTGATGAATGTATATAGTTAAATTAGTGTTTTTTGCACGACAAATCCCCTTTACCCCCTTTTCTGCACAACACTCTACTTCCCAACAAGTCGTAGTAACGTGTAGATGACACAGCCCAAGAACCGGAACAACGCCATGAACGCCACGATCCACAAGATGACCGTCAAAAACACCTCTGAGTTGCTCGAGAGCACTGTAGAACTGGACGATGAGGTGGATCCCCCAAGCTGGTCGACCCCTCCTGTCTCCAAGACAAGTGCAATGATGACAAAGTTGGAAACCATCCAGAACAACACCGTCATGGACCGGATGAATGCGTAATAATCCTTCTCCAGCTCGTCCAGATCTACTTTGGCCTCATTTTCTGGCTCAGGGTTGAGCAAAACGTTGATCTGTCTCGTGTACAGCTCGTCCACCTCTTGGTTCGTCGTGGGGATTTCAATGAAGAACTTGCCCTCGGTGCTGGACTGCTTCGCGACACCCAAATCCAACTTTACTCCCGTATCGCCTTTGGTTCCCCACGAGATATCGTGGATGTTGCAGAACGCATAGATGTTGAGCACGTTGATATAGGCAGGCGAGAGCAAGATGTACTGGACAAACGACGTGAACATGTGCCAGGGGTCCAAGAAGATGAACGCCCCGATGAAATACAACGCATACGTACTGACGGTGGCCACGACCAAGTCCCTGAACCTGGACGACTTGAACACCAAGGCGAAGGTGAACCCGTTATTATCGGAGATGATGTCCTTGATCAGGTACACGGACATGTAGATAGCTGCAAAGATCATGTAAACCATCAAGACGGCAAAGAAGCAGACAATGACTACGTAGAATCGCTTGGTTCCCTTGGGTTTGTTGCCGAAGGAAAGCACAAAAGTTGTTACAATGGACAGCAAGTACAACCACAAGAATAAAACCGAGAGCACGTTGCCCGGTCTCAGCATGTGGAGCGAGGCGTCTGCTAGATTCACAGTCAAGATCCGGAAAACCAAGAAATACGACAGCAACGAGAACCAACTCACCAACAAACTGATCGTTTGATAGAGGAATTGCACGTGAAAGAAAAACAAGCGCACCATCGAGTGTGACGACTGGTAGATCTTGTAGAAATGAGACAACGAGTAGATCAGGGCAAAGAACGATCCGTTAAGCCATCTACGTCTCTGCAAGATGAACTCGGGCAATTGTTCCGGCACATCTGTCTTCAGAGCAGCGGATTTGACGTACTTCAAGACCCAGTTACAGCCACGTTTCAGCACCAACTCGAAGCACAAGATCCTGTCTTCGGCAAGATACATATTCAGAGTGAATAGCCCCAGATCAGTGTTGTGCAAAGTCTCACCTTTGAAATACGACAGCAAAGGGCCGACTCCGTTGACGTCATTCTGCAACAGCACAAACCGGTACGCACTGAACGCTCCGGGCAAAACTGTGACGAACCCAAAGACGCTCTCCATGGGCTTGTCCAAGATATTCGACGTCTTGTACTCGAAATTTTGCAGATAGACAATCGGTTTGCTGAACATTTCCCACAGCGACTTGTACCAGACGGGATTCAACATCAGCTTGATCTCTCCACACGCTCCAGCGACACTCTGGTCTCTGTCAAACAGTTTCCAGAGATGGTAGATGGAGTCGCTCAGAGGCCGGGTTCCGGCATCGAGCAACACCACTACATTGGGGTTCAAGATCGGCGCAAACAGCTGGAATGCCCATCTGTGCGAGTTGATCTTCTTCTGGTTGGTCTCTTTCAAGCAGAACAACAATTGCACAGGTACAGTTTTTTGCGTTGTCAACTTGACCATGCCGTCTTTCACCTTGGAGATGTCCACCATCGTGGTGTACTCGTAGATGTGCCCCACGACGGGCTTTTCGTTCACCATATTCTTGGCAAAGCCCTCCTGGTAGACCCCCAACAGGGCCAACAACAGCTGCGATCTCGGGTTAATTTTG
This sequence comes from Nakazawaea sp. yHDR128, assembly GCA_030571255.1. NCBI lineage: Eukaryota > Fungi > Ascomycota > Pichiomycetes > Alaninales > Pachysolenaceae > Nakazawaea > Nakazawaea sp. yHDR128. The sequence continues at coordinate 760,695 of JAJLXL010000008.1, read as the reverse complement.
GTCCGCCCGTCGCTCACTATACAGACGACGATTTTCTTCCAAGCGTCCTTACCCCACGTGGAACTGTTGGTCTTGGAGCAAAGGTACTTGATGTTCTTGATGACACCTTGCAAAGTGCGTGCCAAGAGCACGTCGTCCTCGTTGAACATCGTGACGACGATCATGATCTCGGTCTGCCGCGGTTGGAAGTAGCACAACTGCCGGAGACTGAACTTCAGGCTCGAGAAGTCGTTCGGATCACACGTCAGCAGCTGGTACCGCATGTACCGGAACTCTCTGTCCTGGGAGGTGATCGGGTTCGGGTATTTCGACAACAACTGCTGCGACACTTCACAGTCCAAGATCAAATTACCGTCGATCATCTTGACCTTGATACCTTTGGTGGATTTGGATCTACGGGGCATGTCTCCTTCCGGAGGCTGGTCCAACTCTTCCGGGTCTCCGAATCTGGGTGGATCATAGTACTCTGGAAGAATGGAGTCTTCGTCATCGTCTTTAGACTCGAAACTCAGTTCTTCGAACGACGGCTCTTCGTTTCCATACGCATTGATCTCGTAGGCATCTCCAGTCACCGGGAAAGGTGTAAAATCGTCCTCGACTGGATCGTCGGGATCCACCGCATAGGGCTCAAATAGGTTGTTATAGTACGACGGTTGTGCCGGATGGTCTGTGCCCATGAAGGGGATGTTGGTGTTGCTGACGTTCGGGTTGTTCAAGTCGTTCATCGAGTAAGTGTTTAGATACGAACTGTCATTGGGCAATGTATCGGGCAACGGCTCCAGTAATGACCCGGGTAACAGCTCTTCCATGTCATTGACCGAGTGATTATAGTCCTGCTGCGGATAAGTGTTCTGGTACGTTGTCTGCTGTCTCTGCTGTAAAGGTGAGTACAAGTCGTTCTCGTTGGCATTTGGAGCGAAATAGCCCGAGCCAGAGGTCCGTGCCGGCGACGAAAACCCGCCTGAAGCCGCCGGCTCAGTGTAGACAGCCGCACTATTGGTGAAGGGATCGCTGTTGCTGAAGGGATCGCTGTATCTGTTGGTATTCTGGAACTGCTGCAGTCTGGGCAAAGGCTGGATCTGGTGTGGCTGGTGTGGCTGAGGCTGCGCAGACGGGAGTGGCTGAGACGCCTGTGGCGCCTGTTGCGTCCGTGGCGGCGACGGGAGTGGCGCAGGGTACTGGCTGGTGGCCGGGGGGTGCCCGGTCTGTCGGACAGGTGGTGGCTGGTACCGCCTCGAGGGGGATTGCTGTGGCTGCTGCTGTGGGTAGTATTGGCCCGAATACTGCTGGGGCCGCCTGTACCCCTGGCTATCGTAGTAATACTCGTCATCGTATGCGCTGGAGCCCGGATTTCGGTTCGGGCTTTGGTTCGCACGGGGATTCTGGCCCGGGTTCCGGCCTCGGTTGGGGTCAGGATAGCTCATCTTGCCCGCTAATGTGGTATAGCTCTGGTTCACTTCTTGGTTCCGATCTTGAAAACTTTACAATAAACAAAGAAAAAATCATAAATGCGCGTAAAATGTGCATCGATTCGAAACAAATCCAGGGCCACTTTTTCCTGATTAGGCAGTCATAATTAGGGGTGACCACACTGCCCTGGTGGAATGGTTATTCATAGCACGGGATACGAGGCGATGGGCATGCTCGGTGAGGTGAAACGGGATCTGGGCAGATTCCGAGCAGTGGCTGGGCAGATCCAGGGCAGAGTCAGTGGAGGTCTCGGTGGACTAGGAGTGGAGAACAGGGCAGTGCATTAGGGCACCTTCAGTGACGTTATTTGTGATAAAGCTTTTTTTTGATTATCGTAATTCTATACAGATGGACAGGTCGTTTAAGCTTCTTCTTCAATGTTACCACGTTCGGAAACGTAGATACCATCCAAGAACTTTCTGATATCCTTGTTTCTGACTCTACAGATCTGTTGGACATCGGCACAGGTTTGGGAAACGTTCTCCAAGGAGTTACCGGTGAAGATCAATTCATCTTTTTGCAGAGTTGAGGACTCGGCGCTGACACCTTCCAAGATTTTGACCAATCTGACCTTCTTGTCACCCAAGAAGTTTCTGATTTCAACGTATTTGTCACCATCTTTCTCGATGAAGTTGACGTTGATTGGGAAATGCGCATATACCAATCTCATCTTGTACTTGTAACCCTTGGTGACACCGGTGATCAAGTTGGAGATCAACGATTTGACAGTTCTCAAAGCGGCAACGTGCTTTCTGTCACCGTTGTGGACGGTGATTCTGATGGCCTTTGGAGAGACCTTGACAAAGGTGACATCAATGTGTTGCAATGACTTGGTCAATACACCTCTTGGACCAGTGACCTTGATGTTTCTGGCCTTGATCTCGACAGTGACGCTTTCTGGAATGTCCAAAATTTGATCGGTTTGAATGTACTTCATCTTTGATTACTGTTGGGGTACTACTAACAAAATCTAAACTCTCTTGATTTTTTCTTCAATGAAAAAAAAAAGTGAAAAATTTTTTGTGTGCGGTTTGTGAGAAAGTGAAGGCCTCTGAAAGAGGTTAATTGGGTCCCTCTACACTACCTCATCAGCTAGCGTAGAATTTGTCTTGTTTTTGTGAGTACCTCGTAAAAGAAGCTTCGGAGTGTCTAAATTCAGTTAAGCTAGAACCTTTTCTGGCAAACTGCCACAGAGCAGATCCACAGTTGCAAATACCGTACTCGCAAGTCCAGCAGCCTCTGATTGGTGAATATATCTCCTCATTACAAGGATTGTATGCATAATCTAGCAGTAGTGTATGTTGTGCTTTTTTTGCCATTTGGGTAATTGATTACAAGGGCTGTCAGTTTTATGCTCATCGGCCAACTTGAGGGGTGAGAAGAAAAAAAAAAAGGTGCTAAAAGGGGTTTTTCGAGGATCATCTGAGATGATTCTACGATTATTCGAATGCTTAGCGATAGCAAATTGCCTTGTATGGACTTTTCAAGCAGCTCTTAACATAGGTTGGGCTTGGAGTTTAACCCAATTGAAATACGACTTGATTAGCACCTAAAACCACCAGCACAGATTATAGACTGTGGTTCAAAAAGATCATCAGTTCATTGTTTGGACCTTTTGACCTCGAAAGTTGAACTAAAAGTAAGCAAATACATGCAAGATTGTGCATCATGATGTACTATTTCCCTCGGCGGCTTTTAATTTATAATTTGAGGAAACGATACGTGGTGATGTTTGCCGACTTTACTTAGCGAGTACTATTTAATTAATATCTGAAATAGATCTTGGTAGTCGAATTTGGGCCAAAACCACTCGAGAACCGGGGTTATGTCCAGTACCAGCATCCCTCGCTACCAGAAGAGACCAAGTTTCCATCGCAGACTGTTCATTTAGTGATACTCATGACATTTTCTCAACTGATCCACTTTTCGATCTAATTAAACTAATTTTGACAAGATAAATGAATTGCATTTGCATGCATTTAATTTACCCAAGAAACTCTGTTCAGCCATTCCGTAATGGTTATCATTCCGCCCAAATATTACTCCCCAGGATTGTTGCGCTGTCAATTGTAGCTTCTCTATCAAGACTCCTGAGGTTAGGATGTACCTCAAAACTCGAGGATGCATAAAAAAGGCAAGGACAAATTTTAGATCCATTTATTCCTCTTGTACCTCTATCACTACAGAGCTTTGTCAAAAAATCATAATACGATATATTTGTTAGGGTTGAAAACATAATTAAAACAAAAAGCATAAATCTTCCGAACTGAAACACACTCTCACTCTCTCTTCACCTTGCTGCACAATTCCAAACATCTCTTGATGAGATTCCAGACAAACAGACTAACCTCCTATACCTCGGCGTCATTGAAAACGTCGTAAACCTAACCACATGACAAACTATTTACCATCAGAGAAGTCATACTCAAGTATAGAAAGTTGAGCCAATTTTGACAAGAATCAAATCTCAAGAGATGGTGAAAAGCGCAGGAAAACCCCAGTCGCAGCCAATAATGGCGCGCCACAGAGCTTTCGCGTCATAGACAATCTCCAAACATTTGTCATCCGTGTAATTGGTGACCAACTCCTTCTTCTTCATTTAAATTCTTCCTGAAGCAAGTTTATTCATCAACGAGGACAAAATCTTCCAATTCGAACGGGGTGTTGTTAGTAACAGGGGCATTAAATGGTGCTGCTGACCTATTTAATCAGATGTAATGTGAATCTTCTCTATGTGTGAGTAGAGACGGGCTAAGAGTAAAGGACGAGCTCAAAGCGTGTTCAAAAGATTGTCTGTCCCAAGAGACTGACAAATATCAGATATCAAGACGAGGGGAAACATGAAATATAATTCCAACACCCCCAATAAAAAAACTGATCAACTGATCTGAATCTTCATTGGAAGATGTTTGAATTTGTATTCGCATATTCTCCTTGCTTGTAGCCAATATTTGCACAATCTCGGGCCATGAACGGAATCTAAACACACTGTTCTCGAGTCCAACTGAGCCTACTCTATTCACAAGTAACACATCCATCGCCATCATCACTGCTGGATGATGCATCAATTTAAATCCGCTGTTCTTTTCGTTCAAATCTTCAAATTTTTTCATCTGTGGTGGAAACTGTTGTTCAAATAACGCCAGAGATAAAGTCGGGTAATCAAATTCTTCATCGTCATCTTCATGCTTGATCTGCAAATTGGTCGAGAAGAGATCACCTGACGTCTTATCCAAGTCGTCAAATAATGGATGAGTGATGTAGTAGTCCTCGTCCAACTTGGAGTCCAACTCCATGGACAAATTCGAAGGCGAAGTGGAGTCCAAGTTCGAAATCGGTGGAGAAAGGTATACAGGCAGCAGGTTTTGGTCCTGTCTGGCAAAAGAACGTTTCTTCTTTTGATCGTAAATCTCTTCCTCACCGTCCTCTTTCTTGATGATGATCTCTGGAATACTCGAATCGAGCATCAACTGGTCATCTTCGTAATCTTCCTCATCATCGTCTTCGTCTTCATCTTCTGAATTCGACTCATCTCTGGAAGATCTCTTCAACACAATAGGTCTTGGCTTCGGAGTGGCCTTGATCTTCTTGTTGGATCTCCTATTGGAATCCAACAAGTCCAGAGTGTCCATATTCAACTGTGGGATCTGGTCCAAACCGTCAAAGTCTTGCTCCGGCAACATCTCTTTCAACTGCGCCTCGCGCCTCTTGTACACGCTGATCAAGTTCTCCATGTCCAAGACATGGGACTCCAACAACTCAACATGTCTTCTCTTCTTCTCACGTGACAGATGAGCGGCTCTTCTGTTTCTCAAGATCCGCTCAATACGCCTCTGCTCCTTCTCTTCTTGGGTTTTAGCACGCTTCCGCGGTGGGAGAGCATTAGGGGATGGACTGGAGGTATCGGTGGACATTGTGGCGTTGATCTGGTGGTGGTAATGGCTGTTGATCTCTCTTGATGAGTAAATTCAAACAGCTTTGTAGGATACAAACGAATGTATAAGTGGTGGAATAAGATGGTGGTGGTGGAGAACCAAATTCACCTGTCTGTAGTGGCGGATTGTAAGGGCTATAAATATCGTTGAAAAATCTCAGAGCGCAAAAAAGGGCAAGAATCTGAATTGGCGCAAAACAAAGAAAAGGACAAAAAAAAGAAAAATAATAATATTTTTAGAACTCAAAATGTGAAATATAGGCACTAAATGAGATTAGATTGACAGTGAAGTGTGTGATATTGATAGTTTGACGTGTACGATGATGAGTGAAATCCTTGTAGAATGTTAAAACCAACCTCGGAGGTTGGAAATGGGTCTTAAGTTGCCAAATCCAGCGCTTTCATGTAGTCGTTTTGAACAGCAGAGCATCTTTTCTGTGACTAGACTTGAAAAGGGGGAGAAAATGTGTTAAAAGGACTGTAGCACTGCATCAGTGTGGGTAGCTGGTTGATCGCCAGCACCGATTAGAGCTCGAGGCGTGCCATTTGAGGGCTGGATGTCAGCAGTGACAGGGATTGTGAGCTGGCTGGTTGTATTGCCTCGGGAAACTGGTGAGTACTGGCTGTTCTTAAGTGCCCAGAACTTCTCACAAACAATTCTACAACACTAATCACCAGTATCACCAACCAGTGTCGGATCAGCACCTAAGCAGCATCTAAGCTGCGCATAACCAGCACCTTCACCTCCTAACCAGGCTCACAATTTTTTAGCATCCTTCTAATCACCGCACCACCTCAACCACCCTACCATCCCTTCTATTATTGGGGATTATTGTGATGTAATTTTTAAGGCATTTTTTTTGTTAGCGTTTCTAGGTGAACAAAACCCGTGGTGCCTGTTTTTCAGTATTGAAACAGACAATAGCAAATGATTCTTTGCATCGGGATACAGATAGGCAGTGATCAGTGTCTACGATTGTAAGGGGTCGAGATACTTACACATGCCCTACTGAAAATTTTTCCAAACATCGAGGCACCGATGGGTTCTGATCCCGCAAAGGCACTCTATTTACTATACACCCTTATTCTATTTTGAAACATTCGTTTTTTGTGGGTTTGATCACTTGGCAACGAAATAGGTGCCCTCGCTTACAGAGGGACTTTGTGTGCACTCCTTGATCTTGGATTTCACCCTGTTTGCCCTTTTACGGTACACGCAAACTCGGCTTATCCACGATCTCGGCATTACAAATGCACGTCGGTTTGCCTCTACTCACCTCCATCGCTCTCATCGCCTTTAACCTTCACGTTCGTGTCTAGAACAAATTTCAGGAAACTCTTGATTTTCCTCTTTGGGAAATAATGGTATACCCCCCACTACCTGCCAATTCCTAAATTCTACCACTTCAAAGCCTTGCTAAAGTGGGAGACTGAAACTTTACGGTCATGAATTAAAGTTTGCACGTATCAAAGGTTAAAATATCAGATACAGCAACCAGATCTACTTGCCCTTGACCTTGGCTGCAAAGACGTGAAACAGATCAGAGAGTTTCTTTTCATACATATGCCTATATAAACCCTATCACTCTTTAGATGCAAGCCAGGCATCTAATTGTCCACAAGTCTTTTCAAAAGCCTGTACGATCTTGTCCAGATCCTCAATGGTCAAGATGAACAGAGGTGCCAAGTAACAGTGGTCACCAATTTCAGCTGATCCGGCAATACACATAGCTTGTACACCGTTCTCCAACGACAACTCCATCACTTTGTCAGCGAATTTCAAGTCAGGGTTGATAATCTCCTTCGTAACTGGATCCTTGACGAATTCGATAGTCCAGAATCCACCACGGCCTCTGACGTCACCGACACATTTAAATGTACCGATCAACTTCTCTTTCAACTGAGCACCCAAGTAGTTACCGGTCTTGTTGATGTTTTGGATCAATTTTTGCTCTTTGATCTCTTTCTGCACCAGTAAAGTGGCCTTACAGTTGAACAGATGAGAGTGGTAAGTCTGACCTCCTGGAAGGTAATTCGAACCGGCTCTGTATGCCAGTTTCACCTTTGGAGAAACCAAAGCAGCACTGACTGGGACAAAGCCGTTGTTAATGGCTTTACCGACACTTTGCAAATCTGGACCATTGGTTGGGTCCATGAATTGCTCCCAGGTACAGAAAGTTCCACAACGACCAGAGCCACACATGACTTCATCCAGAATCATCAAGGCTCCGTACTTGTCACAGATCTTTCTGACACCGTCCAAGTAACCTGGAATTGGTGGACAAGAGCCGATGACAGAAGAGGACAAAGGCTCGGTGACGAACAGAGTCACTTTTTCAGGTCCAACTTCTTGGAATTTGGCGTCCAATTCCAGCAATAATCTATCTTTGTACTGCTCAACGGTCTCATCTGCACCTTGCTCTCTGTACGGGTAGACGTTGTGAACCTTTGGAGTCTTTTGGACAATCTCATTGTAATGTGGAGGACTCAATCCAGAGATGTTCATACAAGCCCAAGTGAATCCATGGTACGATTTGTCTCTGGAAATAAAGATGGTTCTGTTGTAGTCACCCAACTCATGATGGTACTGGTGGGCAATTTTCATGTTCAATTCGTTCAGCTCTGAACCAGATGAAACAAAACAGGCACTTTCATACAGATTTGGTGGGCACAAGTCACAGACGAATTTGGACAACTCTTCAGCGTGGTAGTTCGAAATACGGGTGGTGAAACTGTAGTAAGCGTCGCCAACCAGATCCTTGATCTCGTTGATCACCTTGGTGTATCCGTGACCCAATGAGCCTACTGCGGCACCAGTACTACCGTCAATGACACTGACCTGTTCCTTGGTGTATGGATCTTCCAATGTCACATAGATACCTTTACCGGCAACTGCCATTGGCAATTTCTTGGTGATCTTGGATTGGAAAAGTAAGGATTCTTCTTGGACTGATTCTGACACGGTCATTGTTGATGCTTGTTGTCTATAGTGATGTTTTGTACCGTTGAAGGGAATATAGTATCCATTTAAATACCTTTCTCTAGCTTACCCTAACCCCCTTCGGCAAAGGGAAAAAATAAAAATTAATAGTGTGCTTATCTTATCAGTAGACATTAGAGTTTTTTGCTCTGCCTGTGTTTGATTGTCAGTAGTTGATCATTATTTGGTTATTAGCGACAACTGATGGAGTTCGAAAGGCGCACTGGCTCAATTCCCAGTCGGAGTTAGGAGTCATCGGGGTGAAATGACGTGGGGATGGAATGGGGGATACCGCATAACTTAGGGCAATAACCGATGGTAGTGTGCCCTATGGAGGGGGTTAAGCGCAGTCTTTGACGGATGTGCAATTCCGCCCGACGGAATGTCAACACCGATCGATGCAGAGACTAAATACCCGACCCCATCTTCGATCCTTCAAGTGAAGCATAAAATTGCGCTCAAATTCCAGCTGCTTTGAATTCGAATCATCTCCGAATCACAAAGTCCTGAGTGAAAATCGGAAAGGTAGTGCAGAAGTGGCAAGACTTCCGGTTCAAGCAGTCATGTGACTATGTAGCAATAAGTTCGGCACGCCTGACACGCTTACCCAATTCGCACTCCCAGAGTTGACAATACCTGGTAGGGTCATCTTTGTGTATACATCAGTGCACGGACAGTGAAATTCCCACCTCGTCCCCTCTTATCCTATAGAGAAAAAAACCATGTTCAAAGCCCTGAGCAGCACAAAATACGACTCGCAACAGTTGTCCATCAGTTGCACGACCGTCTCTGGCTTAATTTACGCAGTGTTTCCCAATTTTTTGTTATCTTTAAACAAATCGATTTCATATTTGGTTAGATTAGCAAGACCAAATGGGGATACAATGGAAATTTTAGATACAGATCACGCACAATTAAAGTATATAAAAATTGATGAATATCTCCCAATTCAATCAATTGAACTTCAGGTAATTGTACAGTAATTAGGTGATCTGAGTTAGTATTCCGGATTCTACAAAGGGATAAATCTGCGCGCGAAATGCAAGCTACCATCGATGAGGAAAAATTGCAAGGCTTTAACGTCACTCAAAGGTCCACGCCAGCACGAGATGTCTGCAAAAATTCCATTCAGGTGAATAAGCAGAGCCCGGAATTATTGCATGATGATTTACTCATGAGACAAGGATACTCGCCAGAGTTGAAGAGAAATTTCTCTTTTTGGTCATTGCTTGGTGTTGCATTTGGATTGACTAATTCGTGGCTAGGAATTGCAGGATCCATGGGCGAGAGTATATCGAGTGGAGGTCCATTTATGGTGATTTACGGGATATTGACTCTGTTCATCTTTGTGCTCCCAGTTGGAGTCACTTTAGGCGAATTAGTCTCCATGTACCCCAATTCTGGGGGTCAGTACTATTGGACATTCCAGTTGGCACCAAAGAAAAATGCAAGATTCTTGCTGTACACGACCGGGAATTTGGGCTGGTTGGGAAGCGTTTTCACATGTGCTTCCATCTCTTTAACTGCTGCACAGCTGTTGTTGCTGAGTTGGCAATTGACACACACTGATTTCGTGGTACAGCTGTGGCAAGTCGTAGTCTGTAGTGTCATAATCACGCTTTTTATAAGTTTGTTCAATTTATGGGACAAACCTCTTCCATATTTCACGATTCTGGCCTTGGTGATGAGTCTAACCAGTTTTGTCGTCATTATCATAGTGTGCTTACTGGTGAATCACGGACATTTTGAAAGTGCCACTTTTGTCTTTGTAAAAGCCTTGAATGTTGATCAGTCAATGGTAGGAATCACTTTCTTGGTGATGCTAACACTGCCAACTTGGGCACTTGCCGGACTAGACCTGGCAACGCATATGGCAGAGGAATTACCAGATCCTGCCAGGACCGTGCCCAAACTGATCTTGTCCACGATATGCATCGGCGCTTTCACGCTGTTCATCTTCTCCATGTCGCTTTTCTTCTGCATCAGAGATTTGGACAAGGTGATGAACCTGTATCTACCGTTATTAGAGATTATCCACCAGCTGTTGGACTACAATGTACTGGCAGCAGTGGTGATCGAGATGTTTCTGGTGTTCACGCTGTTATTCTGTAATATCAGTGCCAACACATGGCAGGCAAGAAATTGCTGGTCTTTCTCCAGAGACAATGGAATAATTGGGAGCCGCTGGTGGAAACAGGTCAACCCAAAGACACATGTTCCAGTAAATCTGCATCTTTTCAGTAATTTTTTGGTCATTTTGATCAATTTGGTGTACTTGGGTTCGTCTACAGCCTACAATTCCATCATCACCGCCAGCGTGGTGATATTGTACCTTTCGTATGTGATTCCAACGCTTTGTCTCATGTGCAAAGGCCGTTCCAAGATAACACCGGGCCCATTTTGGTTAGGTAAATTGGGATTGTGCTGCAACTATCTCACGTGCTTTTGGGTGCTGTTCTGTCTCATATTTTTCAGTCTACCTTACGATATACCACTGACTGCAGCCAATATGAACTACGTGAGCCTGGTTTATCTGGGTTGTTTCGTCTACATCGTGATTTCTTGGTTTTTGTGGGGAAAGAAGTCCTTTGTACTCTTAGAGGACAGAGTGTTTGACGACGACAACGAGTCAAAGCCCGAGATCGAACTACAAGAGTCCTGCTAATCGGTACTCACTACTTCTACTTACTATATTTAATACCAGCTTAATTACACGTACTTTTTGGTTCTGCCAAAGCTCGCTTATGTAATCGCACTATTCTGTATTCATAGGACAGAGATAAAACCGTGTAGGAGATATGAGACGATTGCACCAATTGCACCCAATTAGGAGCCCGATCACGCCCAATTGGGCCCAATAAAAACACCAAGAACCCACGCTATCACTAGAATTCAATTGCGACTCAATCTGGTTAGAGCCAATTCCAACCGCAACATACCACCTCTTATCAGTCCCACTGCTAGATCTATGGATGACCACAAACGAAACTGAAAATTTTGCATCGTAGATCTGGTTCTAACGACTGCGGCATGCACTGTATCCAGGTTAGTTACCACTACACTCGGCTTCTCTTTGTACCAACGGCGACCCAAATTCTCAGTCAACTAATGTATCCCCCTCATAAGTTTTCAGATAGAATTATCTATGCATATTTTTTCTCTACTCACCGCGCCGCCGCCGCCGTCAAAAAATTTTCTCCTTTCTCAATTACGCCGTTTAGTTCGGTAAATTTTTTATGACGCAAAGATTTTTGTTATTGGTAAAGGTACTCGATTGCAAGGAAAGGCATTAACACAAGTGCCAATATTGCGATTCCGATCACACCGGAGATCGGTCTTGTATTTATCCGGTGTCGCCCACTCACGGGGCAATTGGTGTCGTATTAAAGCCAATTTTCCCCACCAGGTGTCCCTCGATTGACCATCAATTGATTCGATCAATTACCCTCAATCCACCCAATTCTCCAGTAAAAACCATATCTGGTGTCAACTTTAAGCTCGGTTATAATATTATTAACAGTGGAACATAATTCCATTCTCCAAACGCCAAATTTTCACGCCATGTCGTAGATTCTATACAGCATTCTATCACATATTCCTTATCAGTTACCGTAAAAAGAAATAAAGATAACAGTTTTTCCCTTGCACTGCTTAAAGTTAGCTGTGGTATTATGTAGTTTGGTTAGTTAGCTGCAGAACAATAAACAGCCTCTTGCGAGTACTATTTACGTAATTCAAGTCACCAAGATTTGCTGCAACAGTTTTCACCTTGAGATAAGCATGCACTCAAGTGAAAATTTTTATCCCGCGATGCCATCTCATCGGTATATATAGTACCTATTATCCCTTTTTCCAAGATCCAATTGTCTGTATAACATCTAAAAACAAAAATGGTTCAAATAATTCCATTGTCACAAGGTGCCGGTTACGGTGTCGTTGTCGGAGTCGGGTTTTTCTTTGCAGGTTTGATGATGTTGATCACGTCCACCTTGAGAAGGTACCAACGTGAGATCATCACTGCCGAAGAGTTTGCAACGGCCGGTAGATCGGTTAAAACCGGTCTTATGGCTTCTAGTGTCGCCTCCAGTTGGACTTGGGCCCTGACTTTGTTGACCAGTACCACGCAATGTTACTCGCACGGTGTCGCTGGTTCCTTCACCTATGCTGCTGGTCTGACTGTCCAGATCATCTTGTTTGCCTACTTGGGTATCTCGCTGAAGATGAAGTCCCCAGCTGCCCACACGTATTTGGAAATCATCAAGCAGAGATACGGCAGTGCCGGCCACGGGGTTTTCATCTTCTACGGTATTCTGACCAACATCTTGGTCACTGCGATGTTGTTGACCGGAACCTCGGCTGTGGTTTCCGACTTGACCGGAATGAACACCGTCGCACTGTGTTTCTTGTTGCCCACCGGTGTCATCTTGTATACGTTGTTCGGTGGTTTGAAGGCCACTTTCATCACCGACTACATCCACACGGTGATCATCTTGGTGATCATCATGATCTTCTGGTTCGCAACGTACCTGACTAACGACTACTTGGGTTCTCCAGGTGCTGTCTACGACAAGTTGCGTGAGATTGCTGCCGAGACTCCAGTCAGCGGGAACGCCGGTGGTGAGTACGTCACTTTGAGATCCAAGGGTGGTTTCATCTTCTTTGTCATCAACTTGGTCGGTAACTTTGGTACTGTCTTCTTGGATAACGGGTATTTCGCCAAGATCATGCTGTGTTCTCCAAACTCTGTCTTGTCCGGATACGTTGCCGGAGGTTTGTCCTGGTTCGCCATTCCATGGACCATGGCCACCACTATGGGTTTGGCATGCTTGGCTTTGGAATCCACGCCAAGTTTCCCGACTTACCCTGACCCAATGTCCACCGAAGCTGTCAATGCCGGTTTGGTCTTGCCAAATGCCGCCTACCTGTTGTTGGGTAAAGGTGGAGCTGCTCTGTCTTTGATCGTTGTCTTCATGGCTTGTACTTCTGCCATGTCTGCTGAATTGGTCGCCGTCTCCTCCATCACCACTTACGATATCTACAGAACTTATATCGACCCAAATGCCAGTGGTAAGACTTTGATTGCCATTTCACATTTGTCGGTTGTCCTGTTCGGTTTCATCATGTCCGGTTTCGCTACTGGTTTGTGGTACGCCGGAATCTCCATGGGTTACTTGTACGAATTGATGGGTATCATCATCAGTGCCGGTGTCCTCCCATTGGCCTTGTCCATCTTGTGGAAGAAACAGAACACTATTGCCGTGTGTCTGACCCCAATCATCGGTACCGCATTGCTGGTCATGTCCTGGTTGGTCTCCACTTACAAATTGGAAGGTTCCATCAACGTCACCACCACATTTGCTGACGACCCAATGTTGATCGGTAACGTTGTACTGTTGTTGAGTCCATTGATCTTCTCACCACTGTTGACCTACATCTTTGGCCCACAGGACTACGACTGGACCGATTTGCAGTACATCAGAAGAGTCGACGAGACCGACGAAATCTTGGCCCTGGAACACCTGGAAAAGAAACACCAAGACTCTGAGCAATTGACCCAAGTCAAATCTGTTACTTTGTCTGTTGCCCACACAATTGCCCAAGGTCACAAGGAAGAGATTATCGAGGCCGACTACAACGTGTTGAAGAAATCCAAAAAGATTGCAGGTATCTTGGTCATAGTGTTGACGTTGCTGTTGGTCATCTTATGGCCAATGCCAATGTACGGATCCTCGTACATCTTTTCAAGAGGTTTCTTCACCGGATGGGTGGTTGTCTCCATCATCTGGATCTTCTTCACCACTGCCATGATTGTCGTATATCCATTAGTTGAGAGTCACTATGGAATCTACACAACTTTCAGAGGTATGTACTGGGACTTGACTGGTCAAGGCTGGAAGGTTAAGCAATGGCAAGAGGAGAACCCAGAGAAATTGCACGTTGTCCAAAGTCAAATCTCTGCTGAGGTTTACAATGGCCAAGAGGCACATATTGCAGATGTCATGGAGAATGACAGTTCTGCTGAAAAAACTGATTAAGCAATGCGTTTATCTGTTACTGAAAATTTTTCTATCATTTGTTACTTTAATATAATTTGTTACCGGTTAAGCAGATCTCGTAGTTGAAAATGAGCAAAGGGGGTTAGAAACATGTCGTGTTTCAAAAATCAAAAATCAGATTGTGGTTGCAATGAAAAACTTGATCTATCATAGAAAAATCAAAGGAGGATAAGGAGAAGTTGATAGAGAGGACTGTCAACCAACCATGGCATCAAAAAAGAGCTCAGGCACCGCAGCGACATCGACACCGAAGCAATCACTGTGGAACACCGTCATCAAACCTGCATCGAAGAAATCACAGTCACCTGTTGCATCGTCACCTTCCAGCAGTTCGTCCAACACTAAAAACTCCACCACACCTGAGTACAACCCGATAAACCAGTTTGATTCAGCAAAGCTGAGAGCATTTTTGAAAGATAGGGTGAAAGAGGTTTTATCAGAGATTCCAAAGAAGAATTACTACAAGAACAATTCAAACAGCTGGAATAGTGTCATAAATACCAAAAAGGGAGCCACATCGAATGGAGGCCACAGAAAGGCTATTGAAGGGGTGGATGTGTTGCAAGAGTTGAACAGAGTACATTGATATCAAGAGGAATCCACGAGCACATAGATCTGAAACTTTAAGACTGGGTAGATACGTACATACATAGATCCAGAGATGCATAGATAATAAAGAAAATGAAGAAGATAAGTTCCAGCCCCTCTGATAGGATATTATCGAACAAAACTAGACTCAGAGTTCCGCACGGTGATTTGTTGCGCGGATCCAACCTCTGGTCTTTATTATTTAGCAAAGTATCGGCCAGATTGGCTGAGGGTCAGATTACCGCATAGAGATGGAGTCCACCAATCCCGCATAGATTATACAGGTGCTGCTTTAAAATTGGAAAACGTGAAATAGACTACAGTTGATTTGGGTGAAAGTTGCACGACGTTATGCATGTATCGGGAAAAAATGTCCCTTTTTGGGGCAGGAGTTTTCTTTTCTTTTTCCAGGTGTCCATTTTTGCCCATATCGGTGCTCGATTGGGAAATTAGATCTGACTACGAAGAGTGGTGAAAGAAGTTGAATAGTTGTAAAAGGGAGAACTAGAAGTGAACAAAGACGTTAAAAATAGTTGTGAGTGGACGGTGCAATAGGATCTTACAGGGTCTTTGTGGACCAGATCCCTCTGCATACATGTGTGTGCTTCATATTCACACACACATGTGGGTCTAGGCTAATACAGAGTGATATTTTTTCTTCGATCTGGATAAAGATCGTCAGGTTGAATCTGCCCTGGCCAGGGGAGAGCGTGGAAAAGAAAGTGGAAGGAAACTGGTGAATAGAGAAAAACAAGAGGTTGCTAAACGGCTGAAAGATCGACAATAACATATACCGATAGATAACACCACCAAGATAACCAAAAACAGTACTACCACTGTCCAGCCCAGTCCAGCCCTGTCCCAAGCTGTTCCTGGCCCAGCCCATACCAACCACCAACCTTCAGCACCAATTGATCTCCGAATAAAACTTGCCCCTCTGTTGCTGGATTTTGGCGTTTAAGGTGCATCAAAAAAAAACTTTTCTTACACGTAATACACATTTTTAAGTATGTAAATCAATTCAACGACACGACGGGAAAAAATCCATATATAAAAATCGACATCCATTGGAAAATTGAAATTACTTATACGCTCTTTGACCTTGATCGGTATTAATTTCATACTCTTCAAGAACTAACGGACATATCAAGATGAAAGGATTAATTTTAGTCGGTGGTTATGGTACAAGATTGAGACCATTAACTTTATCTGTTCCAAAACCTTTGGTGGAATTTGCCAACAGACCAATGATTTTACATCAGATCGAAGCCTTGGCTCAAGCTGGTGTCACCGATATCGTCTTGGCTGTCAACTACAGACCTGAAGTCATGGTTTCCACTTTACAGAAATACGAGAAGGAATACGGTGTTTCCATCACTTTCTCTGTTGAAACTGAACCTTTGGGAACCGCTGGTCCATTGAAATTGGCAGAAAACATTTTGAAGAAAGACGACTCTCCATTCTTTGTCTTGAACTCTGATGTCATCTGTGAATACCCATTCCAAGAGTTGGTTGATTTCCACAAAGCCCATGGAGGTCAAGGTACCATTGTTGCCACCAAAGTCGACGAACCATCCAAATACGGTGTCATTGTCCGTGACAGAGACACTCCAGATTTGATTGACAGATTTGTCGAAAAGCCAGTCGAATTTGTCGGTAACAGAATCAACGCCGGTTTGTACATCTTGAATCCATCTGTATTAGACTTGATTGACTTGAAACCAGCTTCTATCGAAAAGGAAACTTTCCCATTGTTGGTTGAACAGAAATCCTTGTACTCGTTCGACTTGGAAGGTTTCTGGATGGATGTCGGTCAACCAAAAGATTTCCTTGCCGGAACCGGTTTGTACTTGACCTCATTGGCCAAGAGAAAGCCAGAATTGTTGGCCAAAGAATCTTATGTCAACGGTAACATCTTGGTTGACCCAACTGCCAAGGTTGGTAAAGGTTGTAAGATCGGTCCAAACGTAACCATTGGTCCAGATGTGGTCATTGGAGACGGTGTCAGAATCCAAGGTTCTGTCATCTTGAAGAACTCTGTCGTGAAGGACCATGCCATGATCAAGAACACCATTGTCGGTTGGAACTCCACCGTTGGTGCTTGGGCCAGATTGGACGGTGTCACCGTCTTGGGTGAAGACGTTGCTGTCAAGGATGAAGTTTACGTCAACGGTGGTAAAGTTTTGCCTCATAAGTCCATCTCTGCCAATGTTGAGCAACCGCAAATTATCATGTGATTGTGTATACTGAAGCATACATACGATAAAATCGACGTTTGAATTTTTCAAAAGACACTTTCTGTCACTATGGCTTTGTTTTTCTTGCTAAACTAGTAATCACAATATAGAATATACCTTATAAGATGAATGTAGTTCACAAGTTTAGAACGGTTATACAATCAGCATCGACCAGTATCGATCAGTATCTGTTTAGCCGTATCGTTAGCACTACTGAAAAATTACCAGCTAGAAAGTCGTGTACTACGTATCAATAGTGGCAGAGAAAAATTCTTTAAGGAAGATCAAAACAGAACCAAACAGACTAAATCAACCAAGACATCGCGTTATCGAGGCAAGAGTCATCAGATTCGACGACGGCCATGTCACAAGAATTGGAGGAGTGTTTTGTCGATGTAAGTGTTATATCAATCCTTCAATAGCAAAAAAAGCTGAGCACATCCAAAAACAGTCAAAAATACTAACTAGGGGATAGGATTTCGGATTCAGATTGGTCCACATTTTACCCAATGTCACCAAATCTCCGCTCACTGAGGTGCCTGAGAAACCGGTAGATTTGCTTGCTTGTGATAACGTTAATTCCCAGTTTGCGATTCTGGATTCCGAAAACTTGATAGTGGGATCCACAGTAGAGTTATCCCTGCTTGTATCAGCTAAAGATGGCTCAAGTACAACTGTTGAGGATTTGGAATCTTCAACGGTGTTGCCACAACTGGGAATCACTTTTGTCAAGTTTGCAAACGAGAAATTGTATGTCGTTGTGGCTGATACTATCTATGTGGCTGATATCACAGCCCCATCTTTACAAGAAGTGGCCAAATTGGACTCCCAAATCGTTTCTTTCAAGTCCAGTGCGGGACAACTTGCCCTGTTGACAGAAGGGAACCAATTATACAAAATCTCAGCCACGAAAGGCAAAATCATATCGTCAAATGTGACAGCTTTTGATTGGGTCAAAGATTCTGATGACATCATCACCTCTCTGGACGAAATCACCATAATATCGAGTACAACTGGGGAAACAGTGTCAAAATTGACAAGTCCCACCGTAAGAACCCAACTGAAACCATTTCACATCAGCACATTTGTAAAAGACGTGTATTTAATCACATATATGGCTCCAAGTCCTTACACTGATGAACTAGAACCGACTTCGTTTTTCGTCACCCCTGAAGGCCCAATTGACGTCCCGCGTTCGTTTTATCAACTGGACGACATTAAACGTGATACCAGCATCAGCACGTCGCAATTACACGGCTGGTCGGAAAAATATCCAGATTTGATCGTTGCTCTCTCTTCATTATCACCTGATGTGCTTGTCTTGACCAAAGACTCCGTTCTTGACTTTGATAATGACACAGATAAAGCTCTGTTGCCCACAAATGAAGATTATGAGGACTCCTTTCCATTTGGAGTGACCATAGATATCACCAACACTGTTCCAATCAGGACAGAGATCTCAAAGAGCATCGACGACGAATCCGTAGACCCATTGCCACGGTTAGTGGTTCTCACAAGCGATAATCGTTTGTGTATGTGGGATATCTTCGACATTGAGGGCATTAAATCCAAGCAGTTGACCAGTTTGAAAGATTTACAATTGGCTTTGAAAAAGGTGAAGGGAGAACCTGTTTCGCCTAAACTTGCAGAACAAGAGCCTGTCTCAGCTGAATCTAAAGAGCAAGAACCTGTTCCAACTAAACCCGCCGAAGCTTTCAAAGCACCAGAAAATCCATTCGCATCGATGTCAAGTGCTCCTAACCCATTCAAAACGTCAACCACAAATGTCTTTGGAAGCTCTGGTGCATTTGTTCCCAGTCCTTCCACTTCCCAATTTGGATCCCTCGGTACACAAAAAGATTCTTTCAGCTTTGGTGGACTTGATAAGCAGATTAACGAGACTTCTCGGGCCAATCCTGTTGTAGCTGGGTTAAGTGATGACGAAACTAGTGAAAGTGATGATCAAGAGATTGATTCCGATTTAGACGAACTGAAGTCAAGAGAACCTGTGAATACTTCACTGGGGGGACCAACTTCATTTGGTTCCTCGACTGGTCCTACATCATTTGGTTCCTCAGCAGGACCAACATCGTTTGGTAATACCTCATTCGGCTCATCACTGGGACCAACGTCTTTTGGTAACAGTTCATTCGGTTCATCTACACTGGGACCCACTTCGTTTGGATCTACTCCTTTTGGATCCAACAATACTCCTGGACCTACATCGTTCGGATCTACTGCATTTGGGGCCTCTTCAAAGGCTTCAGGACCAACATTTTTCGGATCTACTACATTTGGGGCTTCTGCATCCAATCTGGGACCAACGTCGTTCGGTTCCACTCCCTTTGGTTCTTCGCTGAGTGGAAAGACTGCTTTTGGTAGCAATGGATTTGGTTCTTCTAGTTTTGGAGGTTTCAAACTCGGCCAGGATTCAAAAGACTCAAAATCTGGAGACTCTCCATTCGGTAATATTGCATCCAAACTGAGTCCTTTTGGGAGTCTCGATAACACGAAAAATGCATTTGGTTCTGGCTCCAGTTCTTCTCCATTTGGTCATTTGACTAAGAAGGAACCTGAGGCTATTTTGACGGAGGAGCTGAGTTCTAATGAGTCATTCACTGTAGTTGAAAAGCCAGATGAAAAGCCAGATGATATAGAGCTGGAAGAAGATAAAGAGGAGGATGTTTCTTTGAGCGAAGTTCAAGAAGAGGAGTTTCTGGAAGAATCACAAGAAGAAGTGGAATCTGAAGATACTGATGCAGAAGAATCAGAAGAGGTAGAATCAGTAGATGAGCCACAAGATCAAGAAGCAGATGGATCTGGCCCAGAGTCAGAATCAGAGAAAGAAGCGGAATTGGAATCACAGAAGGAACTAGAACTAGAAACAAAGCCAAAATCGGAACCAGTTCCAGAATATGAATCAGAGGCGGATTTAGAACCAGAATCAGATCCAGAGTCAGATCCAGAAGCAGAGCCAAAGCCTGAAGAAGCATCGTCAGAGAACGAAGAACTGAATGACCTTGAAACTGAACTGCCAAGTGAAGTATCTCAACTGGAATCAGCAAAAAATGAGAAAGGAGAAGGCATTCAAGCACCTACAATGAAATCACTTCTACTGGACTTGGATGGAGCAAATGTCTCGGAGCTCACCAAAGAAGAGAAGGAAAATGCATTACTTAAATTGCTCAAATCGCTTGATCTTGGAAAAGATGATCTCAAAAGATTAATCTCTGAAGATGGAGCAGAAGACATGAATAGCGCTACACAGCTGCTGATTTCAGAGCAACTGAATATGGAGCCCCTGACTACAGAACCTCCGATTACAGAGCTCGAATCAGAGTCCGATGTTAGTGAAGAACCACAAGAGTCTAATCAAGATGAATTGTATTTGAGTGAGCAAAATGTCCCACCGCTGATTCCAAGCTATTATACATTGAGACATGTGAACAAACCTGCTGATGAAGAAAACGCAAGCGCTGTTGAGAAGAAAATCGGTGACTTGTTCTATTTTGTAGAGGCCCATTTGGATATCTTGACACGGAACTTGGCCAATTTAGGTAATTTTATCGATTCGCATCAAGCTGTCGATGTCATCCACACTGACAAGTCGTTACCTTATCCTAGATACTGGAAATTGGGGGAAGTCGACACGATCTCAGACTTTATTGAGGCTAAACTTGCCTCTGCAGAAAAAATAACTCAGCAAACAACTGAACTGGAACTGTTTATAGGCACATTACTCCGGGAAACAGGGCTCAGTCAAGAGAAGTCTGTGGAAATCATCAATCTCATTGCCACGTTGGAGGGATTGAGTAGAAACGTGAAATTGGCAGAAATTCAACATCTCTCGTTCCCACATGAGAAATTGAGACGTGACGTGTCACTGAAATTGCACAATTTGGATGACAAAGTGTCAGATTGCGATATCAAGTTTTTTATCTTTGGAATTTTGTCCAAGATCAAGACTTTGAAGAGTTCAGATGATAGTAGTGGATTTTGGACAGATGTCGTTAATAAGTTGCACCAGCTGATCAGGTCGCATTCGTTGAAAGTCCATGAGTTGAAAAATGAGGTTGTGCTGGCACTGGTAACCAGTAGTGATGACGACGAAGATGGGTTCAAATCTGGAAGATCGACTCCGGGTTCAACAGTATCCTCTGACGATATGGTGATTCTCGATGTCTCTAGTCTACGGCGCTCTAGAGATTCCAAATTGGAGATCGGACAACTGTTGAGGTCTCGAACTTTACATATCCCACAGAGCCTTGTTGGTTTATAGCCCAAATTTATGAAGTTTGATATACCTGAAGTTGTCCCTCTGTTGAATAACGTTTCCTAATAAAAGCTGTCTCAAGACCAGATCATTGACTAAATCCGCAGGCGTTTCTAAATACTCATCGGGTGAAAGCGATAACAAGTTCAACAAGTCCTCCATCATGCTCAACACTTTCATCTTGTCCTCACGTGTCTTGTCTGGATCTGTGATCAAATAGTTCAACACTATCTCTTTAGTATGCTCTATGAGTCTGTATTCACGTCTGTTCAACTTTTCCAACACTTTGTTCACTTTTTCTTCATCTATGGTCTCGGGATCTTTGGACTTGGTGTTATTTTCGCGCTCTTTGGAGATCAACAAGTTGTTGAGTAAGTTCAAATTGAACACTAAAGCACTCAAGTACTTTCCACGCTTCTGTGTCGTTTCAAAATTGGTCTTTATCGACGAATTGAGCTCTGTAAGGTCATCTACTTGTGCCTTCATAGTGGAATCTGCCAACGTGATGCCGATCAAATCGTCTCTTTGGGTTTTGAAGGGTACATTCTTCAAAGACTCGTATAGCGCTATGGTTTCGCGTTTTAGTGATGTTAATTGGTCTTCATCAATTTCCGGCCCAATCTTGTCCTTGTTTTTGGTCCCACTCTCTATAAAATCTCGCTTCAACTGTATATTCTCTTGCAACTTTCGTTTATACGTGGATTCTCGCACCTGGTGCACCTCATCGGTCTCCATCTCGTCAACTGTTTATCATGTTTTTAGATCTGAATTTTTTCGTTTTTTGTATGCACGAAGTTTTTACTACTGTAGAATTTAGTACTGTGCTCATCAAAGCATTAACAAAGATTTATTGAATGTTGGCTAGTAAATGATAAGTAACTCTATTCTATATGAGTATCTCAAATATAATCTGGTCAATAGTATCAACTGGGTAATCAGGCCAACTGGTCAGTCAACATTCGGCTATTTAGGAGCTTTGGGTATTATCAGTAATCTCAGTCAGTATCAGTATCAGTATCAATAAGTATCAGCTCCAGCATCAGGTTTCAGGCAACCACTACTTCCTATGGCCATTTTATAGGCCCCATTCTGTAATATAAAGCTACCAATTGTCTAGAACATTGAGGTTTCATTCAAGCAGTTGGAGCTTGAACATATCCGAAGCATTGGTCAATTTCACCTGTGCGGCTGAAAAGAGAGGCTCGACCAAGCAGAAGGTGAAAAGGCTAGGCAAGAACAGCAATGTAGGCGAATTTTCAAAGTTCACATATCTATTCCAGTCCAGTAATGATGTGGTAATGTCAGTTGGATGGCTGGAAGAGCCATTGGATTTGGGGGGTGTTTAAGCAGCAGAAATATTTTGCATTCCACCAACTCCGTTACATAAACCTATGAATGGTTGAAGCGACTCATAAAATATATTTGGAGTCAGAGATCCTCAATGATGATGTCAGAGGTGCTTTGCTGACAGGTGAAAATCCCTGATGCTTCTTGTCCATCATCACTGGAGACAGTCGAGAATTCTTATTTGAGATATTTTCATCGCTCAGATAGAGAGCATCAGTCTCTTTCAAGACGTTCTCATTCTGTGCAGCTTCGACAGTTCCTTTGGTGTTACCATTCAATCCCTGTTCGACCTCAACTAGCGTTTCATCGTCGCTGACCTGATAATAGTCATCGTAAAAGTCGTCAATAACATCAGTCAGACGTCCAACCATGGGCTGTTTGTTCTGACCTGAGTATTTCCGTTGGACAACTTCTTCTGCTTCTTCATCAGTGTGACCATAAAGAGTAAGCATGTATTGCTCGAGTACCTTCTCTTGTGCCACTGCTTGATCTTCACTTAGTTTCACACTGGCGCCTAGCTTTTCTTCAAGCACATGATCATCGATCATGTTACATTTGATCTTGCAAATTAATGCTTGCGTAGCATTGTCGAACGTGTGTGCAATCAGCTCTATCTCTGTAATATCAATACCTTTTCTGAGCATCGAGTAGACCATCTCTTCATTCTCGATTCTCAATTGGATGCCTTTTATTGCCAGGTCGTACTC
The DNA here is from genome assembly GCA_030571255.1 of Nakazawaea sp. yHDR128. NCBI lineage: Eukaryota > Fungi > Ascomycota > Pichiomycetes > Alaninales > Pachysolenaceae > Nakazawaea > Nakazawaea sp. yHDR128. The sequence continues at coordinate 737,103 of JAJLXL010000008.1, read as the reverse complement.
TTTGATCAAGTTATCCAATCTGACCTCATCGTTATCATCTTTTGAGTTTCTTTTTAGTGGAAGGCCCGTTGCCCTTCTTTCCTTCTTTAACATCAGATCAATCTCTTCGTCAACTTTTGCCTGCATCGTACGAAGTTGAAGAATGCTGATCGGTTCACCTTCGTAGTACTTGATCAGGGTCCTGACATCGACATAGACTCCATACTTCTCAACTTCTTTGCCGTGACAGTTCCAAGGTTTCACTGGGAGAAGCTTCTCAAGATGCTCGAATCCATCTCCCTTTCTTTGGTACATTGGCTTTGGGTTTTGATGACTGCATTTGAGCTCAGAGAATATTCCTTCTTTGCTGTACGGAACGTGATGTGGTGTAAACTCCTCAATGAACTTCTTTCTCTTTGCCTTGTTATCTTCCCTGAGAGATTTGAACAGTGCCAGTCTTGTCTCGTCGTTCTGCTGACGAGAGTGATGCTTGGTCTTTGGCTTTTCCCAATTCTCAGTACTGTTGGTTCCTGACTTGGTTTTCTTCCATATGAAGGCTTCTGCTTGGGCTTCAACTTCGGCTTGTCTCTCTGTGCTCCTGTGAGTTAAGTAGCTGTCGTCAGTGTGGCGACAATGTGGGCCAATGGGGATGATATGCGTTTTTGTCATGCCGTGAACATTTGGTGCAGTAGTGCTGACTCCCCTTTTCAAGGCATCTTTCAAGCTGTTGGTGGAATCAATAGAGTCCCCACTTTCATTGGAGAATTCCCTTCTGAGCAAGCTGACTCCGAGCCTTCTGATGAGAGATCTGTCTTTCTTTGCTGTATTTGACTCAGAAGCAGCTTCTTGTTCCTGTTGTTCCTTCTCATCATCTGCGAGGATTAAACTTTCGTCATCGTACAAGTAGCTGTAAACGCTGATGCGTCTCACATCTGGCTCAGCTGGACTGATCATTACAATCTTCTTTGGCTTGGAGGGTTGTGAGTGTGACAATGGATATGATTCACTGCAGACCGGGTAGCTTTTGGAGTTTCTCAACATTTCAAGTGATCCGTCTTTCTCGCCTCCCAAATAATGATTGACCAATGTGGATGAAGCGCTGGAATCTGAAAACAATTCTGGGTAGTCTTTGAAGACTTCAAGGCAAGCGTTCGCATCATGTTCTGGCACATTATTAGCAGTTTTAGATTTTGCAGAGGGATCGATTTCACTCTTGACTTCAACTGGGATTTCTGCAGCTTCTGGAACTTTGGCTTTGGCTTCACTTCCATGAACTTCGTTTACATTTTTGCCCATTGATACCAAAGCAGCATTCAAGGAGATTCGACGGTTGAGAGATTTCCAAGACCTTTTTTTGTCAACATGTGAGCGGAAGACAGGTGCGAAAGAGACTTCCAAGTGAGCTTTAGCCGCTTCCCTTTCTCCCCTTTTCCAGTGTAATAAACCCCCTTTTTTCTTCTTTTTTGCACCATTGGTAAATTGCAGATGTGAAGCCCCGCCCATCTCAGAGGAGCCAAGATGCAAATGCATACGCCCCATCAAGTTATGTAATATGTTTTCGCGATCTTGGTAGGTCTCTTGGCTTGACGCTGATGATACAGAAGTAATGGTGACGTTCGGTTCTTCTGTTTGACGTGATCTGGTGCTTCGTTCTTCTGAGTGGAAGACTGACTCTGATTGAGTTAATTGATTGACTGGCATTGATTGATTCGGCTGGCAGCTTGATTCTGACTCAGTTGATTGGTTTGTTGATCCTGACTTGGTTGATTGAACGGTTGAGGTTCCCAGTTTCTCAATACTGTTAGGGGCGGTATTACCCCCTTCGACGTCGATGTTGGTTTTATCGGTGGAAAAATTGACGGCTTGGAGCTCTTCTGGTTGCAGGTAGTCCAAACAACCTGTGGCACAGTACTCTGAGTCTTCGATTGAAGCTGCTATGTTATTAGTGATCAATGAATCTGCAAACCCAGCGTCAGAAGGGGTTCTCATTGAGAGTAAGATTGCATTGGCGGCTGTTCCCTTGACGATCAATGAGTCTCTTGAAGGTTCATGGATTCTGTGATGGAACTCAATTTGCAGTCTGTGCCATTTGGACTTGGCCCGTTGCAGGATTTGCTGGAAGTTGTTGGGCATCTTGCACTTTTAGGCGGCTAATCTTTTATCTGTGTTTGTAGGTGTTGTTTCTTGGATCTTTCGGGCTGTTTAATGCTTCAAGTTATGAATTCAAGTCCAATTCAAGGCTATATGATGGTGTGGTGATAATCCTCTTTGGAAATGAAGCTATAAGTTTTTGTAAACAGCGTCTTTGTGTCATTAGAAAAAGAGGGTTTTAGGTCTGTCAGCGCGATGCCCAAATAGGAAATGGAGCTTCGTTCTGGACAGCCCCTAAAAAAAACTGTACCTGCGCATAATTTAATACATAGATTCCATTGGGGGTAAGCAGACAGAAAGTCAAATCTACATCTTTAATAGAGCATCCAAAGAGACATTGAGCTTTTTATACGTTACATAAGAGAAACCTATTCGTCATCGTCGAAAACAACGACACCCCAGTTTGGCAAACCGAATCTCTTGGATCCGTTCTTGACACTGATCTGGTTGATCTCTTCTCCATCTTCATCGGACAATTCAACAACTTTGAAGTTGTCTTCGATTCTCTTGGCACTGACAGATTTTGGCAATACGACAGTGTTTCTCCAAAGAGCCCATGAGATCATGATAGTAGCGGTGGAAACACCGTATTTCAGAGCAACTTTTTGCAAGTGCTCGTCTTGGAACAACGGAGAGTTGGTGGAGCCCAATGGAGAGTAAGCTTCAACGGCAATACCTTCTTTCAGACAGTACTCCAACAACTTTGGTTGTGGCAAGTATGGGTGTAATTCTACTTGGTTGACCAGAGGAACGATCTTTGTAGTTGGCAGGTCCAACAATTTCTTCAAGTTCTTTGCCGAGAAGTTGGAGACACCGATAGATTTTGTGTAGCCCTTGGCAACCAATGGTTGTAAGAGTTCCCAGGTGTTGATAAAAGTCCAGTCGGACAAGACGTCTCTTGTACCGTCTGGTCTGGTTGGGAATTTTGGATCGTTTCCCTTTGGGTTCAAGACAACTGGCCAATGGATCAAGTATAAGTCCAAGTAGTCCAATTGCAACAATCTCAAGGATTCCTTGATGGCACTTTCTGGGTCGTTGTGCTTAGAAGACCACAACTTGGAAGTGACAAACAATTCACTTCTTGGGACACCAGAGTCCTTGATGGCCTTTCCGATTTGGGCCTCGTTTCCGTAGATCCAAGCTGTGTCAATGTGTCTGTAACCAGCCTTCAATGCAGCGACAGTGGCATCATAGGCTTCTTGTTCAGTGGATTGCCAAGTACCCAAACCTAAGGCTGGAATCTTGTTACCATCGTTGAATTTGATGATCTTTTCGGAGTTTTTCAGTGCTACCATCTTGAATAAGTTTCTAAATAAAATCTTGAGTCAAGTTTTGTCCAATTGAATCGAGAATTCTGGTGGAATATGGGGTAGGTTTATATATGATCCACGGAACTGTGGTGAAATATTTTTTCCCCCAGATTAATGTGTGGGTTTGCCTCGTAAATATCGTGGGGTGGGCTGCACATACTAAACTGCGCGAATTTCGGTATATTATTGTGACTTTTGGGGAAAATGGTCGTGTATTTCGGCACATACCCACTTTTTCTCCACTACAGTCGTCAGTGCTCTGTAGATCAATGGTCCGAAGCAGTCGGACGAACAATGTGTGCTGGGCAAAGGTTATTGTTGTGGTGATTTTTGGTCAATGCTGTGCTGGACGGGGTCGGTGGGTTCTGCGTCCGGACAGTTAACTGCGGGCTACTGCTGCACCATAGGGCCAGAAAATGGATTTGAGTTACTAGTTGATTAGAAAGCAGGTCTTGTGTGATCTTCGACAACTGTGTTCAAAATATGCCATCGTCATTGTCGACTTTACTTTCTTCATCTCCTCTCTATTCCGCTCCATCTTTACAACTCGCAAACTCCCTCTCTTCTCTCTTTACTCTCCATTCCAGGCTCGTCAAAGGCTCAACGCTCAACCCAGGTTATCAAGTCCGTCTTGGGGTTTGGCCTCATTTACACGACCACTCGTGTGTGCACATCTCTAGTCTACTCAGATAAGAGAAACCGCGTTCCACCATAGCTTTTACCTCCTGACATGATTGTTTAATCTACATACCACGCTGAACCATCACCTTGAACTTTCAGCCCATTTCCATGCCCCGGTGTAACGATCTCCTCGATACACACTGTAATTCCTTACAATCCCTTAGTAAACCCATAGTAAACCAGCCAACTCTTCGCACGCTAAAAATTAATTTTTTTTTGTTTATCGTTATCTACTTTCTTCTCTATTGCCACCACCTATCAAAAGTACTCCATCAACGACAATCGATCCCAATCCGCGCCAGATATCAACCAATTAGCACTTCTTGATCAGTCCACGAATCGCAAGTATCAGGGCCCAAGAAAAGCAGAAAAATATCTCACTGAGCGGAAATAGCACACGAATAAACACAAGAATTGCCGAATTACTCATAGTCAGTACAATCTCGATTAACAAGCACAGAGCCATCAATCAACGTTAAAGCACAATCAAATCGCCATGAGATCAGAATTCAAAGACGAGCATCCATTTGCCAAGAGAAAGGCCGAGGCACTGAGAATCCGTGCCAAATTTGTCGACAGAATCCCGGTAGTCTGTGAGAAGGTTGAGAAATCGGACATCCCGGAGATTGACAAGCGTAAATATTTGGTCCCATGTGACTTGACTGTGGGTCAATTTGTCTATGTGATCAGAAAGAGGATCAGATTGCCAAGTGAAAAGGCCATTTTCATCTTTGTCAATGACATATTACCACCAACTGCGGCTTTGATGTCGTCTATCTATGAGGAGCACAAGGATGAAGACGGGTTCTTGTATGTGTTGTACAGTGGCGAAAACACGTTTGGGGAGATCGAAGGTGTTGAGGAGTTGAAATAGGCTAGTGGAGTGCATTGTATTGCACTGTATTGCCTGGCACGGCGTCACGTGTCTGCGATGGTATCTGTACGCCCTTCTGGCCCAGACACTTTCCGCACCACCAAACCCACCTCTCTATCGTCTTTTTATCGCGGTGTTTTCTTCTTTTATGATGATCTTTATACATTAGCCATCTATTTGGCTGAATGTGGTTTTAGCTGGGTTAAAACACTTCAGCCCTGTTATTTTACTCTTCTTTACTATACTATACTCATAATATCTGATTGTTGTGTAATTGCCCTAAATACCTACTCTTCTGATCCAAAATGCTGATACACTCTGCTGATCTGCTGCACTTTCTAATCCTTCCAATCCACTTCTGAGTGCACTGTCTGTGCACTCAGTAATTCTCTCTACGTCATTTGTGGGGTTTGAACTAGGAATTTTTCATAAAAAAAATCATCTTTTACAAAATCACATCTGATGGACCTTTCACCACAGACACACCACCTCAATTGGCCATGTTTATGGTGTACAGACGACTCGTTACACTCCTTTTGATAGGTCTTGCCCTAGTCCAGCAAACCCACGCGGTCAAGGACTATCTTTTCAAGAAATGTGACCAGTCCTCGTTCTGCCACAGAAATAGACATTTTGCTAGCGCTGTCAAGAGCTCTAATTTCGAATCACAGTACACTGTGGACGCGAATTCGATAAAATATGACTTGATCCACTCGACTTTCAAAGGCGACATCCTGAAGAAATTGAACGACGGTACTTTGGTGACATTGCCCTTCGAATTGAACATATTACAGGACAACAATGTGCGCTTGAGAATTGACGAGTTGAAAAGGGTACAGGGCGATGTAGCGGTTGAAGATTCCCGATTGGCCAAGCGCAGGTTCAACGAGGCCTATAAATATGCGCTCAAAGACCACGGGAATCTGCTAAAGTTCTTGGATGATGACGTGGAGTTGAAATATGAGAAATTTGACGACCGTACAGTGATCGATTACGGTGCAGATTTGGAGCACCAGTTGATCTTGCAATATAACCCGTTCAAATTGACGCTTTCATTGGAGAAAGATCCCGTATTGGTGTTGAACGATGCAAATTTCATGAATTTCGAGCACTGGAGACCGCAAATCGAGAACGATACCGTCAATTTGTCTCCATATGAGTCCGATTTCAACATGTTTAAAGACAATTTCAAGGATTCCAAGGGTGACAGGTTGCCTTTCGGTCCAGAAAGCATCCTGATGGACGTGGCATTCCATGGGATCAACCATATCTACGGTCTCAGTGAGCACGCTTCGCAGAACTTGGAGTTGCACGACACTGTCAACAGTGACAAAGATCCGTACAGGTTGTATAATGTAGACATCTTCGAGTACGAAGATGAGAGTCAGTTCCCCATGTATGGGAGCGTTCCCTTTGTAATGGGCACCTCAGAGAAGTACAGTGCGGGCTTCTTCTGGATGAACGGTGCCGATACCTATATAGATGTAGACAAATCGTACAAATCTCTGCCAGGTTCGTCTCAGCAGGTGTTGCAGTTAGACCCTGAATCCAGCACTTTGACACATTGGATCTCCGAAAACGGAATTGTGGACTTGATTTTGATCGTGGCCAAGAATCCGCTGCAGATCAACAGGAAATACGGAAATCTTGTCGGAAATGCAGATTTACCACTGTTGTTCAGTCTCGGATACCACCAATGCCGCTGGAATTACAACGACCAGTTGGATGTCTTGGACATCCACGGCAAGTTCGACGCCAACAACATCAGCTACGACACCATCTGGCTCGATATTGAGTACACGGACTCTAAAAAATACTTCACCTGGAAAGATGAATTGTTTCCAGACCCCATGCAAATGTTGTCGCAGTTAGACGAAACCGGACGTAACTTGGTTCTGATCATCGATCCGCATATTAAGACTGGATATGACGTCAGCAATGCCATCGAACTGAAGTCGTTGGGGATCCAGAACTCCGATAATGGCAACACATACCATGGCCACTGCTGGCCCGGAGAAAGTGTCTGGATCGACACCTTGAACCCGGACCTGGTGAAGTATTGGGCCACGTTGTTTGCCAACTCCTCCGGGAACCTGTTCATCGGCACATCGTCGAATTTGCACTTGTGGAACGACATGAACGAGCCGTCGGTGTTCAACGGGCCCGAGACTTCTGCTCCAAAAGATTTAGTCCACTTCGGTGGCTGGGAGCACAGATCTGTCCACAATATCTACGGGTTGACGTTCCACGAGGCCACTTATGACGCTTTGGTTCAGAGAAATCCGAGCCAGAGACCATTTATCTTGACCCGGTCGTTCTATGCCGGCTCTCAGCGCACGTCTGCCATGTGGACCGGCGATAACATGTCTAAATGGGAGTATTTGAAGCTCTCGATCCCAATGAACATGAACCAAGGTTTAGTGAACTTCATTTTCAGCGGAAGTGATGTTGGGGGGTTTTTTGGGAACCCTTCAAAGGAGTTGTTGACTAGATGGTACCAAGCAGGTATCTGGTATCCCTTTTTTAGAGGCCATGCGCATATAGATTCGCGTAGAAGAGAACCGTGGGTTGCAGGCGGCGAGTACACCGACGTGATGAAAGACGTTATAGATCTCCGTTACAAGTTGTTGCCCACTTTCTACACTCTGTTCTACGAAAATGCCGTGTCTGGGTTGCCTTTTTTGAAGCCCATGTTCTACGAAGCACAGTCTGAGTATCTGTACACTGTTAGCGACCAGTTCTTGATCAGCGATGCCGGGTTATTGGTCAAGCCGATCACCGAGGAAGATGCTAAAGAGGTGTCTGTCTATTTCCCCGATGATGCCGACTATTTCGACTTTTATACCCACAAATTGGTGTCTTCGCAGGAACAGGTTTACAAAATCTCCGAGGTAACGTTACAGACTTTGCCGGTTTTCTACAAGAGTGGGCACATAATCCTGACAAAAGAGAGACACAGAAGGTCTTCGAGGTTGCAGAATTTCGATCCGTACACGTTGACCGTGGTTTTGGATCGCGACGGACATGCCCAGGGCAAGTTGTACATCGATGACGGTGAGAGTTTCGATTACCAAAAAGGCGAATTTGTGCTTGTGCACTACCAAACCCAGAACGGAAACCTCATTTCGAAGGTCAACTACGGTGCTCAAGATTCAAAGCTCCATCGGTTTTTGGCCAATATACAAGTGGAGCGTATCGTTGTGATCAGTGCTCACTCAGATGATGTGGTGATCAAGAAACCGAATCTCTCCATAGGTGAGAATTGGAAAGTTTCCCTCTCTATATAGGTTAATCGGTGATATGTCATTTTCAGTTTTGACTACGCTTCAGATTCGGGAATCCCTTCCACTCAATATACGGAAAGCTATATCAATGGACCTCTGCTCCCTCTGGTGATATAGTCACTGAATATCTAAAAGCTCTCATACATAAAAATTGGTTTTCCTCTTTTATATAGTTTCATTCTACGAATCTTCAATTCCATTCTCAACTACAAAGATCCAAATACAAAGATCCATTTTAACCGCTATACATAGGTATTTATTTTAGTAACCAGCGCTCACTCTAACGACAATTGCAGAGGCCGATGTTGTCTCGCTCTAGAGAGTTCTTTCCAAATCTATGAAATCTCTATACACCTCAGCATTAACATTCTTACCAATCCTATTGCCGATATTGCGTCTCTTGTCGTCGTTCAAGTTCAAAAAACTCCGCACAATGTCGAAATCCAAGATCGGTCTTGAAACTGTAGTGCTGGCAACACTTAGACAGTTTTTGAGATGCATAGGCAATTCACCATGTCTGTTCATCTTTGGGTTTAACCCAAAAGTAGTGTACTCTTTGTCAATGATCTGCTGCTGGATGATGTAGAAGTTCCTATACGACGATTCCGTGATCGGAGTCACTTTGTAGATGGAACCGTCGAGATTTGTCCCGATACACTGGAATTTGTCCGTGCCGATATTCTTGTCAAACTCTTCGTACTTGTGGAATCTCTTCAACAGCGTAGTCATGGAGTTCAACTTGAAAATCGCTTTTCTGATCAACCTCTGGCCCATTTGCGAGGTTGGATCGTCAGGATCGTACTGGAGCAAGTGCAACACGTTGTCGCTATCCAGAATGAGAATGTACAACTGTTTGTCATAGATGATGAAATCTACACTTTGCACATCCAATTTCAACTGGTCTTTCCCGAGCAAGATACAGCGGTATGGCTCTGCATCGAATCCCAACAACCAGGCACTTTCCAGAGTGTCACTGACGACAATCAAGTCCTCAAACGTCTTGACATCAGTCACATACAGGGATGTGTCGTAGAACAGGACCGGCATCACAGTGTTATCATCCTGCAAATCACGTACCAACAACTTGGGTCCTTGCGCAGTCAATATTCTGCCACTGACCCCAGTGATGGCAGTGACAGCACCTTTAGTATCCTCTTCGAAAACCGGCTTGAACTTGTGGTTTGTTTCAGGCTTCCCAGGCTCCGGAATAATGCTGATAATCTCCAAGATCTTGAATCTTCCATTGGACGACAAGTCCTCTGTCCTCACTTTGGCGCTTCCAACGACAATGAACTCCTTCTTGATCCCCGTATGTGTCTTGGAGACGTCCAAGAACATGGACCTCACTGTGAGTCCCAACTCGTTGTCTTCCAACCCGACTTCGTCAATTACAGACCATTTCATTGGGGATACCAACTTGACACTGGACTTGAACGTCTTTCCACGCATGGTTTTCGACTTGTCGACCCCGTAAATCGGATTCCCGTTCTCATCTAGGGCATCGTAGTCGATTTCTTTGAAACACGAAACGACAAACATGTTGGAGAACTTGTGGTACTCGATCGCTTTGATGGTCTCATCTGGAGACACCAAATTCGAGTATTTGGTGATCGGTAGACGGTTCGTGAGATCTTGTTGGGGGTCCAACTCCACGATTCTGGCACTCTTGTTGTCATCTATAAACATCAAACCGTTGCTCACCTTGTCGTTTGAGAAACTGGCCATGGAAACCGAGTTCAAGTTCGTGAATTGGTGCACTTTTGGAAGAGATCTGGCGGTCTTCATGATACAATAAGTCTTGACACCGGTGACAAGGACACAGTTCAAGCCGCTCAAATTCTCAAAGGGAATCAAGTTTCTCTCGATCTTTGTACCTGCTGGATATGCGTTATCTGGGGCACCTGTCATTTTCAACGTGGCCAATTCGTTGATCTTGAAAAACTCGTTGGTGGATCCGTTGTCGAAAAGTTTGTACAAGATGATCTGTCCACCAACGGTCAAGATCACAAGGTACTCTTCTTTATCATGGACGTCACCTAATTCGCAGACAGTGATACTCTTGATCTGGGGGTCGGGAACACCCTCTTTGTTCACTATCATGAGCCCGATGGTCAAATACTGGCTCAAGTTCTCGGCACCATTCAACTCAAAGATCTTTTCGCCGTGGTCTCTCCGGAACAACAAGATCCTGTTATCCAGGGTGATCAACACGAATAAGGGAATTCTGGAATCGGTTTTCGAATCATTCACAACATTATCTTCGTGGTCTCTCTTGACACCCCCAAATTTGACGTTGTTGAGCAATGACGACACGACTATAGTACCAGTGGTGATGATCAAGTCGTTCAACAATTTGGGCAACTGGATCTTGCTGAACTCGTATTTCTTCAAATCTTTCACCTCCTGTCTCATCTTCAGAAGCTTGTCCTTGATCTCTTTGGTCCTTTTCTTCTTATTTTCCGCCTCAAACAGCTTGAAGTCTCTCAACAGTGACAACACGTCGTTCTCTTTCAACTCAAAGGACGCAACTTCACCGTCTTGGAACGTGATCAAGATCAAGTCGTTGAACGAGTATCCAAAGACGATCTCAACCTCGAAAGCGAGAGTCGTCAAGATGTGGAAGTTGTAGTCGTACAACTTGATGGCCGTGGTTGTCACTTGCAAGATCTTGTCGTTGTTGAACTTCGTGAGGAAAAGCGTGATCTCGTTGCCGTTGAAGTCCGCAGTGAAGAATTTCTTGTAGTTGTCATTGATCTTGAAGATCTCCGTCTTGTAGTTGTCGAAATTGGTCGTCACCAAGTAATCTCCTCTGTCGTTGGAGTCGTTCACGGTCCAGATTCTGTTCACGTTGGAAAACTTCAAACACGACTTGACTATTGGTCGTATTGTCGGGTTCACCACAGATATTGAAGATCCACGCGAGTGGCCAGTGCTGGCCACGATACAATTCTCTTTATAATTAGGATTGGGCAAGCCCAACACCTTGGGATTGGCCGAAGGCTGAGCCATGGCAAAGCTCGTGATGGGACCGTAGTTGGGCAACGAATCTGTGACTTGGAACGTCAAATCTTGGATATCTATGACTTTTTCAGCGGGTTTAGAGGTGCTGTCGTCAGAATATATGTCCATGTCTTCGTTATTTTCGTCACTTGGAGCTGGCAGGTCGTCCTGGGCCAGTTGCTTTTCAGAAGTCACACTGTAATGTAGCAAAATACTGTCGCTACCATCACAAGCCACAAAGATCAAGTTGTTCTGCAAAAGAGTCGTGGAGTTCACCTTGGTAAAGGTCAACTCTTCGTCCAAGTCAACTCTCTCGAACGATATGTTCTTCCGCTTGTTCACTGGGAACTGGACGGTGTAAATCGCATTGGCATTCCCGTCAATGAGCAAGAGCCTGTCGTTGAAGAACTCTCCGATATAAGTGTCTTCCAATTTCACGTTCAAGCTCGAGGAGTCTTCCAACTTGAAATCCGTGCAATCTCTATAGAACTCGTTCACCCCGACACCGGAGCAACCACCGTTAGGATTTACGTGGATCAACTGGTTGCAGCCGATGAGCAATAGCCCGTCAATGGGCTTCAGGAGCTCTTTCAACTGGAAAGTGTCGTATGGTAAGTGGTCCACGTCTATAATAGCCGTCGAAGTCTTGTTCCCAAGGTCCAACGACAACACCAACAACCTCGTGGTGTCTTTCTTCAACGGTAACGAGCCACTCCAGGTGGGTTCTGGCTGGAACAACACCGCCAATGTCGGCTCGTTATAGTTGTGCAAGAAGGCGATATCGACGATATTACGGATGGATTTGTCCAATTTTGAGGCTGCCAAGATGAAAGAAGCCGAGGTGATGTCGGAACTCGCGATCGGTAACGAGGTCGGTTCGTAGTCGTCCATATTCTGGTCTTCTTCCTCCTCCTGGTTGAACGGGAGGAAACAGAGCGAATCTTTGTAATGTAGCACGGCACACTGGTTATTAGGGTCCACTTTGAAGGCAATTTGTGAGTTGTCATCGTTGTCGTTGGTGATACTTTGCAAAAACTGCTCATAATAGTGCAAACTCCTGGCCATGACCTCGAATCTGTAGTGGTCCCATTTCAACAACACCGTCTTGGCCCTCTTGAAAGTGATCAACAAGTAGTCCAATTTCGATTCCCGCGTGCGGATTTTCCTCATTTCGGCAATCAGGCCCTGTAATTTGTACTCTGTGACCAATTTCAACTTCATCGAGGACTTGAGGATCTCAAATATCTGGATCAAAGTGCCTTTGGAGACAATCAAGTGCTCCTTGTGTTCGTCGATGAAATGGCATGACAACGACCGCGTGACCTGGGTCGGGTCGAAAATCTGGTGGTAGAGATCCATTGGGTGGATTTATGGAGCCAGGGTCTCGTTGTGATTCAGCAGGTTGAGCTAGCTAAGCGCCAATGTCTTGAATCGTCAACTACCAGGACCAACTTTTCACAAAGGTGAAAAAAATAAAGGTGACAAATTGGATTCTGTGCACGACTTTTTTATCACAAAAAAGAGGGTACAGGGGTGTTTGAGGAATAGTAATTACAATTAACTACAAGTGATGCAAATATATGTATAAGTAATCATTTCGTGTAGCCGTAATAAGTGGCATCCAATCTCTTCATCAAGTGCTCGAGAGCAGTTATCAGTCTGCCGTTTTTCTCAGCGTCGTGCGAGGCACCTCTGCCTTTCACCAGCTTGACCTTCTCACTAGGAACAGGTGACAAAGACGTCTCCAGCTCAGGATGGCTGAAGAAAACAATGCTGTATCTACTCTTTCCCGAGGCCTGGAAATCTGAAGGAAACTTAACTCTGTGGACGGTGGATCTGAGAATCCCATTGGTCCAGTAACTCAACTGGTCGGCAATGTTCACCACCAAAGGTGCAGCAGCTCCAGCCAGTTCGTATTCTGGAGAAGCAGGCACAAATGGCACAGGGGTCCATTTCTTCGTGATAGGTGACAAGATCTCAAGTCCTTTGGACTGTAACTCCAAATGCTGGAACAACAACGTGACACCTCCGTAGTCGGTGTGCAGACCTGCCCTGACGACTTCCTCTGGGTTCAAAGACTGCGAAGATGGGTAATGTAAGAATCTGAGTGCACTTCCAGATGGCTCACTTGGTCTGTGCCTATCGGTGAAATAGTTGGCCCCTCCAGCCTTTGGATCGATCTCCAAGGCCATTGCCAACAAGTAGAGCATTCTGCGCACATTTTGGTGCATCTTGACGATGGCCGATTTCACGGTCTCGATTCTCTGCAGATCGTCTGTGAAGAAGCTAGGAACATTCTGATTGGCATTTCCGGTCTGGAGGTCCAATTTGGCGAAATTGAATGCCTCTTTTGGGTCACCTCTGGCCTTGTCAGGGTTCAGTTCGTCCAAATTTTCGACCCCAAAGTCCGAATACCCGCAATTTTCAGCCCCAATTTTGAACTGTTTCTTGTATTCGTGTGGTAAGTCGAAAAACCCGATTCCGGTTTCAAATAACGCTTCCACTTCCAGTTGTGTGAACCCATGGCCTTCAATCATGAGAAATCCCTGTTCAGAAGCCGCTTTTAACAACTCATCGGCAGTGGCTCTGTCGGTTTTTGATACGTCAATCACTTGTAATGGATTTTCGATCTGTTCTACTGGCATCTTGGATATGGAGATGCAAGTGAACAAAAGATTCCGGCCACGGCGCTTTTTAAGTACTTAGCACCACCGTCGTAAACTTTTCCTCTTTCATCAAGATTCTTATCAGTAAATTTTTTCATCCCCTTTTCCGCCGGAGATATCATGATAAATGCGATAGCGAACAATAGTGAGACGTGGGGGAGCTCGCAAATTCAGGTGCGATGCGATGGGGTCAGAGTAGTGTTTGTGGTCAAGAGAATACATGTGCGATTTGGGGGTGATTTGGGGGCGATTTGGGGTGATTGTGAGCTGCGATAGTGATAACTTCCTGGCCTGGGCCTGGCTATCGGGTAACTAAAGCCGTAGCATGAATGTAGTGCAGAACTGCCAAGCACGCACTTATCCGGATTCCTGTTTCAATTCGATCCTGATACCCTGACTAGTCCTGGGGTTTAAGGTAGTTCGATCTGGGTTTGTTCTGCACCGATGACTATCTCGACGCTTGTCGGCTTAAATCACCATGTAACGTTGCATTGTTTTCTCTGTCGGTTTGACCAGTTCAGTGCTTTTGACGGAATAACTTATGCTTTTTGCGTCAATGCCAGGTGATATGAGATGTCCATAGAATAGTGGCCACCGGAGCGTCATACCCTGGACTGTATCATCTTCCTGTCTTCTGGCCTGCCTTGCAATTCCAGCACCTTCCTGGTCGTGCACAATGGATCAATTTGTACAAAAAATTTTCTTCACCCAAATCATTTTCTCTTCTCATCTTCTCTCTTCGCTCCTATACCATCTCATCTCAAACTCAAAATAGGCACTGGAAATGGCTGACACTATAGAATTATCCAATTTGCACAGCGTGGATGGATCCTGCACAATCAGTTCCCATAATATCGACATTGTGACGTCAGTGACTGGCCCAATCGAGTCAAAACCAAGACAAGAACTCCCTCAAGAGGTGGCTTTAGAAGTGGTGATAACCCCCCTGGTGGGGCCCGCTCTGACCAAAGAGAGGTTACTCGAAGACAAATTGAAGAAAATCCTCGCCAGAGTCATCAGTACACATACTTACCCCCGCCAACTCATACAAATAGTGGTGCAATTTTTGAGAAACAGTGACACCGATGCCGTTCAGACTTTGAAATACGCAATAAACTCGTCATATTTGGCATTGATCGATTCTGGAGTGCTGTTGAAGACGTCGTATTTGGCCACGCTGTGTATCTTGACGGAAGCCGGGTTGAAATTCGACTTTACGGGCGAAGAGGCTGCCAATCTGGCCTCTTTCTTGGTGGTTTACGACTTGAAGAATGGATTGTGCAATGATTTGATCTTGTTCGAGAGCTTTGGCGATGATTTACAAGAGAAGTTGATTGACCAAGTATTGGAGTCGAGTCGACAGGATATTGAGAGTTATAACAAGGAGGTGAGGAAAGTGATACAGAACCAAGTGAACAAGGACTATATTTGGAAATGAGAAGTGAACCAAGGGACTTCGAAGTATTGAAAATGTGTTTATATACTCATGCATTGGAATCAGAGTAAAGATGTGCAGACGTTCAAATTTATTAGCTGAAATGTCAGAGAAGCGTTCATATTTATATGCTCATGGAACGACAGAATGATAGAAGTGATTAGATGTGTATGCTTCTAACTTGAAGTACAGAATGATTCCGCAAACACATGAAGAGATCACAGAATCACTTACACTCATGACTCCGTAGAGGTGCTAGTAGTACAAAATTATGAGAAAAGTTCCTGATATATTTCTCATAATTCAATCACAAAACTACATCCAAATACAGAAAATCGTTGGTATTTATATGTATATGTATCACAATTTCAAGTTCTCCAAGTTCTTGATCGTAGCTGTCAACCCGTCAATCTCCGCCTTGTTCTTCTCAATCTTGTCAATGTTGGTCTTCTGCACTTCAGCCGAGGCCTTGTCAGTATAACCTGGCGCATTGACAGCCTTCTGGATGGATTCTCTGGCCTTTTGCAACTTGGCCAACTTTGACTCGGTCTTTTTGATCTCCAGATCGATATCGATCTCTCCTTTCACCAAAACGTGGACGTTACACTCTGGAGTGATGCTCAGCAAGGCACAACCGTCTGGCAACTCTGAAAGTGTCTTGACAACGCCGATCTCGTTGACGGCTTTGATCATCGATACAATGGACTTCTTCTGGTCAGAAGCGGTGGTGAAAATGGTCTCGTTCTCGGATTCGACAAACACTTTACCGTTTTTCAAGATGTTGTACTGGGACAAGAGCGATCTCAAGCCCTTGGTGATCTCCAAGACCAACTCGTAACGGTTTAAAGCGTCTTCGTTGTCCCATTCAGAGTTCGAGGTCGGGTATTCGCTGATGACAATGGATCTTGTGTCATCACCTTCACGTCTAGGCAATCTCTGCCACATCTCTTCGGTGATAAATGGCATGAATGGGTGGATCAACTTCAAAGCCTGGTCGATACAGGTGTACAAAGTGTCCTTGGCAGACTTCTTCTCGACGTCTGAGCCCTCCAAGATCAAGTACTTGGAGTTTTCAATGTAAACGTCACACAAATCGTACCAAAACAGGTAAATGGCGTCAGCAGCCTGCGAGAACTCTCTCTTGTCCAAGGACTCGTTCAACTTGGCAGAAGTGGCGGACAACTTGTGCAAGATCCACTTCTCCACCAAGGACTCGTGGCCCGTCAACTTTCTGAACTCGGCAGGTGGCTTGTAGTCGTCTCCCAACCTCATCAAGGCGAATTTCGTGGCCTGGTAGATCTTGTTACAGAATTTTCTGTACCCCTCGACTCTCAAGATGTCCAAATTGATGTCTCTTCCACCAGTAGTGTAGGCACACAAGGCGAATCTCAAGGCATCGGTACCACATTCCGGAATACCGTTAGGATACGACACCTTCTGGCCCTCTGAAGCCCGGGCAATCTCTCTCGGGTCCATGTTTCCCAAGTGCAACTTCTTCTGCAAGTCCTCCAAGGAGATACCGGCAATCACGTCCGAGGGGTCGACAACGTTACCCAAGGATTTGGACATCTTCCTGCCCTGGGCGTCTCTGACCAACGAATGGCAAAACACTTCTTTGAACGGAACGTCCCCAGTCATCTGGACACCCAACAAGATCATTCTGACGACCCAGAAGAACAAGATATCCCAGCCGGTCTCCAACATGGACATCGGGTAGAAGGTTTTCATGTCCAGAGTCTGATCTGGCCAGCCCAAGGTGCTGAAGGGCCACAATCCACTCGAGAACCACGTGTCCAACACGTCCTCGTCCTGGCGCAACGTGAACTTGACACCCGGGAATTTTTTGAGCGCCTTGTCGTGTGCCTCCTGGTCATTACGGCCACTGACCCAGAACTCTCCGTCGTTTTCGTCATTGTTCTGGCCCTCAATGTCTACATAGTACACTGGACATCTGTGGCCCCACCACAACTGTCTCGAGATACACCAGTCCTGGATGTTCTCCAACCAGCGGAAGTACTCCGCCTCGGAGGTCTTGGGGTGGATCTTGACCTGGCCCTCTTTGACGACTCTGATGCCCTCTTTAGCAGCCTCCGACTGCGCGACCCACCATTGCGGTTTCAAGTATGGCTCAATGACGTCACCGGAACGCGAGCAGATCGGGATTGTCATCTCGTTGTCCTGCTGCCCAACGAGCAAGCCCTTCTCTTGCAACTTCTCGATGACCAATTTTCTGGCGTCGAATCTCTTGACACCCTCCCATTCTGGGCCACAGTTCTCGTTCAACAACCCGTTGTCTGTCAAGATGTTGACAAACTCCAAATTCTGGCGCTTCCCGGTGTTGTAATCGTTGTTGTCGTGGCCCGGGGTGATCTTGACAGCCCCAGTTCCGAATTCCATGTCCACCAGCTCAGAATCGGTGACAATCGGGATCTGCTTGTCCAAAAACGGATGCTGGACAAACTTGCCGTGTAAATGCGTGTACCGCGGGTCGTTTGGGTGCACTGCGACCCCGGTGTCCCCGAAGATGGTCTCTGGACGGGTCGTTGCAACGACCAATTGCTCGTCCGAGCCGACAACTGGGTACGCAAACGACGTCAAGACACCGAATTCGATCTTGTCGTCGTAGCCAGGCACAGCCAACAACGTCCGGCCAGTCACGGCCTTGTTGTCGACCTCCAAATTGGACAACGCAGTGGTCAAGGCGACAGACCAGTTGATCAACCGCGAGGCACGGTAGATGACACCCCTTTCGTGCAACGTGACAAACGTCTCCACGACGGCTTTGCTTCTGGCGTCGTCCAAGGAGAACAGTTCTCTGGACCAGTCGTACGAGGCCCCCAACAGCTGGAACTGGCCCTTGATCTTGGCATGGTACACCTCTTTCCAGTCCCACACCTTCTCTACAAACAGCTCTCTGCCGTAGTCATGTCTGGTCTTCTTCTCCTTGCTCCAGACGGTTTTCTCCACGACGGACTGCGTGGCAATGCCCGCGTGGTCAAACCCCGGCACGAACAACGTCGTCTTGCCCTTCATACGGTTGTACCGGATCAAGGCATCCTGGATCGACACGGTCAAGGCGTGGCCAATGTGCAACGCCCCAGTGACGTTTGGGGGTGGCGCCGGGATGCTGAACACACCTTCGGGCTTGATCTTGCCCTCGGCGGTCAACTGCGGCTTGAAGAACCCCTCTTTGCACCACCACTCGTACCATGATGACTCAATGTTCTTCGGGCTATACGCCTTCAAGGCCGGGTCGTCCAAGGGCAGCAACACCTTCTTTTCGCCGGGAACCGTCTTGTCCACAAACTCCGGGACGATCTCGGCGTCTTTCTTGGCGTCCTGCTTCTTCTTGGTGTTGGCTTCCAGGTTGGCGTTTAACTGGGCCTGTTTCTTCTTCTTGGCCTCGAATTTGGCCAACTTCTCCGCCTGTTTGCGCTCTTTCTCTAGTTGTTTCGGGGTTTTCGGGATCTGCTGATCAGGCGCCGTTATTTGGGCGCTTTTCTCGGTCTCACTCATCCTGGATGTGCTGAAAAGGGTCTAGGGGGTAGATGATGTTAGTACTAAGCGCTCTGATTTGGAAAAAAATTTTCACTCTTTCTCATAGTGAGATGGCGCTATTACTCACTTTTCTCCACAGACTGGGGCTTTTTCGGGAAAGAACTCTATATGTGGCTGGTCTGTACTGGAGGAACAGAAGGGACATCAACAGTACCAATTGCACTTTTTGTAGGTTTGTGGATGTGGAAATGAGTCACTGGTGGTGGTGGAGAGATTTGGCTTCGTTTTTCTGTGCCGGATTGGGATTTGTGCGTGCACGACTTTTGGCGGGGTTATACGATACATGGCACGATATGGCACGATATGGCACGATAGATGGCACGATCTCATGAAAATGGCATTTATTAGCATTACGTATGGCTCAGGCTGGTTGAACGGCTATGGTTCACCGAATTTGATACTCTGCTCATCACCCACGACAACTACTTCTTCTTCCCCTTCCCCTCGTCCTGCTCCATCAACGACAACCGCATCGCCTCCTCGATCATCCGCTCCTCCAACTCCAAGGTGTCTGACCGGTTCCGCCGCAACCTCCCGCTTTCATACGCACTACGTACACTAGACCCGGAAAGATCGTTATGGTCATAGATCAACGAAGTCGCATGGATAGCACTCGCCAGCAGCGATCTCCTCACCAATCTGAGCCTGGCGTTCTTCAACTTGGTTGCCCAGTCCGGTCTGATCAAATCTGTCGTGATTACACCGGCTCCAGTGGCCGGTAACGAGCCCTGTCTCCTTCTGTTGACCCTTTCTCCACCTTCCAGCGGCAGATTGGGCTCGTTTGGCCCCAGATTGTCTCCGTTGAGCGTCACATGCTTCGGAGGCGTCCCCATGGCAGACCTGGTCTTGTTAATGGCGTCTCCGATCGACGTCGACACCAGACTGTCGTCGAATTCCTCCGCTATCGTGGTCGTCGTGTTGTTCTTGTAACTCGACGGGTACACCCCGTCAGCCCCTGTCCTGAATCCAGGTGGATAGTACGTGACACCAAAGTCCGGCATCGCACAGAACGGACATTTGGCACTCTCGCTGATCAACAGCTCGGGGTTCTCGGTATCTGTCTCGTTTCCCTCTTCGTCGTGCGGCGGATGCGGGTCCAACCGCTTGATCTGCACAAAACACTCGGAGCATATCGGCTGGATACAGCACCGGCTGATATTTAGATACGGCGGGTAGTAAACGAAACAGATCGGGCATTCTTGGGCCTCGCGATAGAGCTTTAACTGCAAATCTCTCGATGCCAAATGTGGAGATTTCTTTATGGCCTTGTCGTGGTTGTATTTCTGCTGCGAGGCATTTTGCCATTTCGTCATCTTCAGCTTCACCTTTTCGCGGGACTTCTTGTTCTCCATCTTCCGCAAAGAATGGCTCGACCGCCGGATCTTGTGCAAGTCCATGTCTTCTTCTTCATCTTCGTCGTCGTCCTGTATCTCCAGATGCAACTCCACGGCATCCAAAACCGCCAACAACTCGTCATCTGTCCAGGAGTCGTCGAAATCCTGCAACGGTGTGTAAAAAGGCGCCAATTTCCGCTCCACTATCAACGATCTGACGATATCCGTCCGGTAGTCCAAATTCGATTTGTACGTCCCATATGGTGCAAGATACCCTCCATCGACGGACTCTTCATATCTAACGACCAAATTCCATGCGTGTTCTTCGCGCTGTTTCTGTTTCTCGCGTTCTTTTTTCAATTTCTTCGCTATTGCGGCCGGCGGGGCGAATGGGAGTTGCACATTGGCCCCAGATAGAGTGGCAGAGCCGGTACTAAGGCCCCTTGGGCGTCTGTTGTCCAGCTCCTTTGTCGCAGCGTTTCCCATGGTTAAGTGTATGGATGTGTGATCTGTGCTACTTTTGGGCTGCTCTTGGGCTGATTTCCAGTGTGCAAGTGTCAGATGAAACACTCTTTCAAAACATCAAATCTCTGGAGTGTTATTTTATTCACTTTTTTTACTTGAGATTTTCAACTTTTTCCTTGTGATTTTACATGTGGTGTATGATAATTACATACGAAATCCACTCGAAAGTAATGGCCGAGGGCAGTGTCGGAGGCAGCCGAGGGTGGCCGAGGTGGCGGCGAAGGTGGCAGGGCGGGATCGTGGGCGAGTGATCTTGAATGCGGAGTCACGGATTCATGTATGACCCGCATCGGGCCAAATGCACCAAATGCGGAGGAACAAGTGCATACAGTATGCTGGAGTCTATTGAGTGGTACTTTGTAGTATTGGTATCTAGAACATTGGCATTTAGAACTACATCGGTCTTAACAGCTACCATAGAACAGTCACTGAGAACAGCTGACCCTTCTGTCCACGCCTCAAGTGCGTCACCGTTTCACCTGCGCATCTCACCCATCATCCCGTTTCATGTCTTTCACCCAACTAAGCTTATTTCCGACCTATCCCCCAAATCGTCGCAATCATACTCGGCAATTAAAACTCCGCCCGCAATTTTTCCATTTTCCTCTTTTGGATTTTGTGGGGTGCGGGCCCGAGGAAAAATCCCTTTTTCATAGATGCGTTATTCCGTACCCAAACAGCATCAGGATCGCAAAGAGGATGAGCAATGTGGTAAAGATGCTCATCACAAGCGCTATAAGCTTGTACTTCCTGTCAATGGTCCCGATCCGGTCGTCCAAGGCCCCCACCAGGATTATCAAGTAAAATGGGGGGATTAGTATAGACAACATCAATAGTAACCTAATTCTGCTGTCAGGACATCTGGTGTCCTGCTGGTGGTAGTAATGGTTCGGGAACACGTTCTCAATTTTTTCAAACGTGAATTCTTCGTAGCTGCTCGAGTCCGAGTGCGAAAAGTTACGTGCCGGTCTGATCTCGGCAGATTCCGCATCGGCACTATAATATGACTCGATCGACTGTGTGCTCTTCTGCTTCGCCTGGTAGACTGCTGGAGGAGACGGCTGGAATCGCACATTGTACTGCTGCAATTGCGCATTTTCGCTCGATTCCACCGGTATCCTAGCATGTGTGTGCCTTGTCGTGGGGATCTCGGTCTTTAGATTTACGGTATCTGTGGAGACATTTGGTTCCCCCAATTCGGTTACCGGTGAGTGCTGTCTTGTGAACGGTTTCTTGAACTCTACTCTTTTAGAATCGGTAGATATCACCGACTGCACCAGTTTTGTCCTTTCAAACGACACGATTTCCGCTTTCCCCAACACGCTCTTGGACTCGTCTTCAAGAATATTGGTCAATTGAGACGTGATTGTGAAATCTGCTTCGTGCAAATCTTCCGAAGATTGCTGTCTTTTCGAAACACCAACATTTTCGGCACTCGGCTGCTCGCTCAACAAGGCTGTCAACAACTCCTGCGTGGAGACTGTGGAACTGTTCCTATATAAATTCGAAGTAGATACTGAAGTATTGTGAGATTCGTCCGAGACTCCGCTCCCACTGCCACTATTTCCGCTATTACTATTGTTACTGTGCACTGTGATGTCTTTCATTGGAGATTTCACTTTTGAGACGTGTTTTTTCGTCTCTAGGCGACGTTTGTAAGACATTATAGAAGATGCAGTGGAGTTGTTGCCGTGAGTGTATCCCAAAGCGTTCTCCTTTGACTCATCGATGGGTGTTTCTCTTGCCGAGAGCCTCGAATGCCTGCTCTGAACTTTCGCTCTTGCCATTTGCTTCCTGGGGCTTGGACTGGGCTCTATATAGACGTCGATCAAATTATTCACAGCCTCCGATTTGAAGGCATCGTTGTCGTCGTTGAAGTAGCTCAATGGTCTCCTAGACGGTGTCAGTACACCACTGCTGTGCTTTGATGACTCTGATGTCATCGCCACAGGCGTAGGCGTACGGTTCTTGAGGTCTAAGTGGCTCTTTGCATCGTGGAACCCAACAGCTTCTTCCAATCTGGAGAGATCCGAAATGGACCCTGAATCGTTGAGCCAGTCGCTTCTGGAATCTTCTTCTTCTTCTTGCTCTTCTATCTGCATTTGCGAGCTCACATCTGGCACCATCCCGGGCTTGGTAGAGTGGAATACAAAACTGTCTTCTCTTGAAAGCCCTTTCTTTTGGCCCAGAGCCGTCTGCCGTGTAGGTGTGGTCAAATGGGTCAGAATCGACTGTGAAGAACTGAACACATTCGTCTGGTTTGTAGTCTGGGTGTTGGAATTCGGGATCAATGGACTGCTTGTCTCACTTTCATCTGTCTCTGCTTTCACCTTCTTGGAGGGGCTTATCAAGTTCAACAAGTTCATCTCCACAGCGGTATATCTGATCCTGGAATTGAGCTTTACGATACTCTTGATGGTTCTCGCTGTCTCTCTGACCACTCACAACTATATATATCCCTGCAACGGACCTGTCACTGCCAATCGGTGCACTGCTGAAGAGATGTTATTGTTTACAAATTTTCTGTTTTGGTTTTTTCCATTTCCGGCCACTTGCAGGATGGCTCCATTAGCCGATCGGCAGTGACTGGTCTGTGCATGAAGCGATGTCGTGCCGATCCTTGTTCAGAGTGACAGAGCATCTGGACTCCGGTGCTGTTTTTTGATATCTGGAGGTTGGTGCTTGTTTGTGGCTTTTGACGAATTTGAGAAAGAGGGTGGAAAAAAATATTTGAGCCGCACGAGTGCACAGGTTTCTAATGTGAAGTTGCCTTGGCCGTCTGGCAGGCATGGAGAGTGCAATCCGGATTGGGACGTGCAGATGTTGTTTAGGTTCGCAGTTGCAGATGTTCCAGTTGGATCTTACTGAGGCCAGTGCCGATCTCTGCTTCATATATAGTCATCGTGTTAGTAGAGAAAAGAGGGTAACGGTAAGGGTGTATCCCCATTACGGCTTTTTGGTGGGAGGACAAAGATGATAGAAGCATCTGGATGTACATATTATGGCCATCGCTAAGCAGTTGAATTTGACTATCTGTGCCATCGCACACCACTAAACCATTGACAATACGAGAGAGCACCAAATATCAACAGTCGTTAATGTTCTTTATTGTAATATACATCGTAACTACGGCACATACTCATGCCATTGGCCCATCTACGGGTATGCTCAATCAGCCCATCTACGGCGGATAACTGTTATTGTTATTGCCAAATGTCGGAGGCAATCCGCTCGACTGCGACGAGGGCTCTTCATTGGCTAGCACCTGAGATGCAAGCATCCCTAGCGTGTTCAACATGTTCTTGCCCGACTGTTGAGAGTCAGAATACTGGCTCTGCGATGCCACAATGGAATTTCTACCCGATGAAGACTCCGATTGCGACGGATTCGAGCTCTGTGATTTATACGTATCCAATTTTCTCAAGAGCTTCGAATTCTTCAACTTCAAATCTTTAAACTTGCCATATTTCAAGTTTTTATAATATTTGATCAACTTCATGTTCTTTTCGTTCAAAGTGGAGTTCTCAGCCACTAACGAACTCAAATTGTTTTTAAAAGTCTCGAGATTTCTTATCAAGATCTGTTTCTCAATGTTGTGTTGTTCCAACTCGGAATTGATCTGGAATTTGAACAAATTCTTGTTCAAGTTCAACTTTAAAATCAAAGACTTGGATTTTGTCAACGAGTTCATCAAATCTACAACCACAGATTTCTGGTCTTCTGTCTGGTACTGGTCCAAGGATTGCTCTGCGCGTTGCAACGTCTCCTTCAACTCTTTTAATATCTCGTTTGCCTCTTGGTCCACCAGACTGAGATTGTTCTCTGTTGTCATCCTACCGACTTTCGGCAGTCTCGTGTCCAGATCTTTGTCTTCGGAGTCCAATTGGTGTTTTTTGACCACATCCACCTTATCTTCAGGCACTTTTGGCGATTGTGCTTGCAATTCCCCTTCCAATGGTGAGATTTCTTGGTGCAAATCTGCAGTTTCTTGAGACGACAGGATCGAAGATACCATAGAACCTTCTGGAGAGAGTGTTTGAGCCGGAATTGCCTTTGTCTCTACCTTTATCTCCTGTTTGCCCAAGATCCCCTCTGGTGTAGTATTGGCACTGGTCCTGCCCGTGCCCGGCCCACTGGTGGCTGAGGTAGTTGTCGCAGTTGTCGCAGCAGATATCATCAGGTTTTTGTGCCCTTTTGCGTGCTCACAAACGCTTCTAATGTGTCTTTATCCACTGATACCCCTACGTGTTGTTGTGATTTTAGTATTTGTGTTTAGTTTTTCCCACCAAAACGCGCTGGTTTTTGCAGTTATCAGAATCGCGTGCCGTGGTGTAGCGATGTGTTTTTTTGAGCGGATTTTGGTTGGTGTTTTTGTGTTTTTTGGGTGAGTTTCTGGGGGTAATTGGGCGGGATTTGGGCGGAATTTTGTCTAAACTGGTAGAAAGTGCCTGCTTTCTGGTATTAGACACCTGCTATGTTTGCATCTCGTGATCAACAACTCCAATGGCATAGTGTTGGTACTGTTGTTCAGCACTGCTTGCTTCACTAAACATGCTCTAGACCGCCCCTGAAAAACTTCCCTTTTGGGTGATTTCGGTCGTGCACCACTGCCCAAAAACACCCAAAAACCAGCGAATTTCGAGCGAAAACTTGGACAAAAACTTTTTTGGAACTACGTGAACCACTTCAACAGGCTAACGGTGTTTAATTGCTCCTAATAACAAGATGTCACACGAAAACGAAGAAGAATTATTGGATTACTCCGACTCAGAGGAACCATCTGTACAAACCTCGACCACCAGCGCCAAGGCTGCCACCGGTGTCACGGAAGCTGACAAGAAAGGTTCTTATACCGGTGTACATGCCACCAGTTTCAACGATTTCATGTTGAAGCTGGAGTTGTTGAGAGCAATTGGTGACTGTGGTTTCGAACATCCTTCAGAAGGTTAGTACATCTATAACTGCGGATTTGAAGAGAGAGAAGATCGATGGATGCGGCAAGTCCACTTCATGTATGGACAGCATTTCCTGATCATGACACTTGCGAATGTCTTTTGATTATATGAGCGTATTTCAAACATTCGTTCATATGGTTACATTTGATCATTTTTGATTGTATTAGATTGTATCTGATCGTTTCAGGTCATAATTTATCACATTTGATCATATGCGGTACCATATGTTTGCATTTGCTCACATATTTGTTCAGATTTGTTGAATCTCATGATATATGTTGACATTTGTTGACATATGTTGACACATGGCTACCTGACATTTCTTTCTTGTTGAATTTGTCAAAGCTCTCACAATGGAACCTTCTAATCTCTTCAAATCAGAGCACCCTCAACAGACCAACTAACAACCAATCAAATTAGTCCAACAAGTTTGTATTCCACAATCTCTTACAGGTACAGACGTTTTGTGTCAAGCCAAATCCGGTTTGGGTAAAACTGCTGTCTTTGTCTTGTCCACCTTGAACAGATTGGACCCAACTCCAGGAGAAGTCTCTGTCGTTGTCATCTGTCACACCAGAGAATTGGCTTACCAGATCAGAAACGAATACGTGAGATTCTCCAAATATATGCCAAACGTCATCACAGAGGTCTTCTACGGTGGTATCAACATCAACAAGAACATTGAGACTTTGAAAAACAAGGAAACTTGTCCAAACATCGTCGTTGCTACCCCAGGTAGATTGAATGCCTTGGTTAGAGACAAGCACATCAGACTTAACGAAGTCAAGACTTTTGTCGTTGACGAGTGTGACAAAGTCTTGGAAACAGTTGGTAAGTAAAAAGCATTTTGTTTGCCCATCGTCCTTCTACTAACTTTATATAGACATGCGTGCCGATGTCCAACAGGTCTTTAGAGCCACTCCTCATGAAAAGCAAGTCATGATGTTCTCTGCCACTTTGTCGCAGGAAATTAGACCTATCTGTAGAAAATTCATGAAATCACCTTTGGAATTGTTCATCGATGACGAATCCAAGTTGACACTTCACGGTTTGCAACAGTACTACATCAAGTTGACCGGAGAAGAGAAGAACAGAAGATTATCCGATTTGTTGGATAACTTGGCTTTCAACCAAGTGATCATCTTTGTCAAATCCACTAGACGTTGTAACGAGTTGAACAAGATCTTGTCCAAATGTGGTTTCCCAACCATTGCAGTCCACTCCGATTTACCACAAGAGAAGAGAACCGAGAACTACAAGTTGTTCAAGGACTTCAAGGCAAGAATCTGTGTAGCTACCGATGTCTTTGGTAGAGGTATTGATGTGGAAAGAATCAACTTGGCCATCAACTACGATATGCCAAGTGAAGCTGATCAGTATTTGCACAGAGTCGGTAGAGCTGGTAGATTCGGTACCAAAGGTTTGGCCATCTCGTTTGTCTCGTCAGAGGAAGATGACAAGATCTTGGAAGAAATCCAATCCAGATTCGATGTCAAAGTCGCAGAATTCCCAGAAGAAGGTGTCGATGCTTCTACTTATATGCAAAGCTGATCGATCATTTTCGCTTTTTGACGGTGGTCAAATTTTAAAATAACTTTTCTAAAATACTCCCAAGAGTAGTAGTTTTTGTATTGTATAGCTGAGAAAAAAATGGATTTCTTCCCTATTTAAACACCCCCAATTGGAAATACCAATCAATTCAACGCCCCAGGACCTGCCTATCTATCAACTTGAAAACCCGGTTTATGTCTCTTCTGGGTATCAAGAACCACTCCACGTGCATTTTGTAGGTCTCGCCTTTGCCCAAGTCGGAACACCCATTACAATAAACCGTTCCATATCCATACATTTCTCTGAGCAATTGGTGGATTTTCCACTCCACTAGTAGTAGATCTTGATTTTCAGATTTAAAGCCCAATTCCTGGAATCTGTAAGTTTTGTAGTTTCTCTGCTGTGCTAAATTGAATTTGGCAAACCTGTTGACAAGAGAAGTCATCGGATCTAGTACCACTAACGTGTTGTACGGATCGATCAACGAGAGTTTGTGGTGACACTGAGATTCCCACTGTTTCAAGCGTAATGACACTGACGTACTGGTACATCCCACCTTTATCAATATCTGGTTCTTGGGATCGAACACTTTAGATTCTGTCTGCCCTTTATGAATCTTCAACCAGGACCTTTTCTCAGGTTTGGGGGAAATCAAGTGCTGAAGTGTGTATAAGTATATGTACCCATTCTGTGGCTTTTTCCTCGTTGGAGAACTGGGCAGTACCAATGGACTCTTTCTTTGTGTCTGTACTGGTTTCAGTACAATTCGTGGCTGCCACTGGCCAATTTGAGATTTATTTGGGCTAATCGGTCTCGGTACAATTGACAAAAACTTGGATGTAGTATTTTGTTGAGGGCCCTGGGATACATGGTAATGGCAGTAGAGTTTCCCCTCCACTTGAATCTTGCATCGCTCTCCTTTCCGTGTTGTACCTCTGCACTGTCCCATCCCCACCTACTCGACACTCGTCTATCTCATCACCTCTCACCTCTTGAAAGGGTCTGATTTTGTGATTTTTTCTTTGTTTTACTATTTCCAAATCAGGACTAAAGCATCGCATTTCTACGGTGACTGACTAGTCAAGATGTCGAGATTGAGAAGACTGGTCAAGAAATATCAGGAACTGGACGACGAAGAGCCCGTGCTATTGGACTCATCTGTGCAAGATGACGTCATTTTGGAGTTGAGAGCTTCTCTTTCGCAGGCGAACCGTCCTTCCAAGGTGATTATCAACCTGGTGATCTTGTTCGTGGTGGTGTTGAACCTTTCTTTGTTGACTATTCCGGTTTACAAGACGGGCAAGAACGCTGTAGCGAGTCCCGCGACGATTTTGTGCTCGTTATTGCACTATTTGGTGTTGAAACATGAGAGATTTCAGCTGTCAATACCCTTTGGAGTGTCGAGAAACTCACTTTTGCTGGGATCCAGTGTCTTGAGTGTGCTGATTCTCGTTCTTAAGTGGTCATCCGGATTCGAGATGAGAGATTGTGTATATCTAGTGCCCGCCTTGAACTGTTTAGGTCTATTGTTGTTGACTTCGAACCAAGAGACCTTGGAGAAAGAGATCCGGTCCTTGGAGAAGTTGAGGTACAATTACAAAGAGGCATGATCATATAAGGACATCTGCATCTGAATCTGAACACTCTGAAGCCTCGATAAATTGGTCAAAAACAAACTTGTCAGCTGTTCTTGTAATGCCCTGTTGGAGTTTTGATAGAAGTGTGTGCTGTTGCAGGGCGACTTTGTGTAGTTGCAAGAGCAAAGCAGGTAGTAATTCGTCGTGATTTCCTGTCAATGTGGACGATATCACTCTCATGTAGGTGTAATTTGTACGGAATAACTATAATGGTCAGTAGGGGCCATAGGTGGGTCGCCAGCCACAAAATACTCACTTTCCTGCTAAGAACTGAGAGGCAGAGTGGGAAAACGGGTTCTAGTTGAAGAAGCACACCTGCAATGCAGTAGTTCAAACATGCAATCACATGCAGGGCAGAATTCACGGTGTCTTTGGTGTAAAAACAGGTGTTCATGCTGATTCTGGTCAATTCCAGGTATTTTGGCTGTGGTGACCGAGCTGTTTCTGTGAATAGGTGTTTAGTTTCGACGTTCAACATCTGACATTTCAACTTGAATTGTAGTTCGGTGTCTAGTTCCACTGTGTAGCCCAATTGGTGCCAAAACTTGTATTGGTTAGTACTGCCATTGGTCCCGGCTTTGGCTTTGCAAGGTATACTCACCTCCGAGTTGATGAATCCCACCTGTATCATTTGCACCAATTCCAGACTCATTTTTGAGTTGTTGAGATGTGCTGAGAAGTGGATCTTGACAAACATTGTTAGTATGGTTCACCATATAATTATTATAAAAGGGATAGGTGGACGGTACTAATAGTGTGTTTGCGGGCAAGACGATCTGCCCTGTGCCCGGTTTGTGGTCAGATTCATAGACAAAACTGTAAGTCATCATTGCTGCCTTTTTTGGCTCGACGACAGTGGCCTCTTTGCTTTTGAAGATCATGGTTGTTGGTGTATGTGTCAAGGAGCTGAAAGTACCAAATGTCTAAATTGATAAACTGCTCTATAAAACTGAGGAAGAAAAAAATCAAACGCTTTCATCAACTGGAAACGCTCAAGGATCTCTAAGTCAGCACTACCAGGATTCACCATGACAAGGGACTGGAGATTGCTAACAGCAATTGGAGCATCTACTGTGCTATCGGTCTACATTCTATACGACAATTTTGTGCTGCCGCGGCACAAAACGCACATCAAACACGGGATAGAAGAGCTCATCGGGGATACTCCAGTGGTGGAGATAAGATCCCTTTCTCTGGTGACAGGATGCAAAATCTATGCGAAATTGGAGATGAACAACCCGGCAGGGTCAGCCAAAGACCGTGTAGCATTGCTGGTGATCAGAAAGTATGAAAATCTCGGGCTCATCAAGCCACACCACGGAGATGTGATCTTTGAAGGCACTTCAGGATCCACAGGGATCTCATTTGCCATGTTGTGCAACGCCATGGGCTATACGCTGCACATATGTCTCCCGGATGACACGTCTCCTGAAAAGTTGCAACTCTTGGAGTCCCTTGGGGCAGAATTGACGCCCGTGAAGCCGCTGTCAATCGTGGATCCGGACCAGTACGTGAATGCCCTGAAAAAGAAGCTGCTAGAGTTGACCAATGACGCCACAGACAGAGTCGGGGTGTTTCTGGACCAATTCGAGAATGATGCCAACTGGCGGATCCACTATGACACTACCCTGCGGGAGATTTGGGCCCAGATGGGCCACCAATTGGACTTTTTCGTCACGGGAAGCGGCACTGGAGGCACAATTGCCGGCGTTTCAAGGTTCTTGAAGGAGAATTCACAAGCGGAAGTCGTGTTGGCAGATCCACAGGGCTCAGGATTGTATAACAGGGTCAAATACGGCGTCATGTACGACCGTGTGGAGAAAGAGGGTACACGCAGACGTCACCAGGTGGACACTATTATCGAGGGGATCGGGTTGAACCGGTTGACTTATAACTTCAGTAGACTGGAGCCGTATATAGACGACTCTGTACGTGTCTCAGACGAGCAACTGATCAAGATGCTGAAGTATTTGAGCATCAACGATGGTTTGTTTTGGGGCTCTAGCAGTTGTATCAATGCTGTAGCTGCCGTGAAAACTGCCACGGCAAAACTGAAACCGGGTGACAGGATCCTCATAATTGCATGTGACAATGGCTCGAGGCATTTGTCGAAATTTTGGAAACAGCTGAACAAGATCAGCAGAGATATAACCATAGATGAGGTTATGGCTTGATATAATTATAGATGTATAGTTAAGAAAAAAATTGAAATGTGAAAAATTTCAAGCAGTAGTTAAAGATCCAGAAACACCAGCCCTGGTGCATTTGACAGCGTTAGACTGAAATGGCTTCATATGCAATCCCATCTAACGATCTCGGGCTCGATGAGTCCATATTGAGCGAAAGCGCCCCGATTTTCGACGATTTCAAGCCATTGCTGGAATTGGTTTTTACCGCGGAAGAGTTGGCTCTGTACAGGATACAGCAGTTGAAAGTGCTCCAAGCAGAGCAGACCAGAACCGCAAAAGTGCCTTCGGTGCTACTGAAGGGCCAAGAAGACGAATACGACTTGGAAAACGGAGACCCCATGGATGTGGATGCAGCTACAGCGCCAGATATCAAATTGGTACGATACTTGAAGATGGACAACATCGAGCTCTCCAACTGGCAAAGAGACCAGCTCTTATACGCCACGTTGGTTGGAGTTGGCAGGAAATTGGGATCTTTGGTGAAAATTGAGACTTTTTTGGAATTTGTAGCTGTGCAGGCCAGTGTCAGTGGGTCGTATTTTTGGACCACAGTAGAGGAGGATTTGGTGGATTGGGACAAACCTGTGTACGTGAGATTCCACAAAGTGATGGATATGGTTCGGTTTGCGGTGTATTTCGAGAGTTTGATCCCAGAAAAGCGATTGGGCAAAGTGGTGTTGGAGTCCAACAGCCAGAAGTTGTTTGACGACAAGAAGAGCGAAGTGGAAATGGAAGTGAATTCTGATGCCTTTCTTGCCAAAGTACACGAGATCGAGGCAATGAGAGGCGAAAATGACGCGGAAAAGGGCAACAACGACATATATTCAGACTACCAGATCGAGATGAAGGAGTTGGTGGACGTGCCAAAGGACAAACTTGACACTGTGAAGGAAGATATAGTGGAGTTCAGGTTGAAGGTGTTGAAGATCGAGAAGCTGAAGAGGGAAAGAGAGTCTGTGAATGACAAGAAGAAGTCGAGATTCAAGTTGAAGAGGTTGTACCAGGACATTTCCAACACCAACTCCAACACTGGGTTGTTTGGAGAAGCAGAAGAAGAGGAAGAAGTTGAAGATGATGACGAAGATGAACAGATAGACGACTTGGAAGCCGAGCAAATACAACAGGAGAACTTGAAGAGACGTGAAAATGATGAATATGAGCTGAAATTAGAGGTGATGAGGTCGCAAGACCGGCAAAGGGCTCAAGTTTTAGAGAAGATCAGTAGTGTGAAGAACTATGAGACAGAGCAAGTTGTGCTGAAAAGGTCTAAATTCATCAAGGAGTTTGTAGACATTCATGATGTGAACAACAAAGTGGATTCCAATCTCGAGAGTTTCTATCTCAAGCACAAGAATTACTTGAAATTCAGAGAAAGAGTGAAGTTGAAAGAGGTGGATTCGGATATTGCCGATCTCGAGAAAGATGTAGGCAAGTTTATCGACGCATTGA
Source organism: Nakazawaea sp. yHDR128 (assembly GCA_030571255.1). Classification (NCBI taxonomy): domain Eukaryota; kingdom Fungi; phylum Ascomycota; class Pichiomycetes; order Alaninales; family Pachysolenaceae; genus Nakazawaea; species Nakazawaea sp. yHDR128. The sequence goes on along the minus strand of JAJLXL010000008.1, from coordinate 704,525 downwards.
TAGACGAGTACATTGGGGTTCAAGACGAGGATTTGAAGAGTTTTGTCTTGCGGTTATGTGACGAACATTACCCTGACAAGGGCCCGGTTGTAGAGGGGTTAAAAGAGCCCTTGGACGAAGATTCTCTGGAGTTTGTCAACAAATTGTGGGAATTAATAGGTGTATAGGAGAGAAGTATTTGCGGGTATGTGCGGTACTTGCAGATTTGGCTATAAGCCGACTGTACATTTGCATTCTAGCCCCCAAATTATAGAAAAAATCCACAATAGATTGATAGTATTGAACAAAGTAGATTACAGTGAATAGCAGTGATATCATTCAATAGCAAGGCACGTTTACATCTAGAACCATCTGCAGTGCATGCATTGTTGGCGCTGTTCCTGAATCGAGATGGGCATGGTATTGACCGATGCATAGCACTATGGTCTAGGCCTATTTCTGAGTCCCCGTACACGACTTTAGATCTGGCATTTTTCACCAAAAGGGCAATTTTTGAAACTGCAATCAGGGGGAAAATCAATTGCGAGGATAAGAAAAAGGGCATTTTTTTGGTGGTTGCAACAATACAGATTCGCGTCATCGCTATTGTATGGAGTGTATAGATACCTATTGTGGAACAATCCCTGACCTAATCGGGTAACCTGGATGGTGAAGTGGTAGGGATTAGATACATTGCTGTTACAGTGGTCATAGACTTGGTCATAGAGTTGGTCTTAGAGTTGGTCATAGACATGGCCATACAACTAGCTACATACCCATATAGCAAATAGAGCAATGAAAAATTACCCCTGGCTGGGCTAATTTGGCCGGGCTAAAATGAAGTCTCTAATTTAGCCCAAAAATCTCAGAAACATGCCCACCCCTGTTACCAGATTTGGAGATTTGTTATTATGTATGTTGCCCACTTTGACCACAAAAACAAAGGATTTGATTTTTTGCCCTTTGCCCAAGGTTTCATTTAAAAATTTTCGCTTTGTTTATTTCAATTTCAGATTTTCGCTTTTTGGATTTTGATAAAATTAATTGTCAATTTGCAATCCTGATACCCTTGTCAACACATCCAAACCACCAAAACCATCACTTTGATACCCATAAACACGGTTCACCAACGTTCAAGACAACCGATCTGTTTATACAATAGACAAGATATCACGTCTAATAGCAGATTTCTTTATTGCAACAACTGAAATTACACGTTTATTGCAATAGGAGTATCAAACAATCGGATCATTCACCACAACTAACTGAAGTCTCTCTTTTCCATACAGTCTGTTCTTGTTCTTTCGCTTCAATCGATTCCATCGCTCAACCCACTTTGATCATTTCAATTCATTCAATTCATCATTCATCATTTACAACTTAGACCAATCAACCAATAGTTATCAAAGTACCGCCGACCATGTTCAATAAGTTATCCACTTGGATAGCGTTTTTGTTGATGCTCATTTCGGTGGCAAATGGGTTAGTGATACCCAATTTTTTGTCGTGGAACAACGACACCTCTGTGGAGAGGAAACCATTTCAACAAGAAGATTCCACTGGAGCCTTACTGAGGTTTAACAACCAGTTAAATAAGATCTTGAACAAGAGAGAGTTTGGAGATTCCAACGATTACAAGAACTCATCAAGCACTAGTGTCCATCATAGAGATTCCCGGTCATCTCTGCTCCCATCATCCACTTCGGCCAATGGACTTGAATCGTGGATAGATGAGATGTTTGGAGTCAGTACTACTGCCTCTAGTTCTGCAGATGCAACGACAAGTCCAACCACGACAAGTCCATCAAGCTCACCAGATGCGACTACGTCATCTAGTTCTACAGACACCACTGAAGCTGCAACTACGTCATCTTCAAGTTCTTCTGAAACGACCGAAGCTACAACTCCGTCATCTAGCTCTACAGAAGCTTCAACTACTCCAACTTCAGAGACCACTGAAGCTACAACACCCGCTTCGACTTCTATTGATGCTGCCACGACAGATGCCAGCTCAAGTGACGACACTGACACTGACACTGCAACTGACACCGATGTCACAGCAGATGCCACTACTGACGCTACAACTGCCGATGCCACATCCACTGCTGATTTACTCAGCTCAGCTATCGCTGCTGCGATCGCCTCGGAGACAACTTCTGCTGAATCGAGTACCGTTGGTGCTGCTGAGTCGACAGAATCCAGCTCAAGCAGTTCTTCAACAACTGCTGCTCTGTATGTGACTTCGATTGGAACTACAAGCTCAAGTTCTAGTTCTAGCGCCAGTACTGATCTGACAGAGACATCTGTATCGGATGACACTGCCACTGCTGACACTGACACTGCCACTGCTGAATCTGCTACAGCTGACACTGCCACTGAAACTGCTACAGCTGACACTACATCCGACACTGCTACTGCTGACGCAACTTCTGCAACTGCCACAACATTGGCTACTTCTGCCGTAGCAGCTGCCTCTGTACCTGTATCAAGTGCCGCCAGTAGTGTTCTGTCGTACGTCTACTCTGCCGACGACGACGACACGACATCCGGTCTGTACGCTGACACGACAACATCTGCCACATCATCACCAACGGCCTCTGCCACTTCCGACGATGACGAGTACACTTCAAGTTACTCCGATGTCTCGTACACGTATTCAGACGATGACGAAGACACTTCAACAACGTCATTGGCCTCAGTTGCCCCTGCGTCGCTGATTCCAACCACATCTGCTCCTTCGGTTCTGTCCGTTGCAACTTCCAGCCCGTACTCATACACAGATGACGACACTTCTACCAGTGCCAACTACGTCGATCCATCGACAACGTCGCCTGTTTATTCTTCGCTGACAAGTGCCAGTGACGATTACGGATCGTATTCCGATGATTTTACATCCACAGAATCTACTTCTACAGATACACCATTGGTGTCGTTAGGAGTAACAACTTCATCATCAGCAACAACACCAGTTTCAGCTCTCGCCCCAACACCGGTGTCAACTGTCATCCCAACAACCTCATCATCTTCATCACCTACTCTGGCATTACCATCTACTTACCCATTACCTTCAGAACCGGTAGAATCGAGTTCAGCTGCTGAAATCTCTACTGTTTCCACTCCAATTCCAACGCTGCCATTGTCGACATCATCCTCATCGCTACTGACAACTCCAGTCGCTGTTCCAGAGTCAACAACTCCAATTCCAGTGGACTCGGTGTCGTCAACGTCAACTGCTCCAGTTTTGTCGTCTCTCAGTCCTGCTACTTCGCAATCTGTGTTATCGATAACACCGGCAAGTGAACCTGTTACAAGTGCATCTGTTGTTGCCAGTGTCAGTGCAACTTCTGCTGTTGTTACCAGTGCAAATGTCGCCTCAAGTGCTGCCAGTGCTGCTGCCAGTGCTTCAAGTGCATCTGCTGCTGCCGCAACTGCTGCTTCTAGTGCTGCTGCTGCCACAAGTGTCGCATCTGCAATCCCTGCGGTGCCATCTGCAGCAACTCCCGCTTCCATCCCAACATCCGCAGCTACTGCCGAGGGAGCTGCCACTTCCGACTGGTTGCCAAAGGACATTTTGACACAATCTGCCCTGAACCCAAGTGACAGCACTGCCACGACATCAACCGCATCTCTTGAAACCAGTGCCTTGCCAAAGCTGATCAGTCCTTTGGAAACTTTTGTCCCTGGAGACAACTACGAATTGATCACCTTTGGTTTCAAAGAGGGCTTGAATTACAACTTTATCGTTGAAAACTCATTGGCAACTCTGCAGATCTTTGAATACTTGCCTGGAGCTCTGACATTTGTGCTCAACTCTGACGAGTTCGAAAACGACAGTGTCTTTGTCAAGCAATTGGTCCCATACACTGCATCTGGTATCGACTATATCATCACCGTTGCCGAAGTGTACTATCCAGTGGACCAAGTGTCGAGTTTGCAACTGCTGATTCAAGACGAAACCTCGGATTTCTACGACAACACCGATCTGACCCAACAGACTTTACTGTCGTTGATCGATTCCAGAGTTCCATTGACCGGGTTGATCTCATCCCTGGACTTGCCAGACTCCTCAGCAAGCACGACAAATGCTGAAGCTTATGGAGCACAGGATAACAGTGCTGGTGGATCCGACGATGACTCGTCAAATCCGTCAACACAAGTCTTGGGATCCATCGATGGTGTTTCCTATGCCTCGTCGGCAGTTGACAAGAAAACGGCAAAGAAAATTGCCGGAATCGTCATCGGAGCTGTCATCGGTGGCTGTGTTTACTTGGCTTTGGTCATAGTGGCATACAGGTTCTGGAAGAACAAGAAGAAGATCGAGTTGATCAACGATTCTCCAAGATCTTCTGGTTATTACCCATCCCCACAGATGTCGCAAATCTCTTCTTTCAACTATTCTGTCTCAGGTGCTGGCGCAGGTGCTGTTGCTGGAGCAACTGCAGGTGCCGTTCTGGAATCAGGTTCACATTCTGCAATCTCCGGATCCTCAAACAGATTGAGCTCCAATTCTAGGTTCTCAAGAATGGGCTCGTCGAGAAGTGATATCGAGTCTTATATCCCAAAGATCTCGCAACCTGTAGAACAACATAACTCCTTGGGTTGGGTATGATACTGGTGTGAAAACTCACCAAAGACAATGCTCATTGCAACGATTTCTTGACGTCCTTTTTATCAAATACCATTTATCTTTGTTACTGCTCAAAATCTTTTTTACTGTTTCGATACCAGATCTTGTTTAAGATCAATGTTAATCTGTTTATTTATCGTTTTCCCGTAGAGTTGGACCTTTTAATTATGCTTCAGCTTCAGCAGTTCAGTCCAGTAACCCCCAATTTGAGAAATGTAAAAAAATTTCTAAAAAAAAAGTAGTGAGAATAAACACAATGAACTATTCACTTAACACTCTTCACCACCAATGTCATCATTCAAGCTCAACATAGTGCGAAGCAGGCCCCAAAAGTTCCAATTATACGGCAAATCTCCGATTCTATATACTCCACCATCGGCCCATGCCTCAAAGCATGACTTTTTGGTCTCATCGTACCGAGACTTTCTCAGGTTGGCGCCATACTATTCACACATCTCCGACCGGCAGGTCACGTTTAGACAGTACGTGAGGCACAGATTTGAGTCGTTTCCGGCAGAGGTCGATCCCGATAGGGTCTACAACACATTACTGTTTGTACACAATGCGTGCTGTGCCGATGAGCAGGGCATAACGGGGAAAGAGTACAAAATATTGAAGAATTTGGTGTCTTTGTGGTACAAATTACCACTCCAGCACGGGAAAAAGCCCAAAAAGCTCACGGAACAGCAACTGGCAAAGTGGCTGGTGTATAGAGACCTGGTTGAGAAGTTGAACGAGAGTCTACAGTTGGCATTATAAGACAGAATTAAACTATAACAGTAACGAGTTCAAGCAGATTCATGGCCCATAGTCTTGACCTCCACAGTCAGAGACTCCTTAGGACTGACAGATTTCCCGATGAGGATCTCTTGGTGGGCAATGTCTTCCAGTTCTGGGTCTTCCAAATTGGATCTCGGGCCATGGAAGTGCTTATACTTGTAGATGTAGAAATAGGCCATTGAGATGATCCAGACTCCTGGTAACACGGCAACAGTGTAGTTCATAGTGCTACCGTCGACTGTAGTTCCCTCTGGGAAATGGCACAAGATCAAGACAAAGACGATCCAGAGCACGGCAATCCAGCCTACAAGTGGAGACAAGAAGTCGCCCAAATAGAACTGTCCAGGCTTGAACTTGTGTCTACCACTGGTCAAGCGCAAAAAGATCGGAACACCCCAGGCAAAGTTGACAGCCAGCAGCAGCAACGAGAACAACAGATTCAGGGCGACGTCTCCCAGCAAAACGATCAAATTCAACAACAACGACACCAAACAGGCAAAGATGATGGAGTTGAACGGTTGTCTGTATCTCTTGTTGACGTATTTGATGTATCTGGACAGTGGTAAACCGTTATCTCTTGCAAAGGCCCACATCTGTCTGGATGCAGCTAACAAAAGAGACGCACCCATCAAATACTGGCAACAACAGATCAACACCAAGAACAGAACAGCCCATCTCTTTCCAAGACAGTCGTTGATGATCTGGGCAATTGGCATGCCACTATCGGTGCCAATGTCTACAGTAGGATCGGAGCTCATACAGGCTCCGAGAACTATACAGATGAACCAGCCGAGAATCCAGCAGGCGGTGATAGAACCCATAATACCCACGGCAAATGGCGAATTTGAGAGCATGCGGAAGAAACTCTCTTTCTTGCCCGTGACGTTAGAACTGGACTTCAGCTCTTCGGACATGTGCACGACACTGTCAAAGGCTCCAATGGTCCAAATAGGCACCATCATTCCAAGACAGAACTCCCAGCCTGCAGTCCATTCTCCGTAATTGGTGATATCACCAAAGATAAAAGCACCATCGTTAAACCCCCCGTCCGTCACCTTTTTACCAATTGGCAAGGCGATGAAGAACAACACGATGATGGCCAAATTACAGACTACAGAGACGGTCTGAACGGTAGCGGTCCTGCCACGTGCCAGCACGATAGTGAAACAGTGGGCCACCATTGTGGCAGCAAAGACACCGTATTTCTTAGCGACGGTGATCTCGAAATTGCCGTCCATGTTCACATAGACAGCAGCGAGCACCTCTCCGGCAAATCCGTAGTTAACCGAGCAAACACCGACACACAACCCGATGGTGTTTGAAAAACCAATCATATACGACAACGGAATTCTGATATTCTCTGGAGCATAGTAATTGGTCCAGTAGTAAAGTCCCCCACTAGTTGGGATCGAGCTGGCCATCTCGGCCATGGAAGTGCCCACGGCAAGGATGAAGAACGGAGCGACAAACCAGCCCCACACCAAACCGGGCGACAGCAAACTCAATCCGGTGGACATGGACGTGGCAATAGAGGGCAAGAGACCCATGATGGAAAAGGCAATTCCAAACGTCTGCAAAGTGCTATAACTTCTCTTCATCTCCTGCTTATAACCGATCTCTTTCAACAACTCTTCGTCATTGTCCACCAACCGGGCGTCGATCGCCCTCAAGGGGGTTTTCGTCAGGTCAATGGCTGATAATCTGGAGGTGATTGGGGATAATATTTGCTCAGTCATGGCTGGGGTTACAGAAAAACACCACGGGGGGAATTGGCCCTTTATATACAGTCTAATACACTCAGGATGCTTAGCACTTCGATAACGTACCAGCCAAAGATAAGCGTCTGATGTGATGATAATTATCTAATTATCAATTTTCACAAATCCCGATATGCAGGCTAGAGGAACGAATCGGGACGCTCAGCCGCTGAAACGATCATTTTATGGACCAATCATTAAAGAACTCACGCCATATTACCGCATACCATATTATTGCACGCCCAAAAGTGCTGCCATTTTCACTGGCCATTTTGTGCTGTAACAATCCATCTGATCTGCAAATCTAATCAGTGAAAAATTCTTATCAGTGCCAAAAAAGAAATCTTGCCAATTAAGTTTACAGTGGTGTGTTAATCGGTAAGAGATAGCAGATATCAGAGCAACGTTGGAGTGACGAAAGTGAGACATTCGTCTGAATCCGGGGTCGTAGCCGCTAAGGTTGTTCTGGGCCCAAGTGTGTCAGATATGCCTGTATCACACGTACATCAGTGCCTCAATGGGGGTTTTGATAGGTGCGTATTGACTAATCGGGCGTCCGATCTAAGCCGGTCGTGTGCGCCAGGCTCAAACTCGACAAAACAGGAAGCTCGAATATACCCGCTAGTGTTTTTTTTGTAGGGCATTTCTTGCATCCCTAATTTGAGGTCTACATCTGTTGGCGGGTTGAAATAGATATTAGTGATTATGTTATTAGTATTGTGCTATGGTGTCCTAACAAATGGCGGCTACTCGTCATCTTCAACCCTTTTCCTGTTGTCGGTGATGATTCTCTCTCTGATCTTTTGGCTCACATCCATCTTCAAAACCTGCTCTTCTTCGAGATCCTCTCCATCTGTCGAAGTCAGATCACTTGTCACATTCGCTGACGAGATACTTGTCATCTCGACGTCGTTAGTCTTATCGGTGGAGAAAATAGGGATGCTGGAGAGATCGTAAGCGGAATTCAACCTGTTCAATCCACTCTGTTCATCTTTTATCTTTTGTCTCTTCAATTTATGTCTCTTCAACTTGGCTGTCTTGTTATCCTCCTCCAGATCGCTTGACGACGCCAATTTCTCCTGTATCTCCAACAAGTTGAAATCTGGGAACAACTGCGGGCCCAATTCATTCACCAACTCGGTGATCTCAAGAGTCAACTCCCGCCTCAACTGTTTCAACTCCAAGATGTTGGACTCGTTGATCAAAGTCAAGTACAACGGTCTCAAACTCTTGAAATAGTCCATCCCGTTATCCCCAATTATCAAGGCACTGTAGGTGATGACAGAGCAAAAAAGATAACACACTCCATAGGCACAAACTAGGGTCTTCCACCCAGATATACCGCCAAAGTACCAGATCAACAGAGTCGCAATGCACGAGTAAAAGGTGTAGAGCAACGGCGCAAGTCCCATGGCGACCAAGATCTTCCATGTGGCAATGACATCATTCAGTTTGATCTTTACAGTCGATGCAGCCAACAGAGCCTTGGATTTTTTCGTACTGATCTTCTTGGTGGCATAGAACACAGGGCTGAACATCAAGAACCCGGGAATACAAAACAACAGCAAGAATAACACTCTAGAGAAGTTTATCAAGAGCAATGTCAGAGTGACGACTCTCAATCTAGGTTTGCATTTCTCAACGTCGTGGTCCGGGATCTGGTAAATCTTCAACAAGTCGTGATACTTCAAGATTTTGGTCTTTAGTTCCTGGAATCTCGGCTCGTTTTGGAAGTAGGTGTATCCCTTAACCAATCTCCTGTTCATCTCCACCACCAACAGCAAAGATAACCGAGAAGAGAAGTTGTTCGAGTACAATCTTCTAGCGACTTGCACACACACCAAAGTCTCGTAATCAGGACAAGTCACAGTGACCAGCTTTAATCCGTTCTTGATGTTGTCCAACAACTCTCTTACGGCGTCCTTAGAAGTCTGGGGATTCTTGTACAGTTCCACCAACTCAGCAGAGATATCCATCGGATTACCAAATTCTACAACTGCTCTGGATCTGAACTTGTGAGGATTGAAGTAGTTCATTCCACAGGGGACGATCTTGACGTTACAATTAGGGTCATGTGCCATTGCTCCAAGTGCCATGATCGCTACACCCAGCTTCAAGGGCAACAAATCCGGTCTATCGTGAGACCCACCTTCGGGGAATATGCCTATACAGTTGCCATGGCTCAAATGCTCAAAAACCTGTGAATACACTTCGCTCTGGTCGATTTTGTCCGCAGTCTTGAACTCCGATCCGGACCTCAACAATTCCGCCAGGCTTTCAATATGTATTGGGTTCGAGATCTTGAAATCGCGCTTCACGACCAATTCGGTATCTGAAACAATCTCGGCAATCTCGGTAGAACCCATGGATTTAGGCAACAGTATCAAGCCATTGACCCGGGCGTCCCGGGTGAAATGCGTCCCGGATCCGATGAGCGTCAAATTGGACTCGCCGTCGAACCCCGGGGCGTACTTAATCGTCCCCGGGACCAGCTTCAAGTTGTCCTGAGCTCTGGCAACTGGAATCGACATGATGCTGTGCGCTAAGAACCCAATGACTCGGTCTTTGAAGGACTTGGTGGCGACCAAGAACGAGATCCTCCTTTTTGAGGCTTTTTGCACGCAATTCAGCAACAACAAGCCGTCCACAAACTGGTTAGCGTGAGGTGCTCCGACGAATATGATCAGCTGTTTTGGGTTGTTCGGGACCCTGAAGGCGCCCCTTGTGCGGATTTCACGGAAAAAACAGTCAAAAGCCACACTGAACACCCATACCACCAAGTCGTAGACAAACAATTGGTATGCCTGTGGAGGCTGGTACCCTGAAAGCCCCATTGTTCTGGTTCTGCTGGGTGTGAAGATGCACAAGTTGGGGATTTTTCAAGATTTTTTTTCATTCCAACAGCCCCTAAAGGGTCCCAAAGGGGAAGGTAGGGTTTATAAGACGGATCTGAGGCAGGGCAGGGAAGGGAGATGGCATTGGAGGACAGTGACTGTTGGCAGCTGATAGATAAATACAAATGGTGGATAGCTATATACAGCTAACGATAGCTGATCATTGTTTTGAAGTTATGGTCTATTTTTTTTTTTTTTGCAATTTTGGGGGTTCTGCGTGGAGTAAGTGATCAGTAATTTATTGTATGAACTTATCGTGTGTATTAGACACAATTGAATGCTCACTCCCACCCAAGTCGGCTACTTTTTCTTGCTTTTCAGCTGCTTCAGTTGCAGAATCTTCTCATTTCTAAACTTCAACTCGTTCCCAACCATGTTCTCCACATAGTCCTGGAAAATAGTGTTATCCTTCTGTAAACTGGCCCTGTAATGGCTCCAACACACGTATATCTTCTTCAAATCTGCCAAATCAGCATTCAAAGATCCGAGAGCACTCTCGAGCTTCTCTGTAGACGTCACTGACTGGTAATACTCGGGTCTCTGGATGTTGAGACTGTCCAAATACAGCAATGTCGTGGCCAAAGTGTCCTGATATTGGGCGTCTGATAATTTCAAAGACTCAAACGGAGGCAATTCGAGATCGTCTACTGTGATGTTAAACCCGGTAGTACTGTTTCGGAGTTTCCCCTTTTCAGTGATCTCATCAAGATTGAGTGGTAACCCAAGTGTCAAGAGCATTTCTCTTCGTATAGTGGACTTTTTCCATGCAGTCTCGTTGATGATCTTTCTGTGCGTCGGTTTTGAGCTCAATCGCGCCAATATCTCTGTAGATCTCTCGTTCAACAACGTTTGAGGATCCAATTTTTGGTCAGAATCATCCGCCAGTTGCCCCGGTCCTAGAATTGGTCCTAGGCGGGACTTTGTGAGTTCTATCAACTGGCTGGCATCTAGTGTATATTCTGGCGGTACCTTGGTGTCCAATGGGGGTTCTTCGAATGAAGCGTCGTCAAATGACCCGAAATCGTCGTCTTCATCTCCGGATCCATCAAACGACACCTCCTCATCTTCTGAGCCACTCAAGGCACGTTCTTCGATCTTTGTCTCGTCAATTGACATGGCTCGGCGGTTGTGGGTATAGTTAAAAGAGGTCTGTGGTTTTTTTTCATCAAAATACATCGCTACACCACTGGCCATGTGGTGCTATCACTACAAGCTGAAAGCTGTAAGCTTTGAGCTAACACAAATTCTGGCCCGATTTGAGCACTTTTATACTCCCTTATGTGGTCACATCACCACTACACCTCTCCAAGATGACTCTATTCATTTAATATCACAACACTACTATACATATGTAAGACTAATATAAAAATGACTGACAATGCTCTCACCCTTCCACTTTGGCAATGTTTAAAGGCAACATACCATCTTTGGCATGTCCTGTACCCAATTGGTTCAAATTCATGCCCAATCTGGCACTGATACGTCTTCCGTGCGGCGTGTTTTTCACCGTGGGCAAGATCGGAATCAAAATGGTCTTCAACTTTTCGAAATTCTCGAAATTCGACACGTCCAAACACGTCTGCAACACGTAGTTACCATAGGAGTCGTTCAACAACCTGTTGAAGTCCTTGATGGACAATTTGTTCAAGATCAACTCCACCAAAGGCTTGTTGATCTTGGGCAACCGCAAGATCTTCTCAATGACATTGGACCCAAACTTGTGCAACGACAAGTCGATGAATGCCGAGTTGATCTTGTCCAAGATTACGTTGATACAAGTGTCATTGGAGTCGATCAACTCCGAGTTGTTCAAGATGTACTGCACCACGTAGTTCCCAAAGGGGTCAAACGACAACTCCAAGACATTGGCACTCAAGACAGCACCCAATTGCCGGCATTGCTCAAAGGATCCGTAGTCCAAACACCGCTGCAACACACAACATCCGTGTCTGTGCTTGGCAATCTCTACACACCGCTCACAGCTGATATCGAAGATGAACTGCGTGTACCTGTGCCCAAGTTTCGAGAGACACTTCTGCACCACATGATTCCCGTTCAAGTCTCTTGAAAGCGTCACAATGTGCGGCTTCAAGCTCTCGACAACCACCGATGACTCTTCATCACTGGTGACACTCTCAATGAGCTTCTGGAGAGCCCTGGTTCCATGCGGATTCACGGCTATTTTGTAGAAATCCGGAGCGGCGTTCTTCACCAACACGGTTCTCTGCTGCTCGTTGCACTTCTCCAACAATTTCTGCACCAAATAGTTCCCAAAGGGGTCCACCATCAACTCCACTACATGCAAATACGTCTCGTTGAAGATCATCGTGGTCTTGATGCTGTCATTTGCGTCCAACTGCTTCTGCAAAAAACGACATCCGTGCTGGTCTTTACAGAGCGACAAGATCTCCGTCTGGAAGTCCTCCAATTTGGCATTGGCATATTTGGAGGGGTCTTCGCCTTTTCGCCTGTGGCTCATCTTGCTGCGGTGGACGTTCACGCCGGAATTGTTCCAGCGCAGCGGCTGTGGCTGAGCACGTGGCTGAGGTGCGCTGAATTGCTGATTCCGGTAATACTGCTGTGGCTGAGGCTGCGCTGGGGGGATTTGGGGGATCAGTTGCTGGAACCCGCGGCCCTGGGCGGATCCGAGGTTGTACTGGTTGTAGTCGTCGTTCCATGGCTGCTGTTGCTCGTTACCACCGAAAGACCCGAACTGGCGGTGCCCAAAATTGTACTCCGAGCCCGGATACGGGTTTGGAAATTGGGGGTGTTGTGAGAACATCTGAAAATTTGACGCATCCAGATTGTATCTCTTCTGTGACTTGGACTCGCCCAATAACGAGCCTCCAAACTGGTGCAGACCACCAGCCGTAGATGTGGCACCGGTGGTGTTGTCAGAAGACGACGTCGTTGTCTCGGCATCTGCATCGTAATCCGGAAGCTTGAAGCTCTTGATGCGGTCCAACATCGAGTTCGAGTTATTCAACGAGCTGTGGTTGAAAGGCGGAGCCGTCTGCGGGACCGGGACGACAGAGGACCAAGTCGGTGTAGAGGGGTTGGGAAATCTCTGCACCAGCGAGGCATTGGGGGTTAGGGAGCCCAAATCGAGCAAAGATCTGTTCAGACCATTAGCACCGTTGTCGAGACCACCATCGGTTTTCTTCAGCAAAAAATCGTTGTAGTCGTCCAAATTCAAGTCCCCTAGAGCGAAATCGATTTCCAAATTGGGGGTTTCGGTGCGCAAAATCGACGTGTCTACAACGAATGGAGGAGCAGTGGCGGGGATTTGAGGCTGGTGAGCTTGGTGCAGCTGGCGCAGCAGTGGCTGCTGTTCCGACCCGAGAATGGGCGTGCCCGTGCCGGAGATCTCGTCGTTGAAGAACAATACCGGATTGCCATTTGCACCAGACTGGGGCTGTCCAGATTGTTGGGGCAAAATATTGCTATAATGGGTCTGTTTCGGCGGGGTTTGTAAATGATCCGAAGAGGAGAGTCCCGAGGAGTCGTTGGTCGACAATATCGACTCGTTGTTGGAAGAACTCATTGTGAAGTGAGTTGAAATTCAATGCTCAAAATACCACACAAAAAAAATACTTCAAGTTACCCTCTTTTTCTAATTGAAGTGGTGTAACGATGTAGTGAGTGGTGAGTGGTGAGTGGTTATTGGTGGGTATGGGTAGTGGCAAGTGTTTGGTAGTGGCTTGTGAGTTGAAACCTGGTATGAGCCCTAATGAGCAGCGAGAATGAATTTCTTCGGTGTAAAGTCCAAATATCTATCAGTGACTGTCCTGCCTCGGAATAGCAGTACTATATACACTGTTAGCTGTTGAAAGTGACTTGAACTGATGCGAATTGCAGTCCCCAGGTGTTGTGTGTGATTTGACTATGAGCCCGGATCCAAACTCTATGAACCGTCTAATACCAGCAAGATTCAAGATCAATCTGATCACCTTCCTCCACTGATCTGTGCTTGCACTGGGACTGTCTCTCTATAGAATCAAAATTTTTTTTCTACTTTTTCGTTCTCTTCTCCTGGCCAGATACGGGTTTTTTCTCTCAGTGAGGCAGACTCGGGCGGAGGTCTGGCAGGGGCAGGCAGAGATTTTTTGGGTAGGTAAGGGCTAAAAATTTTCACTAAAGTGAGTGGATTCAGGAAATGTGTTATATCGGTGGATTGGTGAATGGCTAGAGTTCCAAACTCTAAAACCTTTCAGATCTTTTGAACATCCCAGATGCGGATATTCGTTCCAGCTTCACGGTTTCGGATCTCTCTAACGGATTCCAGCTAAAGTCGTGCACAGACTAGGGTTTAGGGTAGAAGGTAGTTCAAATTCACACAAATGCAGCCAAGGCACGACACTGCACGACACTGACACTTTACAGACACTTTACAGACTACTTTAACGGTGTTCAGATTCATATACACTCTAATCCCTGAACTCTATCGGCTTTTGGGCAACCACTTTCTTCTTATTCCTCTTGCTGACCGACGAATCCGACATGACTCTGTCGAAATCACCAACTTTGGCCAACTCTCTGGCAAAATTATCCTTGTCCTTCAACTTGTAAAGTCTCACGATCCAGTTTTCCGAGGTGAAGACTTCTTCAACACTGTTCAAAGTGATACTTTTAGCATGAGCCAGCGACAATTTCTGCTGTCTGACTCTATCTGTGGCCCCCAGAGCTCCAAAAATTTCACCAAACCTGTAAAAAGACATCTTGTACATCAACGAGTTCTGCATGGCACTTGTAGCAGAGTCGTCCACTTTATATTCACCTCTGTCGGTGAAATACGTCCTCTCACTGATCTCTTCTGGCCAGATACCTTCACTGATCCGCACCATCCACAAAAATTTGTTCAAATCGTCACCGCTGAACCCGATCAAACCTCCGAAAATCACCAAGATGTAATCGACATCCAACTGTCTCATGATCTCCTCGGATTTCTCCTCAGAAGTGGCCATTGCCCTGCCCACAGTGGCGATATGCGTGTTATTCCACGTGTTGTTATCCACCAAAGTGGTCCGGTCAGCCATTCCCCCGATCTGGTACCCGTAATCCCACCAAGCCATCACCTTGGCATCTTGAGGCGTGTTCATACGCAACCAGTAGTATGCTTCCCTGTAGTCGTCGATCAAGACCTGCGATCCGTCCGGATTAGAAGACAGCAACACCACAGATGGAGACGAATATGCCTGTGACGTCACCCAGGTACAGTGCTGCACGTAGAAGTACAAGTAGAAGAGGAAACTCGAGCAGACGGACAACTTGGCCAAGAAATTGAGAATCGAGTCCTTTCTCTTGGTCGGGTTCTCGGCTTCCAACACCAAGTCTTTTACGTTCATGTAGATCTCAAAGATCTTTCCCACGGTGATTCCACCGCACACACACACGATTGGAGCCAAAGTCAACATCAATCTGATCATGACTCCGGCAAAATAACTGCCCAAGACACTGTAGATGATGACAAAGATGCTGGCGTTGGACAAGTCGGTGAAACACAACCAGACCCCGACGGGGAACAACCAGATCAAGAAGTTCAAGTCGAAGAAGAAGGCAGACCAAGGTGTAGGTTGGTGCTCAGAGACAGAGGCAATGATCGGGATGTGGATCTTGGCATAGTTAGTGTCCCATAAGGAGTAGAATCTGCCAGTCCAAGGTGCAATCAAGCCCAAATTTGTGGCCAAGACCAACCCACTGACCCCCAAAGCCCCAATAATCACCGAAAATGACACCATGGCCTTCTTGAAACTCTTTGGAGACAAGGTCTCTTTAAAATAGTTGGCCACCAAGACCAATTGCAACAATCCAAACACCCCAAAACTTGCCATGTGGTCATTGGACTTGATGGGTAAGAACCCTACAAAGGGTATTTGCATCGACAACAACGTTCCCAAGATATACCACGTGGTGTAACTGACGTAGATCTTGAAATCGAACCTGCCCATCAACAACAACACAAACACGTGCAATGGGATCAAGTTCGTGATGAAAACGTACCCACCCCAGGCACTCACCATGTAGAAATACGAGAAAGCCGTGAGACAGCCCCAGAAAACGGACCCCAATTTCACCGCCTTGATCCAGAAGTAGAATGTGGCCATGAGCAACGTGATGGCGATGGCCTCGTTGTCGTAGGAACCGGCTACAGACCGGGAAATGTAACCAGGGGTGATTCCCATGAAAACCGCACTGAACAACGACGCCGTCACGTTGCCGCCGGTGATCTCACTGGTCAAAAAATACATGAATACCGATGTCACCGACGAGAACAGCGGTGCCAACATCACACAGATGTTCCGGATGTCCACGGGCATGCCTATCTTTGTCAAGACGTTGTGGATCAAACCTGAAGTCACCATCAACCCGGGGTAAAGCGTCCCACCCGTGACTCTTCCCAATGGGTACCAAGTTTTATCGTCGAACCAGTTCAAGAACTTGTTGAATCCGTTGTGAATCAAATACCTGGTGGCCCTGTAGTTGAACCAGGGGTCGAATTCGTGGATGATACTCTCGAATCTGATCACGCTGAACAATCTGGACGAGATTGCTGCAAAGGAGATGGAGATGAAGATCAGGATGATCAAAAGGGACTTCACGAGTCTCAACCATTGTGTCGGGACCACAATGGATCCTGTTTTCTCGTCAATTGAGAGTGTCACCATGTTGTTGCTCGATGTTATTTGTTAGGTGTGCTTTTGGGTTTGGAGATTTTTCATTTTTCAAACGTGTTTTTTTCAGCGTGGACAGCCCCTGTTTGGGCTGGTGGATTGGGGGTACAGGGGTTAGCAGGGATGGGATAAGCAGGGTTGGTATTAGGTTGAATATCTGGCTCAGATCACCCGGACTAGGCTGACCAGGGTAAGTCAGTTCACCCTGGCAAATATTAGGCCGGCTTGAGCCAGCTAGAGCTGGCTACAGCCTCTATAGCACCTACAATTCACTTCTGGTTATTCATTCCATTATACATCAACTATCAACTTCTTTGATCAACTCTTCGAGCTTTTGATTGATCTCATCCTTATCCTTGAAGATCTTGCCCTCTTTTTCATCTCCAGCCCTCTGGAGCTCTTTCACTGCCTCATCAATGGGCTTAGCAGGTTTCTGACCCTGGACGTTTCCAACTATCTGTCCCTTCAGATGCCCACCCATGGCGATCTTCTTATCGTTCTCATTGAATGAGATCTCTGCCTGGATCTTGGGTTTCTCAGGGTTCACTGCGCCCAGTGGAGCATTTTGGTCCACCATCTTGTGCGGATCCAAGAAATCTTTCTCCTCCACCTGGGCAGCTCCAATTGCATCCTCTGGAGTGTCCTTTATGGCTATATTCTCTACGGGCTTGTTTGGTTTTTTGTACACCACTTCCTCTTTCACCTCTTGCTCCTCCACGTATCCTCCTGATCTAGTCCATCCGGTCTTGAACAATGGGTCCATCTCAATCACCGGGAACACATGCGCCTCGGTGTTGAACACCACAGAGGTCAAGTCCAAGGTATCTTCGTCGTCAAACAAGAGATAGAGGTACTTCAACGTCTCGGCCAACCAGAAACTCTCCATATTATCGCTCTGTTTCCCGTTGGTGACGTCTTTCAACGTCGTGTAACGTGTAGGACCGTTGTCGTTCACCTTTGTGTACTTGACAAAGTTCTGGAAGATCTCGTACCCCCAGCGTCTGTACATCGGGTCCTTGGTGATCTTGTACAAGTAGTACAAGCTCTCGACGGTCTCTGGTCTCTGCAAATTGTGTCTGTCCAGAGGCTTGATGTGGAAATCTGTTATGGATTTCGGATCAGTGTTGAAGACCACAATCTCGGGTGCCAATCCGGAGAAATCCACATCGTGGTACATCTTGTAGCAAGTATGAGTGATCTCTTTGCCCAACATGAAGTTGGCTTCATTTGTGGTTGACCATGCTCCAGATTGTCTTGCCTCGTTGATGGTCTTGCCTCCAGTGGCTCCGAGCAGGAACAAACCTCCTATGAAGCAGACCAAATGGTCCATTTTCGGGTCCAAAGAGCCGTTGATACCATTAGGCAATTCCCCGATATAGGTATACCCGTTTGGCTTCGATTTACTAACCATGTGCTTCTTGATACCATATACGGCCTCTTCGTACATCTCTTGGTACACTTTCTCGCCAGTTTGCAAGTACTGTTTCAACAAGTACTCGTAGTAAGAGTCGCCTCTGGAGCCCAATCTGATCAATTTTCCCTGGTAAAGTCCGCTCTCTGGATGCACAAATATCGGCACCAAGCCGTCCTTGGGATGGCTGGCATCCAACACAGACATGATTTTCTCCACTTTCTCCCAGTACAACGACTCGCCAGTGAGCTTGGCCAAATATTTGAACTCCAATTGCAAAGTGGCCACTTCTGCCGTCGAAGAGGCACCCCCATCGGCGTGGCTCTTGACACCTTTGCCCGTGCCCAAATTGACAGAAGCATACGGAATCCCCGTGCGGGAGTCGAACCCCTTCATAAGCCGATTACCCAAATCGACAGCCTTGTCCAAGTAGACGTCGTCTTTGGAGAGATAGAAGGCACTCAAAAAGCCTCCCAACATCCGAATAGTGGTTTCAAAAACGTTCACTTCGTAGTTGATATCGTACGTCAAGTCGTCTTTGACCCATTTCCTCGCTCTTTCCAACTCCAGGGGGCAATCCATGAGCATCAAGGTGTCTAAAGAGTCTACAATGATCCAACCAAGTGGCTTTGGACCCATATTCTTGCCCCTTTGTGACACTGGCAGATACACGTCTTTCCCCCATCCGTTAGCCTCGTAATCATGCCAACTCTCCAAGAAAACTGATCTCACTTCGTTCTTCCTCGTGAGCCACACATCAGACGACTCTTGGGTGTCCTGTCCCCGCATGGACTGGCCCAATTGGTACACCAAATACACTACAAACAGCGCCAATGAGGCCCGAAACAACATCTTGAGTACGTTTTTTCTCCCTTTCCCCGATACAGATGTGATGTAATCACTTGAACCGCCACCAGATGTCTTGCTCAAGGGCTTGTCTTTGTACAACGGGAGCGCTGCAGATGAAGGTTTGGCTTTCCAGATGTTGTTGCGGTTGTTGCCAAAAGTTGGCCGGTTGTTGAATGGATAGCTCATATAACGCCGATTGGGGGCTGAACAATTGGCTGTTCTGGGTGAGTAGAGAACCGTTAGTGGTTTCCTGTCTCAAGCGTTCAAGTGTTGATAAGTGTCAAATATTTCACCGGTGTTTTTTAGATCTTTTTTCCAACGCGCAAATCACGTGAGAAGGTCACGTGATACAGTTTATGACCCCTTTCATTACGTATTCCTCCATCTACACCCTATTCACTTCTAATGTATTCTCTATACGCTACGAATGGATCGCATTGTGCTGCTCCTGCGCCAAATCCAACGCATCCCTTAGTATCTGGCACAACTCATCGATATCCTCCAACCCGACACTGATCCTGATCAAGTTCCTGTCGACCCCCCATTTCTCCACCTCGTCCAACTCGGGGAAATGCGCGAGGATCAGATACGGACACGTCAAGGTGAAATTCGTGCCCAAAGATGGACCTTTCGACAACCGGACTTCGTTGAAGAAGCAACGTGCATCCACTTCGTCCTTGAATTTTAACGACAACAACCCACCGTAACCACCTCCGGGGTTCTTCAACTCGTCGTAGTACTTCTTGGAACTCGTGAGCGTTGGGTAGTAGATCTTCTCGATCAAATTGCTCAGTTGGAACACTTCAAGTGCCTTCAAAGTGTTGTCGTTGGTCTTTTGCGATCTCTTGACAAAATCTCTTGAATTTCTCTCGAGATAGATCACGTCTTCGTCCCAGTAGAGCTCCGGTTCATAGGTTTCCTTGAAATACGCCAGTAATTGATCGTAACGCGACGATTTAGGGTTCAAAACTAAAGATCCGCCCATGACATTCGAGTCTCCACTGAAAACTTTGGTCAATGACGTGGCAGTCATGTCACAGTACGGTAACACGTTTATGTTGGAAAAATTTCCCACTGTATCGTCTACAACGACAGCGAAATCGAATTTATCGCTCAATTCTTTGATCTTGATGAGATTTGGCGTCTTCAACAAGGGATTCGAGGGACATTCGCAGAACAATGCCAAGAATCTCTCGCCATTCTCCAAGCGTTGCTCCAATTCTGCCAAACTCTCGTCGTCTCCGAATCCATAGAAATGCACACCCAGCCCCCATTTCCTCAAAATGTTCAATGTATCCACATACGGGAACCCAAAACAGATGGATTTCTCCGATTCACCTCTCTCCACGTAGATATCCAACAACAGTTGGTGCGCATTGAAGATTGACGTCATCCCAGTTGGATACAAGATCACGTCTTGTTCACTGAGCACATTGGCGTTGACTTCGTTGATCTTGTTGGCGATTCTGCGCTGGAGGATGGATCTGGCCTCCTTGGCGAATCTCAAATCCAAATTTCTCCCGAATCTCTCTTCGATGAACGTCGCATACTCCTTCTCCAACTGCTGCGATGACGTAGAACTGGATCTGTTCATCGACGATGAAGACCGCTTTGGATTTCTCACCTTCAGTCTCAATTTATCCTGGATCTCTTTCACCTTGGCCTCGGAATCTTTCAACAACTTGTTCTTCAACTCTGCAAGGATGTAGTCGGCTTTTCTGGACGAAATTCCTTCACCAGTATGCTGCCAGAAGCTCTTCAGCAACGGGAACTCCGATCCTGGGAAGAACAAGACACTGAATTCGGTCTCAACCCTAATTGACAGCTCTTCTTCCGTCTTTGGAGAAGGTGTTGAAAGTTGCAATATACGTATGTTGCACTTCTCCAACGCGGTTTTGGACTTGATGAAACTTCTACACCTCTTTGCAATTCTATAGCTTGGAAAGCACATGGCTCTTTCCCCATCTTTTCCATAATTTAACTCCAACAATTCACAGAGATACTGGATCGATTTGTGGATAAAAAATCTCGGGTATCCAGAATTCATCTTGTTGACCACCCAATCTTGGCCTTCTTCGTAGCCGACAGTCAGTTCCCAAGTGGGCAATGTCACCGAGACAGCATGTGGAGTGTTGTTGGGGATCGTGGCGCCGATCTCTTGCGAAACTGGCGTGGAGGGCATCGTTGTGGAGAGTTGATTTGGCGCTGATTGATGAAATAGATTTGCAATTTTTCACTTTTTTCCTCTGACTCAGAATAAGTGGGGCTGCGAGGAGGCAGAGGCAGGTAAGGAATGGGAAGGGAAAGGCGGAGAATTGGGTGGGAAGTGCCCGGGGAGTGGTTGGGAGGAACCAGGGAGGAACCAGGGAGAGGTGGGCATATAATGGAATCTCTTAATGGGAACGCTGGATAAAGATACCAATGTATCACGGTATATGGCATCACACATCACATTTTACACTTTACATGGCATTCGTAAGAATAATTTGTTCATTCATCTTGGATGATCATTTATATAGTTTAGTAGTGAATATATCTGATTGTGGTGTCTGACGCGAATGTTGTGATGGGAAGATGGAAAAGTCCTCAGATATCGAAGTGGTTACACCATGCGTGGTATCATGCCCTGTTATGGATATAAACCTGGTGCTTCCGCCATCAAATCATTCAAACCCACCACAGATCACTCCAAATCACTCAACCCATTTTTGGCTCATTTCAATTCGACAACTTTCTCACCTCTGGAGAATCTTGGATGTCTTGGATCGTTGATGAATTCGTCAGAGTTCATCGAGGCCTTGGCTCCAGCGCCAACCAAGTAGTATGTGATGGCACCTCCAATGAAGAAATGGTAGTAGTTCTTGAAAAGAGAAGCTGGGAATCTTTGTAAAGCCATTGTGCGTTGGATGTGGTGTTCTGTTGCTCGAGCTGGCCGTTGTTGAACACTTTTCAACTCGTTTTGTTGAAAAAAAATCTACAAAAAACTCGATTCTTATTGGGAGGGGGGTTTGGCATTATCTACACGACCTTATCTCGATCATGTCAAACCGGGTCAGTTCAGGTATGAACATGGTGGGCACTTCGATTACGGGTAGGAGAGTGTATTCCAACCCTTGAAGGGCATCTAGCTTGGATTTGAGCTCCTCGATCGTTTGCTCGTTTCTTATAGTGCATGCAATGATCATATGCTGTAGACTGTGGTTAGTGAACAATTTGGTGATGGAAGCGATCAAGGGGTCTAGAATAGTGGTGTCGTAGGTGATATCGGCGCCGATACAGAGATCGTAATGCGATGAGTCATTGAAGGGAGTCGGGATAGGGTCTTCCGGACCCCAGATGTACTGGTAACAATGGCGTCTGTCGAGACTTATCCCGTTCAAATCGAAATTGGTAGCCAAATTCTGTACCAATTGGGAGTCACCATCGGTCAACACCACCTCCAATTGGGGGATTTGTTTGATTAAAGACATCCCCACAAGCCCGGTACCCGTTCCCAACTCCAAAACTCGGGTTTTAGCTGATAATTTGTACCGGTTCACGAGATAGTAGGATAGATATATGGACAGTTCCCATGTTCTCAAACCGGTCGTGTTAAATCCGCTAATCAACCTCTGGTTCTCTTTTATCTTGACCAATGACGTCGGAGACACTCTGTAACTCAAGACATCTGTGTCTAGCACTGACAACGGCCGACTGTTGAGCAATTTCTCAAGATAAATCTCGTAAATATCGTCCAATATCTCTGTATTGTCAGCCTCTAGCGTGGCTAAAATCTTCTCGAAAACGGGCTTGAAATAGTTCGGGTTCAACTCGAGATCTTGCTGGATCTCTTTGAGCACAATTATTTGGTTTCCCAACTCGTGTATCTCGTGTGGCACTTCCACATGCCTACTGGGCACTCTCTGCTTCAAAAACCCGACAAATCTGTCCATCTCTACACTAGAGTACAAAGCTTTTCAATTAGATGGAATTTTCAATACATAGAGAAAAAAATAACTTTTATGCAATAGTACCGATGACCTTGACTCTCTTGACACCACCATCTGGGATGATGGTCAATCTGACGTGGGTGATCGGCGTCGAGACATCCACATCGTAGACGTGTTCCTTGTCAGCACTTGACTTGGTCTTGGCGACAATTGGGGCCCATTCGGTGCCATCTGCTGGGATCTCGTCACTTGAAGCACATCCATCTATTTTCACATACTGGGGGAAATTACCCCTGAAATGGGCGGTATCAACGACAACTTGTGAAATCTTTGACAGTTTAGCGCCCAATTTGATGATGACCCAATCGACATGACCCTCGTGTCTAGATCTCAGCGTTTCCCAGCCGTCACTCATGTCTACACCACGACCAGGCAACAACAAGTTGTCGGCGCTACCGAAATGCTGGTCCGAGAACAGCACAGCCACGCCTCCGTTCAAGACACTGGCCAAATCCAAAGACAGCGAGGCATCTTGCGGCAATATTGGGATCACTTGGCCGTAGCATCTGAATCTCAGAACACCTCCATCTGGGTACTGTCTCAATCTGACGTACTGGTAGTTCTGTTCTGTCAATTGCAGTCTCTTGAAAAAATGTCTCTGCGATGGGCCACACTCGACTTTTGGAATTACTTCATCCCACTGTTTCAGATCGTTACTCAGTTCAACACTGATAAATGGGGCATGGTTCCCGTTGAAAAAAGCAGTATCGATCTCGACTCCAATCAATTTCAGCGATGAGACACCCATCTTGATGATGGCATAATCAAATGGGTCAACGTTGTGTCTTCTAGTTTCCCAACCATCGTACCAGGCACCGGCATACACAAAACGGGTCAGATCACGTATTGGCAGTTTTGGTTTGATCAAATTTGACAGTTCCAGAAACCACTCATCTGAAAAAGATTCCACTTTTCCACCCAATTTTTCACCGATAACGTCAGTATATTTCAAGACGACTTGCTTTTGGAACTCTTCTTGTGAGATTTTAGTGACGCTCATTTTGGTTCGATTTGTTATGTGTGGTATTTGAGTTATCAGAATTATGGATTTTAGGCCCAATTTATCGTTCACACAAAGAATCACCACAGTATGTCGAAATTGAATCGCATCGATAAGTGAGCATCGGATAAGACCGACCGTGGAAGCAAAAAAATATCTAATCTGTAGTTTGGGTTACAGTGCACGACTGGATGTTTGTACTGCCTTACACTACCTTACACTACCAGTTGCTAAAGTTCAAACCACATGGATTAGGTAAGAGATCGGAATGAGATGGAAATGAGGCGAAATGCCAGCGGTAATCGCTTACGGTATAAACTAGCTTTTGTCTATTGTAATGACGACTAGTAGCAATTGTAATGTATGTTCATATTGCATTCGGACGATATCAGTGTTTGATATTTTTCAGCAACTTGTCACAGGGAAACGGCCAAGTTATTCCGTGGTGCTTGGGCGAAGTGCTGTCATAAAGGGCGCTTAGTGGATTCGGTGAACAGACCAGAATGCTGCAAACTCGTAGGGCCAGAATCGGCCAATGCCGTAACAGCAGATTCACCATACTGTTTCCATCCATACTGATAGCGTCTGGCTCTATAATTGCTAAAGCGTGTTTAACTTACATCATGACGTAAGAGGAAAATTTTTATGCCCCTTTCTGTTCACCCACTCTGCCCCTATGAGTACATTTTTTAGTGATTTCATCACACTACTTTGGCTCTGCAAAAAATACAGTTACGTTTGAACAGAAGTTACGTCATGGGTGTTTAGTCAATACCCTGTATTTCATATGGGTCGCGGAGTGAAAAGATGGAGCGAAACTGACCATCAATAGGAGCCGGGCGAGCCACCAAGGGTGCGATGCCAGTGCAAGACCAGTGCCTCACTTCCCTCCGCCTCGCCCTGTCCTCCGCAAACCTTTTTCTCCCGCATGTTCACACATACTCCAGATACGAAATGATCTAAAACATTTCGACGGGCAAATCCAGTTCGGAATATTTACAGTACAGTGTTTATCGTTACGTGCCTGGACAGTACAAGCAAGCACCGCAAAATTACTACAACTACAACCAAACACAATCCCAACCAAATACAACCAAATACAACCACAAACACAATCCCAACCAAATACAACCACAACTAACCACATCCACATGCAACCACGGATCATCTGATACCATTACCTCATTACCGTATTTATACACCTGTCAATAGCACCTATTGTTCAACAATTATGTAATGGCCCAGTGAAAAAATCAGAACATTTGTCCCTTTCAGTAATATTATTTGACTTTTTTCTCTTTGGTGTGCATGTGTGAGTGTGCTGTAGTGAATTCCATTTACTTCCACAACCATATAAATATTAACTTGATTCCCACATATTTACTGATCAAAGATAATCAAATTATCCAAACAATTTTATAGAACAATGTCACAAGGTTTCACTAGTCAAGTCAACACAAATAATCCGGTCAATCCGGATACCGAGGAGTTAAAGATCTCGCATACAAATAAGTCTCTGAACATGTCAGATTTGGCCAAGGAAGCTGACAAGTCTGGAAGCTCGACACCTGCCTCTGCCGCTGCTGGTTATTCTTATTTGAACAACGATGGAATCGACGAATTGCAACCGATGACGAGAAAGAAACGTGTCTCGTCGCTTTCTCTTTCCGATCAGTGGAACTCTGGCTTGCAGTTGAGCGCCATGACCAACTCGAACAAATCGTCGTCCACGAATTTGAAGAAATCATCTTCGAGATTGTCGATGACCTCGGCCAGATCTTCTAGAAGACCCTCGTTGACAATGAGATACAAGAGGTCCGTCATTGACCACGAAAGAGTTGCCTCATATGCGTTTGCCTTTGATATCGACGGAGTCATAGTGAAAGGTCCAGACACGATCCCGGAACTGAGAGAACTGATGAAGTTGTTGAACGGAGAGAACAAGTACAACATCAAAGTGCCATACATCTTTGTCACAAACGGTGGAGGAAGACCAGAAGAGAAGAGGGCAATTGATTTATCCCAGAGGTTACAGATCCCAGTCGACAAAGACCAGGTGATCCAGGGCCACACGCCGATGAAGGATTTGGTAGATGTGCATGAGAACGTGTTGGTCGTTGGAGGTGTCGGAGATACATGTAGAAAAGTTGCCGAAGACTATGGTTTCAAAAACGTGTACATTCCGTTGGATATAATGAAATGGAACCCAAGTGTGTCTCCATACCATGACTTGACCGATGAGGAGAAAGAGGTTCTGAGAGACGTCGATTTCAGCAAAGTGAACATCGATGCCATTTTGGTGTTTGCCGACTCGAGGAATTGGGCTCTGGACCAGCAGATCATCTTGGAGTTGTTGTTGAGTAAGAAGGGCCGTATGGGCACGATTTCTGAGACTTTTGACGAAGGACCAGGACTCTATTTCGCGCATTCGGATTTCGTCTGGGCAACAAATTACAAATTGTCCAGATACGGTATGGGTGCATTGCAAGTGTCTATCGCTGCATTGTACAGAGAGCACACAGGGAAAGAATTGGTTGTGACGAGATTCGGAAAGCCTCAAAGAGGAACCTTCAGATTCGCCACCAAAATCTTGACCAGTTGGAGAAAGGATTTGTTGAACAAACACGTTGAGGCGCAGAAAGAAGAAGAAGAAAATGCTGAAAAGCTGAGACCAACGTTGTTTGCCAGTGATTCAGAAGATGAAGAGGATTCTGATGAAGAAGATGAAGGTTTGAACTTGCAAAAGATCTCGGAAATCAAGTTGGATTTACCACCTCCATCGACCGTGTATTTTGTCGGAGATACACCTGAATCCGATATCAGATTTGCCAACTCTCACGACGAGAGCTGGCACTCGATTTTGGTCAAGACTGGTGTTTACCAAGACGGTACCACTCCAAAGTACAAGCCAAAACTGATTGTCGACAACGTTTTGGACGCTGTTAGATACGCAATCGAAAGAGAACATCAATTAGAAGTGGATGAATGGAATGCCGGTGCAATTGACTTGACCGAGGCTGAAGGGGGATCCAGTTCTTTTAACCCACAGTTGGAAACGATCGCTGCCACTCCTGCTGTGGAGAAGCCGCAATTCATCTTGTAATTTACTCCATCGCTATTTATAGATATATATACATGAATACCTGATACCAACAGTTGTCCAATCCTAGCGTCTCGATTTGTAAAATGGTAGTGCACAAAAGCCAAACCCAAAAACACCATACGTCGTTTATAAAATAAATACAGACGAAAAAAAAATTGAGAGAATGTGTAAAAGTTATTTGCTTGTCATATCAAGAGATCAAGTCCACATTATCACACGTCATGGGTGTCTTAGAGTCGGTATTTACGACGTTACAAGAATGGTTCTTCAAGTTTACAGATATCGTCAGTGATTTCTCGATTTTCCAGCAATTATGCATATTGGTTGCCTTGCCATTTTTGTACTCCATATTGTTCCAGTTGTTTTACTCCTTTAGAACTGACCGCGCTCCATTAGTCTCCTACTGGATCCCATGGGTCGGATCTCTGGTTCCATATGGAATGCAGCCATACGAGTTTTTCGAGCAATGTAGACTCAAATACGGAGACTGTTTTGCGTTCTTGTTATTGGGAAAAGTTTTCACCGTGTACTTGGGACCAAAGGGTCACGAATTCGTCTTGAACGCTAAGTTGAACGATGTTAGCGCTGAAGATCTGTACAAACATTTGACTACACCAGTTTTCGGTCACGGAGTCATCTACGATTGTCCAAACTGGAAGTTGATGGACCAGAAGAAGTTTTCCAAAGGTGCCTTGACTAAAGAGAGTTTTTTCAAGTATGTTCCATTGATCAAGGAAGAAGTGTTGAACTATTTCCAAGATAATTTCCAGGGAACAAAGGGTTCTGCCAACGTCATGAAGACACAACCTGAAATGACGATTTTCACCCTGTCGAGATCCTTGTTGGGCAAAGATGTCAGAGATTTGTTGACTTCATCTTTTGCCAAATTGTACAGTGATTTGGATAAAGGATTTACGCCAATCAACTTTGTTTTCCCAAATTTGCCCTTCGTTCCGTCCTATAAACTGCGTGATCTGCTGCAGCAGAAGATCAGTGACACCTACATGAAAGTGATTGGCCTGAGGCGTGATAACAACGATATCCAGGACCGTGATTTGGTGGACACTTTGATGAAAAACAGCACCTACAAAGACGGCAGCAAGATGACTGACCAAGAGATTGCCAACTTGTTGATTGGTGTCTTGATGGGTGGACAGCACACCTCTCTGTCAACATCTTCGTGGTTTTTGTTGCACTTGAGTGAAAGACCTGATTTGCAGCAAGAGTTGCTCGAAGAGATCACCACTGTACTCAACGGAGAAGAGTTGACCTACGAGCACTTGGGTAAGATGACTTTGTTGAACAACGTGATAAGAGAAACTTTGAGAATGCACATGCCATTGCACTCGATTTTCAGGAAAGTCACCAACGATTTGAAGGTTCCAAATAGAGATAGATGGATCGTACCAAAAGGTCACTATGTATTGGTATCACCGGGATACGCCATGACGTCTGAGCAATTTTTCCCAAATCTGTCGACGTTCGATCCACACAGATGGGATACACAACAGCAGCAGGATACTGCAGCAGGAACTGTAGATTACGGATTTGGACTGATCTCCAAAGGTGTGTCGTCTCCATATTTACCGTTTGGGGGTGGTAGACACAGATGTGTCGGAGAACAGTTTGCATACTGTCAGTTGGGCACTTTGCTCTCGCAGTACGTTTTGAACTTTAAATGGAGCGGAAAAGTTCCAGGTGTAGACTACGCCAGTATGGTGACATTGCCATTAGATCCTGCCATTATCCACTGGGAGAAACGTGACAGTTAGATAGATAGACAGATGCTTTTACATAATATTTACACGAGCTGACTTAAAGTGGATATGCTGTATATAGCTGTAGTAAACGTAAGGTTTTTTGTTCGACCTTAGTTCCTGAATCTTGGTTCCTGAACTGCCTTGCCTTATCGACACCACAAAAGGCTGAAAATCTGAAAATCTTGAGCAAAAAGAAACGAACGCATTGCAGCAAGGGGAAATGGCAGAGAAAAAACACCAATGAATTCCCACAGCCTCTTTATTCTATAGAGTGTACCTACAATAGCACTCTAGAAGTGATCATGTATCGGAAGGCTTACAAGTGGTACACAATCTCATGTATTAAGCCCAGAGTTTTATTAGTCTCCAGTGGCCCAGTGCCCTTAGTGTTTGGCACTGGCGCAATGCTAGGCCACGTCGCGGCCAATTAGGGATGCAAAGAATAAAATTAGTCAAATTTTTCTTGCCTATTTTTTTTTTCAGGGGAATAGAGAGCTGACTGGAATGACCAGATGAGGTGGAGTATAGCCATAATCTATAGAGCTTTTTGAATAATATAGAGCTGTTTCAGTAACATAGAGCTATTTCAATAATATAGTGTAGAACAGTTCTCGAAGAACAATAGTCGAATGAATAGCAATGAATAGGCAGACAAGATATTGTAGGGCAGGGCTTATCCTCCGGTGCCCCAATTGGGACAATTGTGCGGCAGTGCACGAACTTCGATGGGACTTATGCTCCAGTTCTTAATCTTGATGGACAAGGCACCAGCCGGTGTTTCGGCTTTTTGAAGTCGCTGGACTTGGATATCAGTGCCAGGGCCTGGGTGCTGTAAGTCTTAGATCTGTTGCGCGGAAATTCCGCCTCTCACACACCACTACCATCCATGCTCGTCATCTTCACTAGAGTCACATCTAACTGAAATATGCCCTTCCCCAGCCTCGAATTTGCCCTCTTGTGAAATAAAAGAAAAAATAACTAAATGTGCCTTGTGACTTTTTGCTATTCTAGTAACATTTGAGAAAAATTTAGAGAAAAATTATATAAACATTTCAAGATCACGATTGTTTTCCATTGGCGGTCATTATTACTGGATAATTCAAAGGAGTATTACTCGAGACTTTCATTCATTTGTGTTTTAACATCGCTTCCAACTGCATATCACATATCACCTTTTTCAATTTCCGGGTTTTGCTTCTTGTCACTTAATATTCATCCATATTTATCCCCCTTCCATATCTGCATCACTCCCATTTCACATGAACAATGCTACCAAAGTTGTATAACAAGACGTTGAAAAACGCCGTGATAACACTGGCTGGGATATTGACCATGTTCTACACGTCATTTTTGTACATCCACAAGGACATGAGGCAACATGTGTTGGAACTGGAGGGCTTGCAGTACCACCGCGACTCCAATTTCAACCCGAGAAACACGCTGGTGGAAGTGTACAGATACATCAATGGCCAGGACACGATGCTCGGGAATTCCACCGGTTTGAGATTCCATTGGGATGATTGGGTGGACTTGAATGCCCTGGACGAGATCTTGGACAGATACCGTGAGTCACATCCACAGGGACAATGTGACTCTCTGTTGCGGAATTTCGCAGATGTGGACAGCTATTTCATCGAGACTTATGACAAGAAAGTGTTACGCGGAATGGCAGATTTATACTGCTTAAAAGAGATCCCAGACCGTGTCATTGCCCCAACAGCCACTGGCTATATCACTGTGCCAGTGATTGACAAGTTGAGAATCGACTACACCTTTGCAAACACTTCAAAAGAGGAATTGCTAGAGGAATTCTACCGCGTAGGAACCAATTACGAGACCCAGAGCTTTGAATACAAGGAATTCAAACCGTTCCAGAAGGAAATTAACTTGGACGTGAGCGATTTCGTCTTGGACCCAGGCGTGGAGATCTACAACATGAACAAGAGGCGCGAGTCCTTGTCTGAACAAGAGGCCAAGCATTTGGAGTTCATGGAATACTCCAACGATATTGTAGACTATCTGCCGCAATTCTTCAAGTACCCATGGATCTTGGACGACTTGGTTGCTGGCCACTCTCATCATTTTGCATATCCATTTTTCAAGAGATACACTGCTGACCGCGAAAGACAGAGTATTATCCAGCACATGATCAGGGCATGGTTCGATCTTGCACAGCTGTACGAGATTCCAAGTTGGGTCAACTATGGTTCGTTGTTAGGTTGGGCATATAACGGAGTGAACATGCCTTGGGACACCGATATCGATGTGCAAATCCCAATTGTACTGTTTGACCGTATGCTGAGAGATTTGAACCAATCGTTAGTATTGGAAGACCCGAGATTGGGCAATGCCAAGTACTTGTTGGTAGTGGCTCCAACTTATGTCAGACAGGGAAACGGCAAGAATTTCATCGATGCACGTTTCATCGATATAAACTCTGGTTTGTACATTGATTTGACGGCTTTATCACATTCAAATTTCGAGCCTCCACTGAAATTTTACGATTCCTTCCCAGATCTGGAATCACGTCTGAACCTGGTCCCCGTCAATTGTAAACACTGGAACTGGCACTCTTTGGACGAATTGTTACCAATAAGACACACATATTTCGAAGGTTCGTCCGTCTACATACCACACAACGTTTCAAGATTGTTGTCGAACAAATATGGACCGACTTCTTACACCACCAAATTACAGTTCCATGACCATAATTATCAACAGGATATTTCAATGTGGGTCCCAGATGAGATCTGTACCGGTGAGCCCTCGACCGAAAGCGGCTCAAGGTTTGTTGATCCATTGACAAAGACAGAATTGACCCAAGCTGGGGCTTGTAACAACGACGACTTACGTGATGAATACCGGATAGTACGTGAATACCTGGCTCGTCATCATCTGATCAATATGGATGTCGACAACTTCAGAGACTACGATATCGAAGAGTTGGGCGAGTTACCGTTGTTCAGAAAGGACGCCTGGGACTATCATAACGATTTGGTGTTGGGAATCACACACGATTTCAACTGGTACCATCGGTTCTAATGCATTTGTCGTCACCCCAATCTTTGCTTTTTATTATCTCATTTTAATTGCTTGTTACATCAATCGCTTTTTGCTCATCATCATTACCAATTCGCTAGATTTAATTTTATGTTTCAAAAAAGTATCATTATATTTTAAAAGCTCAACTGTAAAAGCAGGTTGAAATGAATGTTCTCCTGTCTTGTATAAAATAAATAGTAATTTTCAAATTCCAGTAAGTAATAAATTCGTAAATCATCGTCATCGTAATTAAAAAGTTTCAGTTGAACATCTGGAATAAATTGTTCTGGTTCGAATTCGAATTTCTAGAGTTGTCATCTAACAATGACTCATCGTTAAAAATAAAGAAATTCAACTTGATCAACGCACAATTCAAGTTCTTGAAACAGCCAAATTTGAAACGTAACTTGTCCAAGATGATAAAGTCAAAGACAAAATCAATGATGGTGAAAAAGTTGTTCAAGATCTTTTCACTCGATAACACAACCAAATCGTTATCGGAATGGTTATGATGTGTATGATCTCTCAAGCCCGTGAAAACCTTCAGATCATCGTCATCAACGTCCAGACCATCTTCATCATCACGGCTGCTTCTCCGGTCACCGTGACTGACTCTTCCGTCGTTAAAGATCATCATGTTCTGTTTCAGGTCGTCTCCACCACGAATCCCCTCCGTACGCCTGCGGTGTTGGGAATCAAACTGGTACTCGTGGTCCAACCATGATTGTAGACTCGAAATCAATTTGATAATCGACAGATAAGTCGTCACTTTGTACGCTTTGCCATGTCTTCCATGGTTTGCTGGATCCTCATCGATGTCCATGTGGTCCTCGTTATTGACTGGAGAGTTGTGGAAAGAGAAACTCGAGTGTAAATCGTCATGGTCGTTCTTCTTGGACCGGTCGAAATTCAAAACGTACTTGATCAACACGATGAAAACGTCAAACAAAATTTGAAACTGTAAGGAACAAACCTTGTCCAAATTGTTATGTGACCTCTTGATCTCCTCATCCGGTAATCTGTCCAACTGCTGTACAAAGTTCATCACTTGTAAACGCAAGAAATGATCGTAGTTCAAGAGATATTCCTGAACAGAGACGCCTCCAGCATTCAAGATATCGGTGTCCAAATCGGAGTAAAAGAACTCTTTCAAGATCAAAATACAATAGTTCACCATCATGTCGGTGTCTTCCTCTGGTTCAGAGTTCTTTGGAATAGCTGAAGATGTCGAGCCTTTGAAAATATCACACATCTTGTCGTAATCTTTTAACCAGACTTGTTCTTTCAACTTGTGTAACCGCAAGTTGAAACTGAATTGTGTCTGGAACGAGCTATTCTTGAGCAAAAGATGATAATTCATCAATTTCGAGTTGCACACCAACTCGTTCTCATTGGAGTACAATTTACATTGGTTGATCATCAAGTTCCAAATCTTGCAAATGTTCAAATAGTTCCCGTGCAATGGGTCTTTAGAGTTTGCAGCATTGGCACCTGCTTGGCTCAAAGACTGGACACTGTTCTGACGTGTGACTCCTTGGCTGACACCGTACAACTTGTTATAGTAGAACAACTGGTGCAATCCGTTCTGCAAACAGATCAAACCAAAGTCGCTAACGTGGTGGTTGAAGAAGAAACCCCCGACTTTTTTCAACTCGTTGTGATTAGACATCAACTCGATCGAGATCAACTTGTTCAAACATCTCTTGTAATTCTCAGGTCTCACAGCGAAGCCGTTGTAATAGCTCTTGAACTCACCAAAATTGGCCGAGTTCCATAAGATGGCCGAATTTGGAAGATCCAAGTCCAAATCGTCTATCTTCAACGAAGGCAGAATGTTGTACAACGACGTCAAGGTGATAACGACATGGAATATAGAGTGGATCGTCCTCACCAGTGACTCGTATTTGATAAAGTCGTAGAAATAGTTCTCATCTACACGTCTCTCACCGGTGGAGATGGCATTGTAATCCCATCTGATCTTGGTCATCTCTGATGATTTCACCAACAGAGTGAGAGCGTTTACCTGTCTGATAACCACGTTGATACTGACCTCGTTGTCGGCGAACAAGCCGTAAATAACACTCAAGGTCAACGACTGGATCAACCACAACGGAGAGGCATTGTTGTTGTTCAAGCCCGTGGCTGTTGACGAGTTATTGTTGGTCTTTTTCTTCCTAGAGTCCAAGTACACATGAATACAACGTCTTGACACCTCGTACAAGCTATTAGCATCACTTTTCTCGTCATTCAACAAGGCTCCGAGAGTGGCTACCAACAAGGGAAGACACGAGACAGAGGCACGCAAGTTGTCCAATTCAATCTGGCTCGACATGGATTCCTTCACATCTGCCAAAGTGGTCTTCATCAACGAGTACTCGTTGAGCATGGACTTGTGGACAAACGGATAATGCGGCAAGAATCTCTCGATGAAAACCTGTGTGTAGGCGTTCAACTTGTCATTTGAGGGCAAGTTGGGGACTTTCACACCTACAAATGGGTAGTTATTCAACGTATGATTTATATGGGATCTCAAGATCGGAGAAAACAACATGATCCTCGAGTACTTGTCCAAATTTGTCATAGAAGTGAAGGTGTTCGCCGTCTGGATGACGATTCTCTGGGGTGGAGTCGACATGTTGGACAAGTTGTGTGCGGCATTGTCCAACAACGACGGAGAGATAGTGGCATTAGAAGAAGCAGAGTTGTTCGACTGCTGATCCGCATTCCCGTAGAACGAGTATCCAGCTGGAACGTCATACATCTTGGGGATATTCAAGTCAGTGATCTCTTCGATCTCGTTCAAGTTTCTATCGACGTTGTTTTCGGATCCCACGGGGTTCAAGGGCCCAGAATCCCGTCTATTTTCGTCCAGAGGTGAGTAGTTATCGTCTGAGCGTAACTTGTTGACGAAATTGGGTGTCTTGAAGAGGTGGTGGTTGCTGAACAACGACTCCACAACGGGCAAGCCATCGTCTTCTTCATTCTCGTAGAATGAGTATCCAGAAATGTTGGGCATTGGCTTGTCCTTTTTACCGTTTACAGGTTTCTTTTCCTGAGAAACAGATCCAAAGGGGCTCTCCGGTCTCTGGGGCAGCTGGGCCAGATTTTTGTCCATGCTGAACAACGAGAGCTCTGGAATGGAGTCCAACTCCAAACCGTTCAACCAGCTCAGCGGGGCGTTGGTGGGCTGCAAGGACGGAGTTGCAAACTCGACATTCTCCAGATACGACGTGTTGGGGATCGGCATACTGTAATTGGCGGAGCTTACGGCACTGAACGAGGCTCGCCTCTTCAAATGGTCGTCTGGGTGGTCGAAAAACGGCGCCAGGTCGTTGTGCTGCGTCGGGAACCCAGTGGTGGTGTTGTGGTGCTGCAACTGCGGGATCACGCCATTTGCCGGTGTCGTGGGCGACATCGTCGTCGTGGAATTCGTCATAATGTTGGACGGGATGTCCGGGTAGCTCGAGTGCATCGCAGTCAAGTTTATATACGGGTATCTCTTTGTGTCCTCCGCGTCGAAACTGGCATCGTCCATGTCGTCATCGTCTTCGCCATCCTCGGTCTTGACAAAGCCGTTCTTCTTTTTCGACTTGAAAGAGCCCGTGATAGAAGTGGCCATGGTGCTCGTAGTGCTCACATTTGAATTCTTTCTGCTCATCGTGGTGGAACTCTTTCTCCTGGCGCTCTTCTTTCTTATTCTGGTGATGGCATCCGCACATCCGGCGTGTAATTTCTGCGCGTGTCGCAACAACAAGTCCCTTCTGGAGAACAGCCGCTCACAGACCCCACATACAAAGGGCTTTTCATGGGTATGTGATCTCTCGTGTCTATTCAAGTGCTCCTGCCGGGCAAATGCTCTGGTACATGTGGTGCAGACGTATAGGCGCGGTTTTCCCGATGGCGTTGTCCCATTGACGGTTAAGCCCACTGGGACGTCTTTCTGGATGTTTTCATCTCCCTGGTCTGTATCATTTAGCGCGGAGTTGTCCATTTTATCGTTAGTGTCTTTATGTGTATTGGAGATTGTGTTTGTATAAGCTGACAAAAGCATGATCTTTTATAAATATTGGTGCCTTGATCAAAGTGTTAAACGACCCTGATCAAACGTTTATGGGCATTCTATGTGAACAAGTATTGCAAGTTTTCAACGAATAACTCGATAAAAAAATATTTTCAAATTTAATTCCAAACTATGTAAAATCAAATTTGACGCATAAATGGAGTTATTCAATGCTATTATTATGGCTGAAATATTACTACAACCTCCGTCTGTAGGGTGTTTTTAATAGAAAAAATTAAACAAAAATTGTTGGTCATTTCAATTTCAAATCATCATGTATTTTGGTTTGGGTTAGCTCGGTTCGTTAGGCTTTGCCGGTAAGTTGTGTGGATGTGTTTTGTGGTGAAGGTGTGTTCGAAGTGGGCATGATCAGACCAATGACTTCAACCTGATCTGTCCAACCTGGCCTGTCCAACCTGATCTGCTCTTACTCTACTATGCCATGCCCTGTTCTTTACTGTCCTTTACTGCTCTTAGTGCTCTTACTGCTCTTTACTGCTTTCTGAAAAAAATTAAAATGCGGGGTATTTTGAAACAATGCAGGAAACAGCAGGAAACTACACACGGAGTCGTGCACCAATCACAAATTCAAGGAGTCCGATTTCTCTAGATGACGTAATCTTTATTTATTGAGCAACAATTAAACATTTAAATCTATCTCCGACTTTCACGAAAGGTAACCCACCTATCGTGAGGTACTTCAAGTCCAGATCAAGCGGGCTTGACTCACTGTTGATCTTCCCGGCAAATATATGCACCATGTAGTTCAAGATCAACTGGCATTTGTTCATATCGAGATCTACTCTGTAGTCTTTTTGTATCTTTTCAATGATATCCACAGTGATTTTGCCGATCGGATATTCGCTCAAATTCAAGTCTTGATCCAAATATCTGTAGTCGTGTTTTGGCGATATCAAGGGCAAAATATCGTCTACAAAGATATTGGTCAGTTTTTTCCTGTCCTTTTCGTTATGCTGGAATGTGCTGCGGTAGTCTTCACACACTTTACAATTCTCGTTTGCACACTCTTGTCTGTCTAACCATGAACTGTTCAACTGGAAACTGTAGTTCAAGTACTGCAAATCCGGTAAACTCGTCTTTAAATTTTGGTATTTGCCCAAATCTTGGTTGTTGAACCTGTTCAACACTGAAAGATGTGTTAAATTCCTGAAACTGCTCACAACAAATGGCACTAATTCGTCTCTGTTATCCAATTTGATCGACAACTTCTTCAAATCAAATTTTGTCAAGATCTTGAACAACTTCTCTGGAATCAAATCTTCTTCGTCTTCGTCTTTCCTCCCCATCAGCTCATCTTCATTTTTGTCGTACATGATCAAACTCAACTTTTTCAACTTGTGCTTTTTCAATTTGGTGAAAAACTTCAACACCTCATCGGTGATGAAATTTATCGTCACATTCAACTCTTTTAAATTTTCAAAATGCAAAAACTCGTCCTGCGTATTGGCAAGGATGAATGAACAGAAGTACTCGAAATTGTCGTTGATCGTCAACTTCGATATCCTGTGGTAGAAATCACGCATATTGTCACTAGACATTATACCGAAATCGTTATGCAGTTTGTGGTTGTTCAACTCGTACGAGTTGATGATGATTTCAAAATTATCAAATTTGTCATATCTGAATCCACCCCCGATCAAGAACTGTCTGACAAAGTCATTGAAATTGAGACAGAGATTTTGCAACACTCTTGTAGATACTTGACTGTAATCTAACAACTTGCCACAAAATTCTTGGTAACATAGACATTGGTAGTAAAACTGATTCGATGTGGTGTGATGACATTTGAAATTCTGGAAATTACTGCAAGGTTCCTGTTTCAAGATTTTGTCCAATATCTGCAAGATGTAGAACCTTAACTCTGTCTTATAACAGTCAAAGATTTCAATCTCTTCGATGTATGAGCACAAAGTCGGATTTTGTGAAAGTGACTGGTATAATTTGATCAAGTTGTTGATGGGGATCTTGAAATTCATCCAGTTGTCGAATTTACAGTCGTTCAGATTGTCAAACTGTAATTTTGTCAATTTTCTTCCATCTTTCAACTGTGGGAAATCTAATCTTCTAATATCCTGACACGGAGACCCATTTATAATTATACGTTGGTACAATTTAGGGGTCAAGACTTGATTCCAAAATTTACATGTCTGCATCATCGAGATCACATCCCGCTGTGACAAAAGTTCGCAGCAGATACTCAAGATTTCCTCATTCAAATAGGTATTGCTTTGAAACGTCTGTTTTTGCTTCTGTAATGGGCTCTTCATTTCTTGTATATGTTTCACACACAAACCATCTATTTCGTGTATTTTGTATGAAATTCGTCCAATAACCACTTTTCGAAATCGCATCAGGTTTTATATAATGGAGCCATCTTGCCATCTCATCTGCAGTGTTTAGCCCACAAAAATCCAACGACTTTTTGATCGGCTCTCTTTTCACCTTCAAATAGCCTACATAACCCAAATAAACTTTGTTCGAGGACAAATCTGGGCAAAATCTGAAAAAACAAGAACCTGAGTGTCACGTGACGAGCGTTGGAGGGGTTAGATGGGTTCCAGGCTATTATTACCGGATGCGGTAACACGATCGATCGATCAAATCTGGGGTACATTGGTTGTTTTGATGGTTCTCATCGCATGACTGGCAATTGCAGGGAAGCTTATCGAGACGCAGAGTGCTAAGCTTAGGGCCCATTTAGTGTGCAGAGAAATTGCGGTGTGAATTTGAAGTGGCAACAGTAAGTGGGGTTCATTAGGCGATGTAGAGTTCGATGTACCAGATGTGGGCAAATGCTGTGTTACATTTAAGGGGATCTGGTTTATTCACAGTTATAGCGCTTCAGAAGATACTTCGTGTTGTCTTTGTGCCATTTGAAACCGTCGTGATTAAGCAGCAGTGGCTCTATCAATAACGAGGGTACAATACCGCCTAATACCCATACATCAAGCTGACCTCAACAAACACCTTCTGTACTTGGAAGGTAGGGAGCACAGTTGAGTGTTTAGTTATCAAAGAGATCACAGAGCAGCAACTGCTGATCCACACCATATTAACCGCTCAATACCACGACATCCAGCTTCCGCTAACAATTCTCACTGTGTCAAATTATTTAAGAAAAAAAAACAGATTTAATATAGAAAGGTAAAGTGCATACAAAACCAATGAGCCAGTACTTATTCAATGGAAGTGATATAATACGACCGCCATCATCGTTGACATCGCTGTCTTCGACAATTCTGAACATGATCGGCTCTGTTCCGAATCCAATTGCCAATATCGGAAGTCTTGGCCTCCAAAGCAACGAGACATCGTCCTCTTTATCAGTGCCCATAGTTCCCACTTTGAATATCCAATTCACTGCAGTATTCCAAGGAGATGACATATGGGCGTATCACAGATTCGACGAAGACGGTTCTACTGCATCTGATGACGCTGTGCCCAAAGATGAACAGCTCTCGAAAACTGGATTGATCAAAGGTATAATGGAGTTCAGCGGTAGACTTGACAACTCCAAACCCACCTACACTAGATCGATAGAGACAGAAAAACAGAGATTTGTGATTCATGCTGTTGCCGATCCGGATAGGGATGACATCATATGTGTCATATGCTTGAATAATGGCCAAAAGTTGGGCTCTTCCGTGTCTGCAGAGTACATTTCCAGTGTGATCCACCGTGGATTGAAGCTTTTCGAGCTCAATCACGGACTTTTTGCACTGGATGGTGACCAGAGGCCACTTTTCTCCCTGTGGTGGTTGCAATTTGTACAAAATGTGCTCCAATCACGGTCTACCTCCAGTTATCTCGCCGATGGGATGCCTCTCAAGTTTGACAAACCCAAGAAATCGTCAATTGCAGTACCGGTTGGGCTATTGGAGAATTTAGATCTCAAGATATTGGAATGTTTACCAAAAGTGTTGAAAGTATCCGTGATCCAAACTGATGTAACCTCAATGGAAAACTACGGATTGGTCTACAATTATCACCAAGATGGAAACAGAGTAGACCCAGATAATGAGTTGGCCAAATGCTTACAATTTATTGATTTGAACAATATTTTGAACCACAACAGCTTGCAAAGTGACAATTTGTGCCCTATTGTGGATCGCAAACCTCTCATTATCCCATCTGAAGCGGTTGAGGTTCAGACACAACGACACACTGCGAATCACTCTTTTTGGAGAGACCCATTAAGACCAATGGTGATTGATCCTTTCAACACCACTGTTGATGCAATGACAAATATGGGCAATTATATAGCTTCTCCTTTCAGTATATGGACCAGCCAGACTGGATCTGTAGAACCTCTGCCTGACTCGCAGGACCCAGAAGTCCAACCAACGTCAACAGATCCGTACCACAAATTTCTTACTGGGTCACAAGATCCTGACATTCTATGGAAGGATATACATTTACAGGGAGTAAAGTACAAGTTGGTGGTGTATGAAGTTGTGCCGCATTTGGTAGTTTCTCTTGTGTTTGACTACAAAGACACCATCAACGCCGAAATGTTATCGGAATTCATATCGAAACAATTGTATGAGATCTACTTGAGTGATTTGAAATTTGAGCATTCAAAGAGAAGTTTCCAGTATTTGATCGTCGATAAAGATCATTATAGATCATCCATGAACTTGGTAAACGGAATCGACCGAGAAGATATCGGATTGAATAGGTTTTTGGAGAACTTCTTATCACAGCAGGAGAAAAGGGATGTACGCGAGAGTATGTTGAAACTCAACTTCAAAAATTACTGGTGTTTCTATCACTACAACGATTGTTTAGATCGTCGGACTATAATATTGAAAAAATTAGCCACATTGTCTAGTCACAAAAATGATGAGTTGAGAACTTTGTTTGTCGGGAACAAAAGAACTCGGTCGCCACAATTAGGTTCCGATGACGTTAGAGATTTAAATCTGATGGGAAACGGTATGGAAGACGACGAAGCGAATGGAGAAACTTTATCACAA
The DNA here is from genome assembly GCA_030571255.1 of Nakazawaea sp. yHDR128. Lineage (NCBI taxonomy): Eukaryota > Fungi > Ascomycota > Pichiomycetes > Alaninales > Pachysolenaceae > Nakazawaea > Nakazawaea sp. yHDR128. The sequence goes on along the minus strand of JAJLXL010000008.1, from coordinate 663,606 downwards.
ATACAGCTTTATCGTGGTGGTGGCGGGAACAACATGAATGGTGGAATCGATGACCAGTTCATTACCGTATTAGGAGAAGACGTTGTAAAATTTTATCAGCGATGCCTTTGATCTGCAAAAAATGCGATGGGTTTTTTTTATCGGTCTTCACCTTGTGCAGATTAAAGATAGGTAAAGCCTGCAAGAAGATGGCAAGTGGGTAACTTTTGAGTGACAGATAGATCTGGAAAAACCTTATCAAAGAACATTCGATGATTTTGGCCGCTAATCTATGTGGGTTTATCTACACCGTGTCTTCTCTCTTATCTAATAAGCAAATAGAACGTCGTGGATCCTTTGCATGATGGAACTTTTTTAGCCGCTTGGTGCCACCGTTTAAATTTTTCTATAGAAGTTTTTTTTATCTTTAAGGCACCGGATAGATAGGATATCTGTGGCTGTTTTCGTTATCTATGAGGCAAGATAGATAAAAAAAAATGCCTTGACTCGCTCCCGATGTGGAAAAATTGCCCAAAATGGGTCCTTGATGCCTCTCAGTTGGAGTACTGGTTGTGGAGAAGTGACGTTCATTAAGCGATAGATAATATTAAATCACGTTTCCCCTAATAACCAGCAATCGAATGTTTTTCTATGTGTCATTTGCCGATACAAGTGAGCCATTAAGTGGCACAGTGAGACAAAAAAGCGCCCACTGTGCGGAAGGTGATAGACACGATAAGAAATCTATAAATACACAACTGATTTCACGCACCACATATAAATTCCACAACTATTATTGCTGATCATCCTTATCGATGTGGTGGTGTCAATGGTAATGGTGGTGGCGGCATTCTAGCAATTTCATAGATCAACTGACTCCTCATTTCTAAACAAGTTTCAAAGTGTAATCGAAAAAGAAATTGTGCCATTTTTTTTTTGTGTCGTTTTGGGAAACTGTCAAACTTTGTTTGTTATATCATCGAATTGATATCGTTACCAATTGATTGTATAAATAAACATCATCTTCGCGTTTCACATTTTTCAAGTTCATATACGCATATACGCTCGTTGATACCACATCATGTTGATGACAAATATCTGTGATCTCGATAGGGGGATCCAGTATGAAACTCCGCTAACACAGAAGATCCAACATGAAATATTCGACAAAAGCATAGAAGACATTGAGAGAATATTCAACTTCAAAATCAACAGCATGGCCTCGATAGGACATGAAAATACAAGTTGCTCAACATCGTCAAACAGAAAGAGAAAATACGAAGACAACATCGATGGGTCTAATGCCTCATCTAATTCATCATTCCAAACAGATAATTCAAGCAATCACAAACTACAAAAGAGAAGGCATAACGAGTTAACAATACGACCACCGGCATCTTTAGAATTGAAGAGAAACCTGAGAGACAAGTTTCACACTAATGAGAAGTTGATGAACTGTATCTATTTACAAGACTTCCACTGTCTAAGAGACGACTTGTTGGATGAATTATTCGACTTGAACGAATCTATGAACTTTTTGAAATGACTTTATTAGCTGGCTATAACGTGTTTACGAGAATCAAAATAACTAAACCATATTACTTTGAAGTAGATGTAAAGCATCCTGTTTCAGTTATTCTTATCTGTATCTGGCTAACAACCTTACACCTGCTTACACTTCAGTCACGAAGTTTCACAGATAAGAATCTTTGTTTATATTTTTATTCTGTGGGGGGTTAGAGATTCGGACATAACCTTTTTGTGTTTTTTTCTTATCAAAAAATCAACGTCATCACTGTATGACTTTAAGTGACGTCGGGGCTCTGATAACGTGACTGCCGCGGAACTTTACTGCACTGAAACTCCATTAATGTGCCATCAAAATTGCTATCATCGTGTTCCAAGACTCATTTTCTAACAATTTGTATAATTCCAGATGATCTATAACGTCAGATTCAAGCTTTTTCACAATATCCAAGATCTGATCTTTCAGTTCCAGGTTTAGTATCTCCAAGTCGAACAAGATGTAGTACAAGAGGTGAAAATTACTGGCAAAATTGAATGGCAAAGAGTTCAAATCGTACTCGCCAGTCTGAGCATTTATCTGCAACAGTTTGCCCACGTCTTGGATCGACTGGAGCTCATGTAGATAATTTCTATTTTCAATTGGGAAGTTTGAAATCTTTGGAAACAAAATTTTTTCGTCACTCTTCGGCTTTGGGAATCCGTGTGTCAAACTGACGATCAAATACTCCACAGGGAACCATGGTTTCAGATTTTGTTTAACTTGGCGTCCATATTCGTTGATCTTATTGTAAAAAATGTCTGGGACATACCTGTCTTTGTCCTCTTCACTTATAAACACACAGTTTGGATGTGTCGAAGCGGCAATCAAATCCAGTTCGACCAATTTTTCTGCTCCATTACTGACTTGATAGGCAAAAATATCGATCTCACCTTTATCATTACCAGTGACACAACAGGTGATAAATTTAGATGAAAATTTCCCACTTGCACTCCATTTCGACTTGTTTGGGTTTGCCAACTGCTGTCTTGCCAGGAATATCACTTCCAAAGAAGATAAGAAAAACGAATCTTTATGTCTCTTGCACAAAACTGTTTGATTTCCTAAACCTGAATCCGTTAAATCTGTAAACATGAACCCCACAGGTTGTAACCCAAACAGCGAGCTCAACTTGGCCACTTTATCCAATTCCTCGCTATAACTTTCCGGATCCAATTCCAAACCGTCAATTTCATCTCTTTGTGGTAATTCATATATCAGTTCCACACGCAGCTTAATCCCCAACGGTACTTCATCGTATCTTTCATATTTCCCAATCATGACTCCAATTCTCTGCAAACCGGACTTTCTCCATGTATTGATGAACTCGTTAACCATTTCTGGGTTACTTATCTCTACGTGGTCCACCATCCGGAATTTTTGTTGCTGTAAAGTGATCAGCGATGGCTGACATTTGGAACATATCTGTTGTGGTGGATGATTTGGACAATTTGGCGTTTTCGTGAACACAGGTTCTTCTAAAGGTGGAATAAACGACGTTGGAGAGTCCTTTCTGTTCAATTGGTCGTTCAATGACTTCACATGTGCATGGTATGAGATGTGTTTGATGTTCTTTTCTTCATGGTAGGACTCATCGTATGGAGGTAATGGTGAGCAGTATTCACACATTCCCTTTTCTCCATGTTTACAAAATTGTGATCTCTCTCTTGGAATCAATCCTTCTTCTTTATCTAGTTCATCGTCTACAGGTAATTGCAATGTCTGTTGGGGGATCTTTATAGGCACAGAAGTTGCAGCTCCCAGAGACTGGAGTGACAGCTGTGACATCAGCGCTTCAACAGCAGAAGTATCAATGTCATAATGCAAATGGAACATTTCTCCATTCTTGAAATTGAACTCTATTATGGCCTTCCCAGACCATTCTGCAACTCTAGTGCCGCTCTCGTTGGCACTCTGTGATATTTTGATCGAATCTGCCACAACTCCGGGCGGTAACTTTGAGAGGATTTGAAGTTTCACCAAATTTGGGAAGTCTATCTGTTTAGGATCAAAATCCTCGGTCCTGAATCTCCCGTCTTTCGAATTGAATCTGAAGATCATCTTGCTGTGGTTCTTTCAGTGCTACTTGAAGATGAATAATTGCCACTATATATTTTTTTCAATACAAACAAAACAGAACAAGATAGAAAAAAAAAAGTTTTAAAAATGTAGATTTGAGAATTTGAATTTGCGGTCTATCGATTGACTAGAATTGATTGAGGATGATCATCAGGACAATAAGGGCTCCAGTTTCCAAAGCAACAGTTTCCAAATGCTTTTTCCACAATAGCCCGGTGCTACGACAAAAGCAGTATGAATTCTACGACGAAGAGGTACGATCAGGGCAACCTCCGATGAAGAGCGACCAGGACACAGTTAACTCTTTAACCTTTGACACCAACACACCGGGCAGCAGAAAGATGAATCTTGATGATATTTTCGGATCAGGGGGCAAAAAACAGACCGTCTCGTCCAGAATGGACCTCTCTTACCGCGCAGATGTGCGTAAAATCGGTGGAATTGAAGTCCCACGCAGACCAATTGAGCCTACCAACTGTTGTGGTAGTGGATGTGTCAACTGTGTCTGGGTAATCTTTGACGACGATATGGAAGAATGGAAAGACGCCACTAGAGATGCTGTGGAGATGTTAAATTCTCAAGATAAATCAAAAAGCGGTGGGCTTGAGCTATGGCCCTTGGGGTTCGATCCTCCTCCAAAAGGACTCGATCTGGCATTTATTCCAGCAGAATTGAAGGAGGAAACCAAAGAAGAAGTCAGCAACAATATGCCGATCCAGTTCTCTGTGTTTACCGATTTTGAGAGGAATATGAAGAAGAAGAAACTGTTAAAGCCCAATACTGAAGCTGACCTTTCACAGGTCCCACTGAACGATTTTGTCAACATGGAAAAAGATCACACGTCTGCTTGATGTGCCAACACGGAAAAGATCAAACTTCTGCTTCATATCCAACATGTGAAAGACTGAACTTTTTTCTGGCATTGGCTACACAAGTCGACAACTCACATAGTATTCATAGTCATTTAGTCATTTTACACAAATATAGATCTATTCAACATACATCTGACCCTTTTAAAGTTTCAGTTCTTTTTGACTTTTGTAGTGGTGGTGGATGACGTTTTCAATCCATATATCAGTATCCAGCATGCCAAAAACCCAAGTAACAGCAGCCCAGCCTGCGAAATATGTTAGTATACAGATTGTCAAAAACGGAAAATCCACCACTTACCCATGGTAATATCACGTCATGGAAATATGCCCCAAGACTGATGACTTCGACATAGAGGAAGACGTACACAGTGAAAAGTGCCCATAAACTCAACACCAATTCACTGACCAACATGACGCTGTAGTCCAATACGCTTCACGCTTACTTAGACTCTTCTCACTAAGTGTAGTGCGTTTTGTGGAATTTGTGCGCAGAGAAAAAAAAAAGATTCTTCAAATAGTTATTCAGAAAATCGAACGATGGTCCTGTTAAAGTGTTATATCATGAACAAACTACCGGGCTCAGGGCGACTGGGAAATTGGATCGATACAGGGGATCCGAATGTGCTCGTGATCAGAACCTGAGTTCGAAGTAGCAAAAAAATTGGTTAATCTCTTTGTAAAGCGTGTCATCCTTATGCAGGGGCCATGCTAATCTTCTCTGTATTGTTTCAAATTGACCAAATGTCCCGAAGGACAAACAGCTTTAGCAAATTTCGCGTTTATATAGGTTATTTCAAACTTTGCGTTTCATACACGACTGGAATTTGGACGGTCGTTTTGGGTTCTGAGTAATAGTTTGAGCACTGTGAAGTTGGCTTAGAGGTATCAGAGGGACCCTGCATGCTAGGTAACTTTCACTGCATAGATGCGGCATCTTTGTCCCATATAATCTTGAACTCTGCCTTTTATCTCATCTCTTCTGTATTCTTATTGTTACACCACTCAATTCTCTGTTCATTGAAGCAGCGCACTCTCATTAGCCCAGCACAATGTATCTATCCCATCGGCACCATTCCAGTCTTTTTGGGGCCCTCTACGGCCATACAACACTATCAGAGGCTATACCGAGTCATTATACTAGAAGCTTCTATCGCTGTACCGCTTCGCCTTATAAAGAAAAAAACGTGAGCAAAAAAAGATTGTAGCAAAAAAATCAAATTAAAAAATTGTTAAAACAAACCTAATAGCACTAAATATCAATAATCAACTAGAACAGCATGTCCACTAAGAAAGACTATCAACAAACAGAATCGCTGCAGTATACACCGATCAACGAGCCACCATCATACAATCCAGATGGATCGAGTTCTGCTCCGGCTCGTGACTTCAATGATAACTTGCCACCTGATTTCAAATACTCCACCAGTGTAGCTTCATGTGATGTGGAAATAAGACAGATTTTTGTGAGAAAAGTGTATTCGTTGTTATCGATCCAGTTATTCATCACATTCCTCACTGGCTTGATTATATTCAACAATGAACCTTTGAAACTTTGGTGTTTGAACAACCTTTGGCTATTATGGGTATCATTCATTGGAGCCATTGGATTTATGATTGCCGCTTTCTTCAAATCTAGATCTTACCCATACAATCTCATGTTATTGGCAGGTTTCACCATATGTGAGAGTTATGGAGTTGCATTACTGACGTCGACTTATGATACAAATATTGTTTTACAAGCAATCTTGATTACGGTCATCTTGTTCATCTCATTGACGTTATATTCTTTGCAATCCAAGTACGATTTCACCTCATGGCAGACATATCTTTCGCTGCTGCTCTTTGCCTTCTTCTCCATCGGGTTGGTTTACATGTTCTTGCCACACAACTCGTCTTCGGAGATCTTTTATTCATCTTTCGGAGCGTTATTGTTCAGTGTGTTCATCTTGGTCGATACCCAGATGATCATGAAACATTACCATCCTGAAGAGGAAATTGCCGCCACAATCACTTTGTATTTGGACATTATCAACATGTTCTTGTACATCTTGAGACTCTTAGCTGCTACTCAAAACCGTGATTGAGAGATCCGTTTACATATATATGAATATAATGAGAATACATACATAATTGAGATGTTATGTGAAAATTAATGAATGGTTCTATGTACGTTTTCCTTTGAATTTCCTTTTCTTATTGACTCTTCTTCTCCGAGGTTTCTTCTTCTTCTTCGCTGTCACTTCTGTCATCTTTCGCAATGTCCAAGAATACAAATCTGTAAGCGATTCTGATGATCAGTGCCAACCAGAACAAATTGACCAGTTGCAAGGCAGTCAACAAGAAAAAAACGATCGGTTGTGAGATCCAGCACTTGTAGTTCTGTTCAACCCAGTCCAAGTCGAATCTACCAACAGATCTGAATTCCGTCAAAACAGAATACAAGATCTTGAAGTTCAAGTAGTGTCTGAGATAGACCCAGGTTCCAATGAACAAGGCGAAGAAAGGACCGATGAACGGCGAATCTACGTAATTCAAACATTTGGAGAACAGCAAGAAGAAGTCACTGATATCCATGGTGATATAGACGGCAAGACCGATCCATGTGAAGTGGAATCTATAACTACAATAGATCAAAGTCATGGTGACTGCATGGTGGAAACACAATTCGTAGTAATCTTTTCTCGGGGCTTCCACTTGCAAGATTAACAACAAGGTTTGTTGCGCCCAGAAGGCCAGCTGTAATAAGTAGTATGCCTTGAACAAGAACTCGTGCTCCTTATGTGGATAATCGACGTAGAAATTGGTCGTGTTGAAGTACCACAAAGGAGTCTGTTTCATGATGTAAAGTCCGAGCAATCCGCTCAAACTGTAGTAACACATGCTGAAACTTTGTTCCATGAATCTCTTGATCTTTGATTCTCTAGTCAATCCATTCTTCAAGGCAAGTGGTCTCAAGAAGAACTGCATCAAGAATTCTCTGTAAAAAGTGAAAAAGATCATGTAAAATCCGACAAACAGGAAATCTTTCACACCTTTACCGTACATTGCCGGCTCGGTGCCCGGGATCTCATATGATACGGTGAGAAACGCATGCAATGGATTGGACTCGGTGAGATTACCCGAGGCAAAATACAGCAAGTAAACAATCAACATGATCAACAGAGGCGTCAACCAAGTAAATCTGGAGTTCAATTCGACAAAAGATAACCAGAATTTCGTCAATGCTGAGCTGTTGCTGTCAACTTTCTCTTCTAATCTTGACAATCTTCTCAGTTTGGACTCTACCAGTCTTTGGTTAGATGGCATTGTTTGCAAGGATGATCCGGAGGTATCTCCGAGATCGATCTTGCCCAATGACGAAGTCCTACGGCGCCTAAAATCCGGAGATGATGGCATGCTTTTTCGAATTTGGTCTAAATGGGTTTCACGAGGGATTCTCGATTCAAATGATCAAAAGTTGGTAACCTGAGTGAACTCCGGGGGTTGTAGTTTCCTGAAGTTGATGACGAAACTCAGTATCAAATATAAGACGTTATAACGCTTTGTATACTAGTGTGTTTTGGTTTTTTTATATTCTATTATTTGAAGCGAAAGCGAATTTGAAAACGATTTTTTTCTATTAGCTTGAAGAAGAAAAATAACTCGTGAAACTTACTATATGCAGTAATAGTGAGGCTGTCCAAGTTCATATATAATATAATCACTCAGTAAACAAAAAGTTGTAGATCGAAAGAATTGTAAGATCGAAAGAAAGTCGAGGAAGCAAAAAATAATCAGACCGTGAGAAACATAATCGATGTTTTGATATAGGGTGCACGATTCTTTTAATTTAGAAGATGGTGGCAGCAGTGAGAAAAAAAAAGTTGTAGTTCAAGAAAATTGTAAAATCGAAAAAAAAAGATCGAGGAAGCAGAAAATCAGAGCGAGTAAAAATGTTCTGATATAATGTGCACGATCATTTTGCTTCGATTGGAAAAGATAGTGGCAGTAAGAAAAAGTCGTAGATTCAAAAAAATTGTAAAGGCGAAAAAAAAGTCGAGGAAGCAAAAAATCAGAGCGTGAGAAAATATTTTGATATATTGTGCACGATCGTTTTACTTTGAATGGAAAAGATAGTGAGCGGCAGTAAGGAGAAAAAAATTGTAGAATTAGAATATTGTAAAAATCAAAAAAAAATTTGAGGAAGCAAAAAATATCTAGAGCGCGGGAAGAATTACCAATTTTGATATATTGTGCACGCTCCTTTTAATAAGAAGAAAAATATGGTGGCAGCAGTAAGAAAACAAAAGTTGAAGATTTCAATAAAACAAAAAAAAATCAGAGCGCGAGAGAGAAAATCAATATTTTAATATAGTATGCACGATCTTTCTAGTTTGAAACATGGTGCCAGTAAGAAAAAGTTGTAAACCTCAAAAAGTTCAGAATCAAAAATAAAAAATCGAGGAAGCAAAAAAAAATCAGAGCGGGGACTAATGAATGTTTTGATATAATGTGCACGATCCTTCGCTCAGCAAAAGAAAAATAGCAGGCAGTAAGATAAAGTTGTAGATTAAAAAAATTGTAAAATCGAAAAAATAATCAAAAAAGCGCTAGAAAATTATCAATCTTTTGATATAGGGTGCACGATCGTTTTAATTTGAAAGGAAATAATGCTGGCAGGCAATGAAAAAAAGTTGTAGATTCAGAAAATTATAGTAGGAGCAAAAAATTATCAAACAGTACCTATTAGCGATTTCTACGCTATGAATTTTTTGCTTCTGTTTTATTTGTGAAACCCTGCACTGTCTATGGAGGCCAGCGTATCACGAGCATTATTCTCTATTTCTATTCTTCACTTCAGATCATTTTCAGCGGCTCATATAGCCGATTTTGAAATGATACCCACTATAGATAATCATTGGCATTTCTTTAGTATGCGGATACTTGTTTGGAAATCGGTACACTACCCTAATTCTGTACAACAATTGGAGCACACCATAGTTAAGCAGTTTGATATTAAAACCACGACTTTTATTTGATCCATCTGGCACGACTTTGGGGAAAGATAATTTGATATTATATGCACGACACCTGAGAAAAATTGGCAATACCTCCCCTCCTACAAGATTAACCAAATTTGATGGGGATATGGCTAAGTGTATGGAGCATCAGAAATGCATGATCCCAGGTCTCTCAATACCCCCATCCTACGATTTCGTTGCACTATATAAGGGCTATATAATGTGGGCCAAAAATCTGCAATTTCCCCCCTTTATGATTTTGGCCGGATGTGGTGGAAACACTGCTGCCAAGGCCTCCATAAAGACAACTTTGCTAATCTTGGTAAGCAGTGTCCCTGTCCTACCCTATGAATCTATCTATATACGGACTATATAAAACTGATCGAAATTTTGGCAACACCCCCCTCTTATAATCTCACCAAATTCAGTGGAGACACTGCTGCTAAGGCACCAAAAGGCACCATAAAGCTATCACAGACAGCTGAGCAGCAGCACCCCCCTACAGTATAAGATAAACTATTTAGGGACTATACAAGATGAGCAAGAGGTTAGGTGGATCCTTGAGGACAGAGATTGCATAAAGCAGATTGTAAAGACTTCAACCATTACCCACTGCCAATCAAGCTGGATCCGTCTCTTGTAATTCAATCATCTGGTCATTAAAGAATTACAGCAATTCGCGCATTACCTACCCTACCCCAGAATCTTGATTGGTATCAGATTCGGTCAGCCCTTCACCCTACTGAACATCTAGACTATATAATACTCACATTATCCTCTGGGGCCAAGTATTTTTGGAAGCACCATTGCTTTGCACCCTAATACCTTTCATGGAGACCATAGTACAGCAGGAAAAATCACCAAACTTCTCCAAAGCCAACTCACACCAAAATGGCGTCGCATGTTCCATGCCAAACGGCAAATCCGCGACTGAATACCCGCAACAGCGAAAAGAAATCACGATAAGATAGAAAAGAGAAAAAGGGCCCATGATTGAGACCATGATCATATGCCATTGAGATTCACCAAACCAACGTTCAGAATAGAGCCACCGCCAAGCACTCGCATCTTCCCCCCGGCTGATGAAAACTAAATTGACATCATATTCTGTTGATATTCAATGGTGCCAGAGTTGTTTCTCAAACTTGACAAACACCAAGAAAGGGCCCCAAAGAAACACACCAGCGCCTCCAAAGCGGACATCACAAACTAGGACAATGAGCATTAATTTTTCAGTCCAATCAAGCATTCAGAAGTTGTTGAATCCTGGCCGGTAAATCGCATTTCTTCAACTGAAATCGAACTGCTGCCCAGTGAGAGACTCTAGAGGAAACCAAAACCGACACAAGAAAGGGGGTACCTTGAACAAAAGCAACAGTTAGTAAGTAATTAAAGAATGGTTGACACATACCCTTGTTAACATCATCATTGGCAACCCGGAGCATCAATTTAACAGTCCAATCAAGTATTCAGAATTTGGTAAACCCTGGCCGGTAAATCGCCTTCCTTCAACTAGAATTGAACTGCCGCACTGAGTGGGAGACTTTTGATGAGACCTAAACAGACTAATGAATATGGACTGTCTCACCTTGAGCAAAAGCAGCTGTTAGTACCCTGGTTTAATCATCATCTACAGCCTCAAAAATAATTGCCCCTTATGACCAAAACCAAGTAGGAGGCGCCATAGTTAGATTGAACGAGACTAGAGTCGATTTAATGAACACCGCCAAGCACACAGTAAACCCAGACTGTTCCTTTCAAACCAAGATCAGAATCAGATCCTGCCACGTAATCCGATCTTTGCCTCGATTGATTGAAACGATTTGGAGTTGTATGTGACGGAGAACATTCAGTCAACTTTTAGCGCTCAGTTCCAACCAAAAATTCTTCATGAGACAGATAAGAGGGATGCAGGAGTCTCATAGAACGCCGCAATAGGGGTTGGAGTTCTAAAATCGAGAACAAAGAAGCCGCTGATGTCTGATTCTTTGGGACTGTTGGAAGTTGTGTGAGTGTAAAGAGTTACAAGAGTTCCGTATTTGTTGACATTTTCATAGAAAATTGAATCTGTTTGTGTCAATTGACCACAAAAACAAATTCAGAGCAAAAAAAATCCTGATTCTTGAGATGATAAAGCGGTACAATGAGCAGCTATGCTTATGAACGTCATCTTTCAGAAATAAGCTCGTTAATTACGCTGCTTGTGAATAAACCCAATTTGACCATATCAATAAAGACTTTGAGATACTTTGAGATACAAATTACCTTCCTCCCCAATGTCAAGACTCTTTAACATAAGATTGTCGTGTCCATAATATCAAATATCTATCTAGAAAAAAAATCGTAGGATCAAATTGAATTGAACAAGCAAAAAAACTCAGCCAAAAAATATTCAGAGCGCGGGAAGAATAATCATTGTTTTGATATATTGTGCACGATCCTTCCAGTTAGAAAGATGGCGGCAGCTGTAAAAATAAAAGTTGTAGATTAGGGAAAATTGTAAAATCGAAAAAAAAATCGAGGAAGCAAAAACTGAGAGCGAGAGGAAATGTTTTGATATATTGGGCACGATCCTTTTACTTCGAAAGGAAAAGATAGAGTGGCAGTAAGAAAAAGCTGTAGATTCGATAAATGGTAAAATCGAAAAAAAAATTGAGGAAGCAAAATTTCCAGAGCGAGAAAAATAAATTGTAAGAATCTAATTTTTTGTTTAGTCGAATTTTTCTGATACTCAAGTTTGTTTTGTAAAGTGCTCAGATTTGCAAAGGCAATTTTTAGATGAGGACCAATTGTGTAGTCCCGAGTTGAAGCTATAGAATAAAACACATCCTTTCTGGGTCAAGAAGGTTGCCTCTACCTGTCTAAGTTACGCTCTTATTGCTTGCATCTTATGTCTTCTGGCGAGAGTATACCTCATCAGACTTTCTTTTCTATGAGGCTTAACCTCAGCTATATTAAACATTTATATGATTCAAAATTGAGTCAGCACTTCTTAACAGCATAGAGACAATCTCAACAGCCGATTGAGGTTGAACGCTGAGTGCAAGATGTAAAACAAACAGAGAGGGAAGTCATTTTCAAGCCCCTAAATACCAACACTGTTATTAAACTTCACGTTTACACGCTTACAAGTTCTGTCAAAGGGTACTGAGCATTGGATGTATTTATACTCCATAACTTTTTTGTGCACTTGTTAGTACAAATTTACACTGAGCTATTTGATATATCGGACACGACATATGTGTGCCTTACAAGTGAGCTTCAACTTTTTCTTTATCTTCAGATAAGTCTTTGATTTCATGTACACGACTATATAGTCTGACTTGGCCTGTCGAAGACCCTCGTCATTTCTTACCTCGAGGTTTCCGATTTGATCCTCTTCTTGCATTGTTGTTGTGATTAACCGGTCTGGAGTCATGCGAGAAGCGACCTTCGGCATCCTCGGCATCGGTTTCGGGTGTGCTCTGTTCCAGAGAGTTGGAATTATTGGAACTGACTCTGGAAGATCTTTTGCTATGGTTATTAGGGGTGTTGTTTGATGTCTTTCTCAGTCCGTTGGATTTCCTCATACTGGTTCTACGATGCACACCACTATTACTGTCCTGTCTTTGGAGGTTTTGGGTTTGTTGTCTCTGTGTTGAGGACAGGCTCAGATTACGAGTTTGGGGGGTTGGCTTTTCGGGATCTATTGAGACTGTCCTTCGATGCCTCTTTGCGACGTTGATTGAGGAATCCAACTCTTCTGACAAATTCCCCGGCAATACTAACGCCGTCGGAGGTGTCGGTGTGGCTATTGGTGATGTTTGTGTATCACCCTTGGATTCTCCAAGCTGGTCTTTATGTACTAGATTTTTCTCGTCTCCCTCCTGTACAATGTCTGTCTGTTCTTCAAAGGACGGTAATTGTCTATTGGCGGCTGTAAGGACCTCTTCACACTCGTTCAAGACTTTGATGGTCTTTGTGCCGTGGTCTTTTGCGGCAAGCGCCAACGTCTTCAACAGCTCTACGATGGCGTTGTTCTTCTGCTTGTACAACAGTTCGAGCATGTTGCTCTTGTTTGTCAATTTCTTGAACAGTTCGTCTATTGCCCCACTGTTGGTGTCAAATTTGGAAATATTTGAATTCAAAGTGGATTCTCTTTCTTTCAAAAAATGGCCAAAATCTCTTTGCAATGCCCTGATTTCCAGATCATAATGGCTCTTGTACTCTTTTTGAGACCTTAGAAGTGCATCGTAAGACATTTTCGACACTTCCAACTCACCTGCAAGTCTGGACTCATTTTCCTGTAATTTCTGGAGCCTTGTATCTTTTGTCCTTTGATCGAATTCCAACGAATCTACACGTGAGAGCATCTCTGTGACTTGCTCTTCGAGATCTTTGATCCTCCTGTCCTTTCTCTGTAACATTGCATTCATCATATCGTTTTCATGCTTCGTATTGGACATGTTCTCGATCAACTGCTGTGATCTCTTGGTCACTACGTCATATTTCTGTCTGTGCTCTTTTACCTTGGACTCTGATCTTTCCAAGGACAGTTTCAACTCGTCTATCTCCGAATGGAGCTGATCAATCACCTTGGTAGTCTTTGACACCGCAGGGGTGTTGGGATTCAACATTTGCAGTTCCAACATGTTCTCCTTTCCCGACATTTTTTTTCAGTCTGCTTGCGGATTTGAATCTTGCGTAGTCGTCACACTTGCGCTCTTGGTATCGTGACACTAATTGAATGTAATTGATCAATTCGAAACACTATCTGCACCTCGTCTAGTTCTTGCTGCACTGAATCGTTGGGTCTGAAACTTGTGGAGAATACTGGAAATTCACCAATTCTCTTACCAACACTCTAGAATGTCCCTGTACCTCGATGCCACCACTGCTAGACTCTAAGAATGTCAAATCGCCACTTGAACACTGTTTTGGCCAGGAATTTTCGTCCACCCTCCAGCGCATTTGTTTACGTTTCGACAAATTTTTTTTTTCTTTAAATTAATTTTTCCGTGCTAAAAAAATGATTTTGGGGGTGATAATAATTAGGATTTGGATATACACTCACATACCAAATTGCTTCATCATGTTCTGCATCATGCTTGGGTTGTTCATCATTTGCTGCACCTGCGGATTGTTCATCATCTGCTGCATGGCATTTGGGTCCTGCATCATCTGCTGCATGCGTTCTTCCCCTTCTGCACCCCCCATCATGCTCTTCAACATGGGGTTGTTCTTGATGTTGGCCATGGCTCTCTGCATATTTGCCGGGTTCATCATACCGGCCAAGCCACCAGGACCACCCGGGGCCCCGGAGTTTGGAGCTCTAGCCCCGGCAACGTTGGAAACCATGCTCTCCATACCACGCTGCTGCATCAACACCATCTCCACTTCCCCCACCGAGGTCCCTGAACCCCTTGCAACTCTCACTATCCTCTCCGGTTGCTCGATAAAGATCCTGCCGTCGCTCTGCAACTCCTCTTTCGTCATCGAGTCCATGATGTAAATCATTCTCTTCATCAGTTGCAGCGTGTCTTCTTCACCCAGCTTGTCCAACAGCCCCATTCCTCCGGGCAACATCCGGGCAATCTTGGAAAGCGGGCCCATCTTCATCATGTTGTTCATCTGTGTCTGGAAATCCTGTAACGTGAACTTTCCCTCACTGATATTCTTCATGGTGTCCTTCTGGTCCAAGTTCAACGATTGCACATGCTCCATCAACCCCTGGATGTCGCCTATACCCAACAACTTTGAGATGAAATTCCGCGGGGAGAACGATTCCAAATCCGAAACGTGTTCTCCGGTACCGATAAAGATGATCGGAGTCTTAGTGGCAGCCACCGAGGAGATGGCACCTCCACCTTTGGCGTGTCCGTCCATCTTGGTGATGATGATGGCTCCGAAATCCGAAGCGTCTTTGAAGGCCTTCAGCTGGCTCTCAGCAGCCTGACCTATCGAGGCATCCAACACCATTATCGTCTGCTGTGGCTGGACAGCTTCTCCGATCTGGACCATCTCTTCAAACAATTCGGCCTCCTGTCTGTGTCTTCCGGAGGTATCCACGATGATGATCTCGAACTTCTCCTTCTTGAACTTTTCAACACCGTCACGTGACACTTTCACGGGATCTGTCTCTGTGTAGGAACCGTAGTATGGGATCTTGGACTTTGTGGCATTCTGTTTCAACTGGTCAAAGGCACCTGCTCTGAAAGTATCGGCACACACCAAACCGACTTTGAATCCTCTTCTCTGATAGTATACAGCCAATTTCGTACACGTCGTGGTCTTACCGGAACCTTGTAAACCGACAAACATTATCACATTGGACTGCTTCTTCTTGGGCTTGAACTCCAGCGCTGCGATTTTCTTGTTATCGTCTTCGTAGTTTGTAAAGTCCACCAAGTTACACAATTCGTCAAAGACGACTTTCCTAACCAATCTCTTCTTGTCCAGGACCTTATTGCTCTCAGTCTCTATCTGTATACTTTTCTTGATCTTTTCTCTCAACTTCATCACCAATCTGACGTTCACGTCACTCTCCAATAAGGCGTTACAGATCTCTTTCAACATCACGTTGACGGATTCTTGGTCCACACCACCAGTGGATTTGCTGATGTTTGTGTTGAACGCATTGTTGATACGTCTACTCAAGTCGTCTAACACCATTTTGGTTGGGGTTAATGCTGTGGTAGAGGCAATTGTCTTGACGCTGATCACTGGAAATTTTTTCTTTCGTTGGAAATTGTTATCTGACAGCCCCAGTTTTGTTGGGCCGGGCAGAGATGAAGTGGTGAGAGGTGCTACAGTGAGTTTTGAGGGAAGTGGGTGTGGTTTTGAAATGAATGCGGTCCGATTACAAGTAGCAAGGGTGAGTTGTGTTGTGTCGGGCAATTGCAACCGCCAGTCTCATGATGTTGTGTACACAATGTTCAGTGTATATATACACATCTAAGGCAGTGTGCTAAGCTAAATGAGAGAAAAAATACAGAAACTCAATCACTAATCTCTAGATCAATTCTATTGAACCACCTTATATAACCCCAGATGTTCCGCTCATCATCAGAATTGACCAATCCATTAGATGCCGTCATCAGTACGTTCACTTTATTCCTCGATCCATTTCCATATCTATAATACTGACAATTCTGTACCGCTATAGAGAAGGCGACAAGTGAGAGCTTGACACAGGACAATTGGGAATACATATTGGACGCATGCGACCAAGTGTCGTCGGATCCCGAAGACGGAGCCCACAATGCGATCTTGGCCATTGAGAAGAGACTAAAATTAAAAGATGGTAATGTTTTATTGCGGACTCTCTCTTTGATCACAGCCTTGGCTGAGAATTGTGGTTCCAAGATGAAGCAAGAGATTGCCACAAAGAGATTCTGCCACATCTTGAAAGATTTGATCAACGACAGACACACGTATCTTCCTATAAAGTACAAAATAGTGGAAATGGTGGAGCAATTGACGAGATCGTTTGCCAATGACCCGAGCTTGAGAATAATGAGTGATACTTTGAAAGACATAAAATTGTCGAATCCTGACTTGGTCACCACTTACAAGCCGCAAAAACCGCAAAAACACGACTTGACACTGAACGACAAACTGAAAGAACAAGAAGAGTTGGATCTCCTGTTGAAGTTGTCGCTCCAAGAGTACGAATCGAAGCAGGGTCCGTCCAGTGGCGGCAGCAGCACCAACAACAATAATGTAGTCCCACAGACAAAAGCGCAGCAGTTACAACAACTGGCACAACTGCACACACAACTGCAATCGCAGCAACCAGTGAGCGAAAACGACAGTTCAAACATCGCCACAGTGTCGCGAGTCAAGGCCTTGTACGATTTGACGTCTTATGAACCTGACGAATTGTCTTTTAAGAAAGGTGACGTCATCACCGTTATAGAGAGTGTATACAGAGACTGGTGGAGGGGTTCGTTGAGTGGGAAAATTGGGATTTTCCCCTTGAACTACGTCACTCCGTTGAAGGAACCCACCACAGAGGAATTGATGGAAGAGTTGAAACTGGAGCATCTGCTCTTGACAAAGACTACAGAGGTGGAGAAATTGTTGTCTCTTTTGTCGAATTTTTCTACAAGGATGTTGAATAACAGGGTCAGTAATGACGAGTTGTCGCGTTTAGTGCAGGACGACCAGTTGTCCAGTTTTTATAAAGACGTTGTGAGTTTGAGACCGCAGTTGGCCAAGTTGATTGAAAAATACTCCATGAAAAAAGACGAGATGGTTGCGTTGAACAAGAAATTGGTCGACAGCGAAAGGTTGTACAACGAGTTGATGGAAAGCAGTTTTAACCGGTTTATGAATGCGAGAAACCAGCAGTTCCAGCATCCGCAGCAGTATTCGCAGCAAATCCCACAGCAGGGGCTGCCACAGGGGCTGCCACTGGTCCAGCAAACCCCACAGCATTATCCACCACAACAGTATCAGCAAAGAATCTCCAGTCAGCAGCAGTTTAAAGGCCGCGCAGGAAGTGCACATGCTTCGTATCCTGCTCAGGCAACGCCACAGAAAGCGCCCTATTCGGGATCTGTGTCCTCTGTGGCAACGCCGACGTCATCACAATTCGCGCACTCGCCACTGCAGCAGAGACCACAGGGCTACGGATCCCCTTACCCCGCATATCAGCCCCCGCAGCAGCATCAGCAGCAGCAGCAGCTGCAACAAACACCCCCGCAACTGCAGATGCAATTTGCCGCTCCAGCCCAAAACTCTCCCTACTCCATTGCACGTCCGCCCCAGCCAGCGGCAAACTCTGCTGCAAACCCCGCATCTCCTAACCAGGCGGCTGCCACGCCCCCGTATCCAAGCTACGGATTCTGATGCTAATGAATAGATACTCTTACCCCTTAATACAGATCGTATATATAGGCAAATTTGCATACGAAAAAATGTAGAAGCGATGAGCATAGGTTGACGAATCGATCTAAAGGATTCCATTCCATGAGCCACACTAACGCCTAACGAACGCCTAGCGAACGCCTAACTAATGGATCTGCAGATATTGCCGGTGCCCATATACGTGGCGTCAATGGCACAATTGGTCCACAGCATTGTTGACAGCGCGTTGCCCATAGATCTGATCCCTAAAGCGCTTCGGCAGCGTGACGCCGGCGTGAGGGGGCCCCAATTGCCTGTGGCACGCGTGTTGGTGCTCTGTTTCACAAGATTCGACCGTGCTGATGTGGACGCGTCGCCGCCAAAAGTGCATACACTCCGGCAACTGTCGCGATATGGGAACATCGATATCCATGACGTAGATCTAGGGTCTGATTTCGGCAATCTCTACTCGATGCTCAGCTACTTCAAACACTCTGGAGTGTACGAAAAGGTGATTTTATACAACTACATCCATGTGTTCGCCAATGCCCCGGGCTCGGGGGTGCCTGCCAAGTACTTCAACTACAGATACTTTGTCACAGTGATGAACCTCGTGGCGTCCAGTGAGGGCTTTCTACATCTAGCAGAGGGAAAAAATATGCTGCAAGAGTGCAAATGGATCCCGCAAAGTACATATTACGACGACGAGTCGCTAGAGCTTCTAGCTGACACAAATGACAGGGAACTGCTGGAAAGTGTCGCTGTGAATTTGAAGACAGTGCTACACAATCTCGGGTTTGTCTACGCTCCTATATCTGGGACAGCTCCAGTACTGAGCATTCCAGCTCCATGATAAGCATCTACATTAGATTCTATTGCGTTTTTTGAACTTGGAGTGATCCAAGCTTCTGATGCTTCTTAAGCTCCCTACCCATATAGATTTTATATTGAGGAAAAATGTCTAGACAAAATCGAATTGAGAAAAAATTTTGTCTCGAAGAAAAATTCATCGACATCGAGACGACTTTGTGGATCTGTGTACAAAGATGATGCACTATTCGAGGCTCATATCCAGAACAGTGTCACCTTTACAGGTGACAGTGAGACGCGGGTATGTGAAACCGACATTGCCCAGATTCAACGTGGATCAGAAACTGCCAGTGCAAGAAGTGCAGGAACAAGAATTAGACGCCAATGTAGACGCCCTTGTTACCAATGTAGCGGCAGCTGAAGTCTCACAACACGACACAGAAGATGCCAATCCAACATTGGATGTCAGCTTAGCAGAAGCATTGAAATCCATCAGAGAATCAGGGATCGAGGCCAACCCAAAAGTCCAAGAAGCCCAAAACTTGTTACACGAAATAGTGTTCCGTGATCGTTTCCTGGCGAACAACGCCTCAAACACCGGTGGTGACTCTTCCAAGACATCGAGTTACCCATTTTTGAAGAAATCCCGTGACGACGAGCCATACTCGCAGCAGGAATTACATCTCCGTGAATTATACCACAAAAAGACCAGTGGGACTTTGGGAGCCAAAGTCGACAACGTCTACAGACCAGAACAGGATATAAAGTCGCCAAGCTCGGTCGCCAAGATCGGAATCAACACCTTGATGGCTGCCGGGTGTCATATGGGCCATTCGACGTCGCTTTGGAGACCTTCAACACAACCTTTTATCTACGGTGAGTACAAAGGAATCCACATCATCGATTTGGACCAGACTCTTACACTGTTGAAGAAGGCTGCCAAAGTTGTCGAAGGAGTGGCTGAGAGAAACGGGATTGTTGTGTTTGTCGGAACGAGAAAGGGCCAGAGAGACGCCTTGGTGCAGGCTGCACAGCGAACTGGAGGTTACTATGTTCTGACGAAATGGATCCAAGGAAACATCACCAATGCTGTAAAGACCTCGGAGAATTGGAACAGAAAGGAGGTCGATATGGAAGACAAGGAGACAAATAGAGAATTGGATGCCAACGAGTTGACGTCTTTGGTAAAACCGGATTTGATAGTCATTTTGAACCCTACTGAGAACAGAAGATGTATTAGAGAAGCCATGTTAACAAGAATTCCTACCATTGGACTAGTCGATACCGACAGTGAACCAAGTTTGTTGACTTACCCTATTCCATGTAACGACGACAGCTTGAGAGCCACCAATTTGATCACCGGTGTCTTGAGTAGAGCCGGCCAGGCAGGAAAAGACAAAAGATTGGAGAGAATCAGAGGTTATAAACTGGAGTTGGGAATTACCGAGTCAGAAGCCGGTGTAAAATTCGCCCAATCAAACTGATATAGTCTTGATTACCTGTACATAAATACATATACGTCGAATGTCATTTTAAGCGACAACTATCTGCCTATTACAACCATCCGCCTATTCAAGCGATTCTCCGCATATTTAAGCCACAACTTCTCCACCATTGACCTTCTTCCCGGTCTTGGAAATCGTCTGTAACACAGTGTCATAGGTCAATGACTCCTCGGTAACGACATCGACTGTCTGTTTCTCCAAGGAGATATCGATCTTTTTGACTCCTGACAATTTGGTCAAAACCCTGTTAACGGCGTTGGAACAGCCTATTTGAGGTTAGTCACTGCTGGATTTTGGGAAATGTCCGTCAATGGACTTACTTACCTGAACATGACATTGTCACGTCGTAATGATACTGGTGGTCTGACATCTTGCACTTGGTACTGATGGGTGATTATTAATCTACTGGGTGCCACATAATAATTTATATAGAGCAAAAAATGCTCGTTTTTTTGGTACACTTTACACTACTTTTAGCAAAACCACAACTGTCAATTGGGGGTTACACTATGGCATTAAATCTGACAAATTGGCTCTCTGTGGGGTGCAATAGGTCCAAAGAGTGTCCGGATCTCACGAGATCTTCGTACAGATCCTGCACCAGCCCAACCTCGTTTCTTATTGATCTCATCAACAGCCTCCACAACTGCACTTTCCGCTCAGCGGGCCATGTCTCGAGTGCCTCTAATTGGAACCAAGTATTCCTTCCGCTCGGTTGTGTCGTTGTGATCTTTAAAGTGCGAAGTGAGTTATCTCTCATCAAGTACTTGAACGATTTTTCCACATCTTTCAACTCCACAGCAGAGACTTCAAGGGAAGTCAATTTACAAAGCTGTGAAACGTTCTCCAATATTTCCACATGAGGAACGTCCAACACGAGACTTTCCAAGTTGGGTAAATGCTCCAATCCGTCTATCTTCGAGGGTGAATCTGGTGGTTGGCCATTCAATGACACAGATAAGTGCAAAAGCTGTGGAGATTGGTCTAGGTTCTCAAGCCTCAGTATATTGTTGCCCAATATCTTCAACGATTTCAAATTTCTCAAAAGATACAAGCTTCCAATTGTGCTGATCTGGTTATCACTCAAGTCCAAGTCCTCCAATCTGTCCATATCTTTGGTGAACCGCATCTGGGATATCTGATTATGTGAGAGTTGTAAACTCTTCAAAGATTTACATGCACGGAATGGGCTCAAATCTTGGATACCGTTGTATGCTAATTGTATCACTTCCAAGTTTGGTGCATTAGAGAGGCCGGAAATCCTGGATAACCGATTTTGGGTCAAATTCAATTCTACCAATTTCAACAACGGCTTGTCGAGCACAAATTCGGGTATATCACTGTTAGTAATGTGGAGATGCCTGATTGAGGAAAGCTCTGGAACATGTACTGGATCTTTTATACTGACAAAAGAGAGGCTTATCTGTTTAAGGTCTTTCAAATGCCGGAGATTGCTGAGCGATTCGAGCCTAACTCCGCGTAGACTCAAGCTTGCAAGCCCTGTGAGTGTCTCAATACATGAGTCCACAGATAGATTCGATGTCAACAGTTGGTTGTTTCGGGAACGTTCAGCTGCGAAATGCCTGATTCGCAGATGTATTTCATCATCAAATGGGCCAGCTGATGTGATGTTTTCTCGATGGTACATTTTCAGATCAACAAAACGTGAGAAAACTTTCACAAGCTCTCCAATTGGATTGCCCTTTGATCCCACTAATTCTTTGATATCAGGGTAGTGGAATCCCATTGTTATCAGTAGATCCAGTTCCAGAACAACTGCTTTTCGTTGAGTATCATATTGACCCATTATTATCTCTATCGATTGCAACTGAGCTGTATAATCTTCAATTGCCGTGTAAAAATGATCCAAAGCTTCCATCGTCGATTGGTCAAAAGGTAAACAAGAAATAATGGAGATATGCTTGATATTCCCAGAAATCGCATCCAATCCACTGACTGATCCGTCATTGTTTATACTAATGATCACTCCAGATTGAGGCTGTCCATTGCTCTGGGTCTTATTCTGAGCCAGAGAATTGCAACTCGGAGCCTTTATCTGTACCACGACGTTTTCCTGTGAGCTTTGGGCTAGAAGTTCCTTTCTTTGTAGTTGTTCGGCGCCCTTGCAAATAGTTTTCAATTCTGAAGGTATCGAACACTGCTCGATGACTTGTCCCTGTACCATTGCAATTTGCAATTATATTAGATGTGATCACGTTGCTCTTCAATTCTCAACAAATCAATTGATGTCCTTTGATGGAATAAGAGTGCAAAGTGATAGTGAATTCAATGGCAACGACAACAAACTCTGAATACATTTCAATTAGAGAGAAAAAATTCTTCAAATCTTTTGAGGCTTTCATCTAGCGGAAAAAAAACTTTAAAATGCATGCAAGTGGAACCTTGTAGCGAAGGGGATTGGCAGTATTAAGCCGCAGCAGATTTCATGTTAGGCGAACACTCGGTGCGATCACTGACTGATTAACGGTAGCAGACTAGTATGAGACAGAGGGTCTCGGCTTTTGGTGGCATAAGTTTGCACCCATCAATTTGCACCCACCAATTTAGCGGCAGATCAGGCACTACGGATTCAAATAAAATGCTATATTTAGAAATTTTTCAGTGACCCAAAAAAATCGTTTCAGGGGCACACAAAAATTACAGTACAGTAGTAAAATAGGCACAGGTATAATACGATGCTGAGGTAATTATGCCTCTTGTTTGGTCACTGACTGCATTACGCTACCTGCGTTATCTGGACAATCAACAAAGGAGTTTTCACTCCTCTGTCGTCCTGACGTCTCTTATATACTGTACCAAGTCCGCTCTCATCTCACTATCCACAAACAACAATTCGATCAAATTTGTTAACTCTTGTGTTTCGAAATCAAAATATTCACCGTTATTGAAATGTGCCTCTATAGTCTTCAAATTATCGTTCAATATATCAGCTATTCTCTCAAATTTGTTGAAATTTTTCAATGTGGAAACTTGTAGCTTTTGTGTCTTTTTGAAAATTTTGATAAACGATTTCTGAAACAGTGATATCTTGATCGAGGACAGTTCTGATATAATGCTCATGGCAAAGATCTTCTTGGTCAAAAAGTCCAATATGAACGAATGGTTTGAGATTATAAACAAGTTGAGTATCTTGGAATTGATGGGGTAATTAGATGAGATCAACTTGTTCAAGTTTTTCACATAGTCGTTGAACTCGATCAAAAAAATCTCATCTTCACTGTCATCCTCCGATTGCAACTCTTCGAAATCGCCAATTGTTGAATCCCAGGTCTTTATGAACTTGAACTTGTATTCGTTCATGGCCAATTCCAAAAAACTGTTCAACTGTGATTGTAAGCTATCTGAGATCTCAGATACCTGCACCAATGTCAAAATCTTTTGGAAATCGTTATAGAACAAACAAGGGAGACCTTGTGATTGGTATAATTCAGAAAGCACGATGAACAAGTCGGTCAACAAGTCTTTGAGCCTCAACATGAGTAAACCCTCGATGTTTAACTCTTTTATCTGCTTAGACAATTGCAAAAATGGCAAGATTAGGGAATCGTAGCAAAGGCTAGGAATCTTTGAGACTTGAAGAACTTCTTTTTCTTCATCATCTTTCAACTCTCCCTTGTCATCGAACAATTCGTCGTCATCTTCTGCCCAGGCATCCCAGCCATCGTCATCTTCACCATTTTTAGTATTGGTATCCTTCGACTCTTCATCCTCTTCATTCTCGTTCCAGTCCCAAGAATCTTTCGTTTCCTCTTTGGACAAATCTTTGAAGATCTCAGTGTCTTCTGAGAGACGGTGTTTCAAATCGCGTATATCTTTCAAAGAATTTTTGAACTTTTTGTCAATCCAGTAGTTTATCGAATCGTTCACCCAATTTTGCAACACATTTTCACGGTTATTGAACCAGCCATTCAACTCCTCAGCCAATTGGACTAATGACGCTTTGAGATCCACATCACGGATCAAGAGATCAATGTTGTCTTCCAACAATTGCTTCTCCAAAGAGTTCAAAATTGGCTTGAGGACATAGTTTTGGAGAGATTTCCTGTTCGGTATAGACTCAACAAATGTGATACAATTACGTACAGACAGAATATAATCGTGAATCGTTCCGTCTGATGATTTTGGGACTTTGGTGAGCCGTGTAGTCAGATCATTTTTCTCCAACTCGAGTTCCACTTCTCCATTGGTCAACGGCTGTATTATAAAGCTGTCGAATATGGAATTCAAATTCAAGTACCCAACGACTCTTTTGTTCAAAAGACTCTTATTCCTTTCGTAATTCTCATTCAAAACCTCATTCAATTCTCCGTAGGTCAATTCACTGTAATCGTTAACCTCCACTGTGTGTGTGAAACTGACAGATTGCTCTTCAAAATTCCAGAACTGTTCATTAATCAAACTTGAGATATTAGCCTCCAATTGAGTCTCATATTCATTCAACTTGAGTCCAATGTCATCTATAATGATACTGTTGGGACAATACTTTTGAAATTCTTTCAACTTCACCTGTAACTTGGTCATGTTGTAGAAGAAGGATTCAAACTCATTCATTTGAATATCGGTGCCCAATTGCTCAAGGAATCCCTTTATCACCCATAGTTGGTTACAGAGTTCTATCTGAACCGAGATCTCTTCATCCCTCTTGTTTAGCGAGTTCACATCGAGACTTGCGGCATCTCTGGACCCATTCTGTGATAACAAAGCCAAATTCTGATCTTGCTCAATGGATAGCACCACTTCATCTTCATTTGTCAAGCCTTTGAGTGACTGTTTTAGATGTGCTAATGTGCCGGTGAGTTGTGCCGATAACTGTGAAGGTGATATGAGTTCACTCATGCTGGTTCCTAGAGCGGTCAAGCGACTAGATGCGATATTGGGGCCCTCAAAATACGTGTAACGAATTTTGGTAGTGTTTTTTTTTCACTGATCCAGAACGATTTCAGGCGATGGCCTGGATCAGTAGGGAAAGAAGAAAGGAGAGACTACGGGACGAAGCAAATGGAAAGAAAGAAGAGAGAGGATTGAAGATGAATAAGTGAACAAGATGAAGAAAATGACGAAAATCAAAAGGAAGGAGAGGATGTCACTACAAGATGAAGTATTGAAAGAGACTAATGATTTATTAAGTTAAACTATCAGGACTGTAAAAGTTAGTAAAAACTCGATTGGAAACAATCTTTGGCAATATCTCCTTGAGAGACCTAGACACATCACATCATACATCACAGTTCTCTCTAACCTGTGGTAATGAGAACTTTGCAGTGACGTTGTGAAAATCAGAAAATTGATGAATGTTGGATAGGAATTTATTATCAGCATCATAGTAAACTATTCTGAGTGAGCTGAGAAATAGTTTATCATCATAAACACGTTATGTGTATGAGTGTCCAGTGATTATGCCCATAGCAGCATACATACCTCTTGTTGCGCTCTTGTTACTGGGACCAGCCCTGTAAAGACCTAGTGGTACTAATGTGAAGAGTTATTTTTCACTTTGTGGATGAAAATTTTATTTTTCACCAGAAAAGTATCAAGGGTTACCCGGACTGACTATCTAGTCATAGTGAGGGTTTCATATAGAGTAGGGACTGGTAATATTGAGAAGTTGAACGAGAATTCCGATGAAAACAAGCCCAAAGGGTTCTGCTAGGCAATCAGGCGAGGTCAGCAGAGTCATGACCTCGTAACCAATCGGATCGCCGCTATGAGATTTCCGATGGTACTATATCTATATGTATGACCTGCGCTACCCCAGATTTTCGGAGATCGAGTACTATATAAAAAAACCGTACAGTCAGGTAGGCGGAAAAGCGCTAAACAAGATGCCAGTACACCAGACACTCAGGGGATGGCAGTGGAAGAAAGCTGAAGATGCTCAATGGAATCCGTCCAAAGATCTGAACCGTGAAGCTACAGAGATATTTGTGGACTTGTTAGAGTATGGCCAGATTCCTGACCCTTTCATTGACGCCAATGAGACGAAAGTTCAGTGGGTCGGGCTGGAAAGTTGGGATTACAAGTCAGTTTTCGAAGTCGGAGATGAAATTGAGTCTGTAAAGTACTTAAAGTTCAACGGGTTGGACACATTTGCCGAGGTTTTGCTCAATGGCGACAAACTCTGCAGTTGGGACAACATGTTCGAAATCCGACAAGTCGATGTGCTGGGCAAAGTCCGCCGTGGTGCCAATGAATTGGTTATCAATTTCAGAAGTTCCGAGCTGGAACAAAGAAGTATTGCCAAAGAAAGCTACAATGGGTACATTCCCAAGTGTTTCAATGGGGAGGGAAACCGTGCGTACATCAGAAAACTGCAATACCATGCCGGATGGGATTGGGGACCCACCTTGATGTCATGTGGACCGTATAGACTTGTAGAAGTAATCACTGTAGACCCTTTGCATGTCAATAGATTCCATATCTATAACGAATCTGCGTCTGGAACGTGGGTTTGCTTGGAATTGGAGACTGATGGTACAGGGGAAGCAGTAGTTGAGATTTTAGACCCAGATGGTGAAATAGTTGGCCACAAAGTGACCAATATCACCGCGAGTGGTTCTGAAACATTGGAGAGGTTTGAAATCGCCAATCTGAGGCTCTGGTACCCAAATAACTATGGCTCTCAACCGTTGTACACTCTAAAAGTGACAACTCTGTCACAAGTTCTCCTCGAACATCTGTTTGGAATTCGAAATGTACAACTCTGCCAGCCTGGGTTCCCAGATGAAGAACCAGGGTCGAGTTTCCACTTCTCTGTAAACGGAACTTCTATCTACTGTTCCGGTGTAAACTGGATTCCCGGTCACTCATTTAGCACTACTTTGCAAGATAGCGATTACCGTGAATGGCTAGAGCTAGCACTGGATGCTGGCTTCAACATGGTGAGGGTCTGGGGAGGTGGTTTGTATGAACCGGACATCTTCTACCATGAATGTGACAGATTGGGGTTGTTGGTCTGGCAAGATTTCATGTTTGCATGTGGCCAATACCCTGGAGATGACCTGTTTGTAGCTCTTGTCAAACGTGAAGCGGATTCTCAACTAGCCAGATTGAGGAACTTCTGTAGCATCGTATTGTACAGTGGCAATAACGAGGATTACCAAGTTCTGGAGCAAGAGCTTCTTGACTTGACGAACGACACTACAGAGTTGACAGAGACCAGTTTCCCGGCAAAGAAAATTTACGAGGACACTTTACCAAAAGCTGTAGAAGAAATCTGTCGTGGCTCAGTGCCATATCATCCTGGATCACCTTATAGTAACAGCTCTACTCCCACTACTGACCAGACTATTGGTGATCTTCACCAGTGGAATGTCTGGCATGGAACTCAGGAATCGTACCAGGATTGGGATAAATTGGGTGGTCGATTTGTGAGCGAGTTTGGAATGCTCTCTTTTGCGAAATGTGTCGCCAATTACATCACCGATAAGGATGAGCTTTACCCACAGAGCTCTCTAGTCTCGTTTCACAACAAAGCTTCAGGCTCAGAGCCACGTGTTGCCAGATACTTGTTTGAAAACTTCAGGATCAAAGAAGTCAGCTGGGAAAGCTGGTGTTATTTGACACAGTTAATGCAATCAGATTGTCTCACGATGCTGGTGAATCTCTGGAGAAGGCATTGGATTCGCTGTGGGGAGGGAAGATTACAATCTGGATACATAGTTTGGCAGTTGAACGACTGCTGGCCAGTAAATTCGTGGGCTATTGTCGACCATGAAAAGCGTCCAAAGCTCCTGTATTATGCCTTGAAGAGACAGAACTTGGCATTGATCAGTGTAAGTTGTCACAGAGTGAAGTACGATGTAGATGGTGAACATAAATGGAAAAAGGGCTTAAACGATGAAACTCATCAGTATGCAGATTATGTCACAGGTTTGGAGTTGCACTTGGTGAATTTAACTCTTACCCTACTAGAGGGGCTAGTTTTGCAAGTGCGGCTCATTGAGGTGGGCTCTGGTGAAGTGATAGACCTGAAAGAGTTCGATAACTTGGCTGTTACTGACAACGAGTCCATCGGTATCCCCAATAGTATCAGATTCAAGTCGAAAAGTGCATTAGTCCACATCTCGCTCTTTGATACAAAAGGGGAATTAGTGTATAGACTGATAGATTGGCCCCAACCTTTAAAGTTGCTGACATTCGGTGTTCCCAGGATCGGATTCAATATGGATGTGGAGAAGCGTGAGATTATTGTTCAATCCGATTTACCGGTGAAGGGGTTGGAGATCTACAGCGATAGTAAGCTAGAACTCCCAGATAACAATCTCGATCTTGTGCCTGGGGAGCCTCAGACTGTCAAAGTCAAGAACTTGTCCAAGGGAATGGATGTCAGATATAGATACTACGATATGGCAACATCTTTATAGGAAAGCCCAGATATAATTAGATTAAAGTAAGCAAAGAAGATGAAATGACGTTAAATGATTAGTTAATTTGATATAATTATGATCAAGTGATTGGGTGAAAATACATGTGCTCGTGATATTCATTAGGATTACTGTTTGAATGTAGGAGGGCCGGTCTGCGGTCCGTTGAACGTAGACCCATTCATGCTACTCAAAGAAGTTGTGGACGAGTTCAAGTTGATATCCACTTCAAAGAGTGATGAGTTGGAAGAACGGTTCTCCTCTTCGGATGTGGTTGTGCTGTTATTGCTGATAAGTGGCAAGCTTCTAGATCTAATTGCGTGTTCCAATTTTTGCTGTTGTTGCTGTTGTAATTGCAGCTGTTGTTGTTGTTGTAATTGCAGCTGTTGTAATTGTTGTGGAGTTTTCGATGGTGGGGGCATTTGCAGTGCCTGTGTGCTCTGTACAAACGACTGCAATTGTGTCAGTGGTGGTTGTCCTACCAGTGATTGAGGGTAGGCTGTCATTTGATACTCTTCATCTGTTGGCACGTGATTGTACGAGTAGTTGTCGACATCTGAGAGTCTAAAATAGTCAATCTTTGTGTAACTGAAACGACAAAATTTATTCTTGTCATTTATTGGCAAGATTGTGTATCTAACCAATGAAAAGACAACCACGGAAAGACATGAACCTGCAATCAAGTCGATGAAATAGTGGTGCTGCAAGTACATTGTACACCACCATAACAAAGAGACATAACCCCACAGAAATGGGGTCAGTTTTGGGAACAACCATGACAAAAATAACAGTTCCATCGTCAGGGAACCACTGTGTAAAGAGGGGAATGCTCCGAAAACCAATGGAGAATTCTCAAAAGTCGTGGTGTACATGTCGAAACCGAGCAAATCATCGATCCTTCCCAACCCTCCGGGAGATCCAGGCATCGTATAATCTGCAGGATTCAAACCGTGGATGATCTTGTACCAAGGTGGAGCACTTGGAAACAAATTCTGGACAATGACACCGATCAAGTTCATGTACCCAAACAGCATTGCATAGGATCTCAAGGCGAATGGAGGTCCAAAGAACCAGATCATGGCCAGTAATACGAATGGGAAACTGAAATGGATCAATCCGTATGGACCCAAGGCCAACACGTCCAAGAACGAATTCTTGGTGGCAGCCAAGATGTTACTCAAGTTGTCGCCGTAAAAAATGGTCTCAGTAGCCGGCAATACTTGCACACTGATTGGGGGTTTCCAAGAAGCCGGGATCTGTGACGATGAGAAGAACAAAAACACCCATGTCAAGATAGGCATTGCGTTCAAAAAGAATTGGGAAGTCACTGGAACTGAAATCAACAGAATGTATGTGCTGAACAACAGAAATTTCAGCAAGAAATGGATCGGGATGACGACAAACACAAACGCGTTGACCAAACTCAAAAATGAATAGTGGAAGATCTCGAATTTTGTGAATTTGTGCTTGCTCAACTTGTCATATGAATGGATTGGATTCAATTTCCAGTTTAAATCGAACTCGTTTGTTTGCTTTTCCGATAAAAAGTACCGGTTATAAGAGACCCAAGCTCTATCGATCAACTTCGGTAAACCCATGATCCTTTTTTGGTTAATTGGCGCTGAATGAATGGATGTATAAAGATATAGATGATATTGGGTGATATTAATACTGACTTTGTTTAGTAGAGGCAAAACAAAAATACAGAAAAAGAAAAAGAAAGAACAAAAAAAAATTTTTTGTGTCAATTGGCATAGGGGAGAAATGGTTCTATACCTACAGAATACGGGTCAAGTATAGTGAACATGGTGTTACTGAATCCGGGTTGCATAAGCCGTGGTGTGAAGTGAGACGCCATTTTGAAATACCAATATTCAAGGTCTAGCCGGAGGTTTGGCCGGTCAACCCCGGATTTTTATGAGCTCACCCACATCGGGGCTGGGTTGAACCGGATCAAATATGCTCTCAGTTCACCGCTTACATCATATCTCTGCTATAATCCCGGAGTAGGCTAATTCGGTATTTCGCACGTAAATTTAGCAGCCGAAGACTACCGGATTTGGTGCGTTGTGCACGACCTGAGTGAGATTTGCTCTTTGTGCACTACCATTTGATACAGAAATGTGTGCACCCTCAAGGGAATCGTACCGTCTATGTACATGTGTTGGCGTTGGCGTTTAGTCTGCTCTTTAGTGGCGCCGGACGCCAGTTTTGTGGCTTCTGGAGCTGGCATCTCGAAACGACCCAGTTTGAGAGATTTTCCCAGAAATCAGTAAATTAAAGGAACAGTTGGTAGTAGAACTGGAGGTTCTAGATCAGCTTCGCTTAGTACAAATTTATGACCTTGATGTTTCCCTTTGGTGTCATAACACTCTGCAAAAATCGACACAGCACACTATAGGTCACCATTCTATATATCTGCTCCTCACCACTTCTCAGTACCCTATTTTTGGTTTGCCCATCGATTTCCGTTCATCAGCTCCACTCTACACCTTCCACCTCACTACCAATACTAAATCTCCCTCTCACCTAAGGAGCTCTTCAAATATCAAAAAAAAAAAAAAATCAAATAAGAAAATTCGATACAAACTTAACCATATAAACATCGATCAAATACAATACCGATCAATTAATCTACACTCTAAAAGGAAGATATTGATCGCTGATTCAACGTGTATTGCCTTGTATATATCTATTTCTGACCCTGAAAATTTCCACCGTATTCCCGTGACTCTGCCACGCATTGTCGCCTTGGATATTTGATCAAGATGACATCCGATGAGAATGAAGCGCTGATACGTCGTTCTTCACGAGCTACAAGAGGTATAAATACAAGATTGACATATGAACAAGAATTGGAATTGGAATCACTCAAGTCCAAAAAGAGAAATCCTATACCGCTGAAGAAGTCTGAGGTGAAGAAACAAAAGACCAACTCTCTGTTAAAGCAGACACTGGGAGAAGAACAAGATGAAATTGAAGACGAAATTGAAGAAGAGCCACAGCCATTGGAAGATTCAGACGAAGAATTCGTGGGATCTGACCGAGAACTGAATGAAGACGACAACAATTTGGACGAGACTGTTAGATGTCTTGTATGTGGAGCCACAGATGAGAATTATGACGAAGATTCTGACACTTTGGGACTCATGGTGGAATGTAGCAGATGTCTAACATGGCAACATCTGAAATGTGTATTGGGTCATAAGAATCCCAAGAAAATCCCAGAAGACTACATCTGTAACGTGTGTGAACCTGATCGTTACCCTAACTTGAAATTGAAGACTTCTGTGGCCCAATATAACAAGCTGAAAAAGATAAAGAAGAACCCGACGTTAGATTCGAAATTGTCGTTCAATAAGATAAGATTCTCTGTAGCACAAACGTTCCATAAACTCTTCACAGAATTGCTAGCCGATATTTCGGTTGTCCAAGGTGATGAAGAGATCAAAAATGTGGCCCAGAAACATGCAATCGAGTTGGAAGAACTGATCTTTCGTAACTATTCCACGATTTCAAACAAGAATCCCACTTCCCCGGGGCAGAAATACTCAGAGAAGTCGAGGTCACTCTACGCCAATTTGAAGGATAAGAAAAATGTGTTGTACAGACAGGTTTGTGAGGGGAAGTTGACAATGGACCATTTGAGTTTGTTGTCACCTCAGGAATTGTTGAACCCTGATTTACAGAAATTTTCAAAGCAAGTGATGCAACAACTGATCCAGGACTCGGTTTTGAAGCCAATAATGAAACCAACCTTCAGAAAGACGCATAAAGGTGATGAGCTGGTGGAAGATGATGAGTCAAACGATGTAGAAATCAGTTCCAATGTCGGATTGGTGTTCAACAAACCAAGATCAGAATCCACGACCAAGTTGGAAAATGAACAAGAGGATGCTTTGGCATCGACACAGCCAACAGATATAGAAGATAATAACGATATAGAGTTGGATTCCGTAGCACACAGACCAAGTTTGATCAACTCTAGTGTACCGATCGAACCGGAAGAATCAGAAACCACAGGTACGGCTCAGAGGAATTACGAAAATGTCGGTCTAGATGACGATCTCGATGATATTTTGAATGATAAGTCCAAATCTCTGTCCGCAACCCCTCAGGCTTCTTCCCCAACTCCACCTGCGGTCAGATTAGATGATGAAATATGGAAGGGAGAGTTGACTTTCCCCGGGATTTGTAATTTTGAATCACGGATGAAATTCGTCGCAACTACCAACAACAAACCGGCCACAAAAGAAGTCGAGACTACACTGAAGTTGATGGATAGCTTTGAGATTAAAAACTACTTGGAAATTGAGGGACGGTTGGGCGCGGACAAGCTGGTTGCTTACTTGAACAAAATCTTAAAGAGCCGCTACCTCACTATATGCAAATTGGAAGCTGTAAGCGATAAATCCAATTTCCAAAGATTGTTTCAATATTTCCATTTGAGGAAGAAGATCGGTGTCATCGGTAATAGACCCCCTTTTGTGAAAGACTGTTATCTCTTGACGTTTGATAAACAGTTTATCGAAGATATCAAGCAGTCAACTTTGAGTGATCAAAATTTGGGTACTTTGTTCAATTCTTTCAAGCAAGATGTGTTTAAAGATTTAGCTGCAGAGGATACGATTTTACTGGTTTTCGTAGTGAAACCTAACTTTGAGCTGAGCAGAAAATCGTCAACTGCACTGCAGCCAACTCTGAACTTGAGCTTGAAGGCTCTTCCTATAGATTTTTACAAATTGTCTTCACAGAATCAACAAAAGTTTATGGAGATAATTCAATTGAGTGATCAAAAAGGCAAGATTTTAACCGAGCAGGAAATTGCAAACTTGGTCAAGAACTTGTTATAGTGTTAATATATAATCTCTGTCAATAACTGTATTGTTTGACCAGCGCAGGATGTCACTTTCTACGTCTTTACTTCCAATGATTTACATCTTATAACCCCCAAAATACCAAAAAAAAATTATTAGTTAAGCCCCACCACGGAACTATACAGGCTCAAGTGTAGCAATAGCGATCTCCGCCACAGAGTTACAGGACACATTCACAAGCGCTCGATGGCCTTCGGATACTTCTCTTCAAACATTCTCTACAGCTGGTTCTGAATCAGGACATTTCTTCAGAACATTTCATGCTTTTCAAACGTGAAAACAAGTTATTATAATAATAATTGCTATAACTACTATATATATCAACCGTTTTGTTAATGATTTCAAAACGATCGAACACCAACTCTCCTTTTTATCTTCTTCATTTTTTATTCTTCTTCATGATGATAAACCGATATTAGAAAGACCCAAATAAAACTGTTAAAACTTTTCTCTTCAATTATGATGGAGAAATTTAAGCCTTAGCAGCAGCCTTCTTGACAGCGTATCTTCTTTGTTTCTTCAAGACCAAAACTTGGAATCTTTCAAAGTCTGTCAAAGTAGATCTTCTTTCTCTTTGAGCCAATTTCTTAGCCCATGAGGATGATTCCCATTTGCTCAAGACACCGGAAGCGGTGAATTTCTTGGCGACGGTAGCAGACTTGGAACCTCTTGGTAACTTGTCAACGACCAATGGGGTCAAGACGATTCTACCCAAGGCAGCAACTTGTCTGGTGACACCGGTGGTTGGACCATCAATCAAAACCTATAAGAATTAATGTTAGTACTATGTTTTTTATGTTTCCAAAGTGAAGAATCTCATAATGATGACAAAGAGTTAGCGATGACAAGCAAGTGTTTTAATAGTTTCCAGCTCGATAGATAAATGTGGTTGATAGTTTCATCCATTCCTGTGTGAAATGCCCATATCTTCCAAGTGAGGTTTTATAGTATCAAATTGTTGTTAACTTGACCATATGATGGAAACCATGTTATAATTCCACTTGATTCTTAGACCTCTTGTTAACTATTCTATGATTTACGCTTGGCCTTGTTTTTGGCTCTTTGGTACTCCAATCTTTGTCTTCATCCACCAAATTCTTCACTCCATGATGATTACTGAATTCAACCTACTCTTTTTTGATCAATGATTTCAACAATGACGGCTAATTGCTTGTTGTTGACTAAGACAACACGTCCAACTTCAACTAATCTCCAGTTTGCAGCTTTAACTGATGACATCTTTACCTATGTTTTGCTTGGTTGATGATTCTCTGAAAAGTATTCAAGAATTTTTTATAAAAACTTTTTTCTAATTGAAGATTGAGAGAGGAAGGAAAGAATTTTTCGTCGTTACTATTATTACTCAGTGGTGTAGAGATGTAAAAATCACGTTTGTCGTATTTTGCACTACAGTATATTTCTTAGTCGTTTGGTGGTATCTATTTAATTTTTTCCTTACTTTATGCGTGACTATTTTTCTGCTCATGCCAGCCCTTGTCTACATCACGTGGTCCGGGACTCTAGGGTTTAAAGATGATTATGTTTTGAGCTGCTAGGACACGACTTTCCTCTTACTGTTTTTGTATTTCCTGAAGAGACGGCTGGGTAAATCATGAGAATTTGATTGAACACCTTCTGCACAACCGAAACGGTTTCTGCGCTCATCATTGATCTTCAGGGTAATCGGATATTATTTCTTCTTGCATCATGTGTGGTCCTTATTAATTGATGTTCACAATCAATTGATCTTCAAAGCTTCAACGACGCTAAAGGCATTGATACTGGAACTTGAGTAGTATTTCAAAACCCGTTACCTATGGCGCTGTTTCAGCATAGCCTCGTACTCAAGTGTTATTGTAGCTCATGTTTGTAGGCGCTGCATGCTGACAACCCTTGTTCTCAATGGCTGAAGTACGATAACTTGAAGTAAACGTAGGTAGTGCATACAACACAAACTGGACAGATCAGGAATAATTGTTGATTTGATAGAATTACCACACTAGGAAGTCAAAACTGTACAGTACAAAAAACACAGGCACTACATGTCTATAAACATCTTAAAATAGGTGTTGTTTGGCCCGGACAGAGATATTATGAGCAATACTTATGCACAGAGAGAAACTGAAGTAAGTGAGGATTAGTGATAAAATGCCTTTTTATCGCATTTGCTAACATTCATCCAGAACAATGAGAGGTTTGACCAGTTGGCCTCCAAATTGTCAACGTTCAAAAGGATCACACAGGACATCCAAGAGCAATCTGTACAGGACAACTTCAACATAGATAACATGACAGAAACTATGAACGAATTTTTCAGCAAGGTGAAGAACAGCTCAGGAAGACTTACGAGAATGGTAAACGCCAATAGTAATATGACAAGGATGATAGTAATCGGATTGGTGTCGTTTTTCGTAATATGGACCTTGTTCAAATTTTGGTGATGTATATATAGCCTTTAAAGGATACAATGGAGTTAGTTTTTTCCACCGGCAGCATCTTGGCCCAATTTGTAGTTGGCAATCGATTTCCCCCATTGGACTTTTGATCTATTGATAGGCAACTGTCTTCTCAAATTCTTGAAGTATTCTTCATTCAACTTGGATACATTGACCAACAACTTCTTTTCGAATTGGTCTTCTACTTGGCTTATCTTGTTGACAACGGTATCAATGGCGACTGAGCTTTCGTCGATGGAATCGCCGGTTTTTAACCTCACATTGCCTTCTTCATAGTAATGGACATCGATCTTGACCTCACCTTTTAGTGTCGAGTCTGACTTGTTGTAGTGGTACACAGACACCCATTTCCCGTTGTAATAGTTCTTGCTGCTCAATTTCACATCAATTATGACGATCGTGATTTCATTGTCACTATTTGGGGTCAAAGTAAAGTGGTAGTTCGAAGGAAAGTGGTCCTCTACGTACTTGCTCAACTTCTGTTCAATCGTGGAAATGTCACTATCTGGTTCCAGATCGTAGTCTTCCACATCTATTGCCACAGACTTTTCAAGATCGACATTAAACTTCTTCTTGGCCAAAAGGTCGTAATATTTGAAGCCTGTTTTGTTGAATGAAGAGACAATCGTGTAGCCGCTGCCTAGCTTTATCAATTGAGGTTCCAGTGAGATCAATTCATCGTATGCAGAGGACAAGTTCTTGGAGTCGTCTTCGATTATCGCTTTGATATTGGATGCCACTGATGAAATTTCCCCGGGAGGGGTGTCTTTGACGAATGAATTGACTATTGAATCGAGCGACATGGCGTTGTATTATGCTTTGATGCTGCGTTCAGACACTTTAGTGTTGTCTGTGTTTTTAGTTTTTTTGATTTTTTCCTCTGGCTAAATTAATTATGGGCTGTCTGAAAGAGGGTGTGTCTATTGATGGGAATGAAAGTTGCATTGGACCCTTTTGAATACTTATGCCGAGTGAGATTCCACGCAAAGGGATCTGATTCAAGTTGATGGAATATCCTCCAGA
Source organism: Nakazawaea sp. yHDR128 (assembly GCA_030571255.1). Classification (NCBI taxonomy): domain Eukaryota; kingdom Fungi; phylum Ascomycota; class Pichiomycetes; order Alaninales; family Pachysolenaceae; genus Nakazawaea; species Nakazawaea sp. yHDR128. Next base: position 626,228 of record JAJLXL010000008.1, on the reverse strand, counting down.
ATTGGCAAAATATCAACACGTAGATGAAACCCTGTACTAGGCTTGAGATAGGCTAGAGATATATTTGTTATAGCGTCTTCACTCAGATATCACCAGAACACTACTTCAAATAGAAACGCCAAAACCCAGAACAACACAAACCAGACGATAACGCAATGATAACGATAAGACAGTGCTGATCACAGCAGATCTGTCAGTTAGCCTGCTGAGTTCGGATCCGAAACTCTGCTTTTTCTTATCTATATCCACCCTAAATGATGCTCACACACTCAAAAACCCCATATTCACCCTATGAATTTGGGTGGGGAACTGCCTTTGTTCGTCACGGCACTTTCTGAGGGGTTTCCAGGGCATACCCGCATCGGAAAATTAGGGGTCCATTTTTCAAACCAACTGGTGGCGGCCCCGACGCGGTCACCAGAGGGAAAAAGTTGAAGTGCATAAAAAGCGGCTTGATAGACCGTTTTGAGTGAAAAATAGATGAACCCAAACCCACGACAGACACTGACAGATCTGGAATGATGTTGAGACATATGAGAATTAGACCGCAACAGATCGGCAGATTCTGTTACTCCACCAATGTGGTCCATTCCACGTCATTGAACTCGTTCAATTCTAACCATGTCTTGTACGATAAAGTGAGACCTTCATATGACCTGTCATTTGTGCAGCACTTCTTGAAAGATTTGAACTTGGTTGACCCACAGAGCGGTGACCTGTTCACCGATAAGCCCGTGTTGGAATTGGCAGCTGGAACTGGTAAATTCACGCAACATTTGGTGGGAAATGGATGGGGAGAGAATTTGACTGTGGTGGAACCTTCAAGCGGTATGATTGAGTCGTTCAAAAATAAATTACCCACAGTAAAGCATGTTTTGGAGGGCAGTTCATACAAGATCCCACTGGAAGACAACACTTATGATGCAGTTATCATAGCCCAGGGTTTCCATTGGTTTGCAGACCACCAATCTTTAGAGGAACTCAACAGAGTCTTGAAACCACATGGAAAATTGGGGCTCATCTGGAATTTCGATGCCTCCAGCAGGGCTCACATGCTCCAAGATGAGAATTTCACCAATTTCAAATTCTTGTTCGAAGACGAGAAGTTCAAATCTTTGGCAGAAGACTATTTGTTGAATGACGTCATTGCCAAAGAGATCGAAAAGGGATCATTGGCACCGGAGAGAAGAGTGCGTAGATTGATAGAATTGTTAGCCGCTCAGACCAGATGGGACATGATTGCCAATTATGTGTACCAATATGGGGCCAATGTTCCACAATACTACCAGGGTAAATGGAGACGTGCTTTCAAGAACCAGTCGCTTTTCAAAAACTCCACGATTTCAGAGACTTTTATGTTCAAGTATCCGAAATTGCCACGTGACTTGGTGTTCCCCTACTGGGAGTCTAGAAGTTACATCACTGAAAAGTCGGATCTGGACAGACTGGCAATCAAGGAAAAGATCGAAGAGATGTTGGACAGTTTCGAAGATTTCGCCTTTGCCGATGATGCTAGACAAGACGTCATGATGTTCTTGGGGTCTCACTATTTTGTGGTCGATGCTAATAAATGACTAAATACTGTATGAAAAGAGAAAAAAATAATATATTGAGCTGATTTTACACATATTTTACATTTGGTTTTAAATGGAGCTGATGACTTCGATTTCTTCATCACCAGGTTTGGAGTTCGATTGCGCAAGACCTATTCTCTTATCCTCCAAGTCGAAAACTGTGTAGATGGATCTCAAAGAATTCCCGCCAATGATCAATGACCCACTGGTACTAAATACCCCCAAATAACAACTGCTCGAGGAAATCTGGAACACCAAAGATTCCAAAGCCACATTCACGGATACACCGTCAATGTCATAGGTCAAACTGATATCTTCGTCTAGTAAAGAACAATCGATGTAATACGTCCCATCGTCGTCAGTGGCATTGAGCGCAGAAATGAGCGAATTAAACAGGGCAGTTGGGAGCGATGTAGTAGAAGTACCTGTGTCGATCAAGGCTTTGTAATCGGTGCTGAAAAGCGTGGATGAGTCAACTCCAGAGTAAGAGGAGTTCAACGCGACACTGTTCACAGTAACTGTGGTAGTATCATCGGCCATGTCGACACCGGACAAATCACCGGTGTATTTAGAGTGATCAACAGCGCCGAACAAGAGTACACCGTTGCCGTCTCCGTAATCCCCCGCATAGAAAGAGAAAAGCTGCTTGGTGATGGCTCCATCGGTTTTTAATCTTTTTGGAAGATTCTCATAAGATGGGTCACTGTCAGTGTCGTCTGGGCTTACAGTCAAGCCCATGACACCGAAGTCGGCCGGGTAAGTGGTTGCAACACCGATACGCATCTGTGATACTGTTGCATTGGCGACTTTCACAGTTTCATTTGCCCAGTACCCACTGGCACTGCCACTTCCATAGGTGATTGAAAACGTGTCATCAATCTCTTTGTAACTAGTAGATTCAGAAGTGTTAAAGACTCCGTTGCTGCAATCGGAACATGCGGTACTATCAATAAACCAGAGTGCATTGGAGCCGGTATCGACCAAAAGCTCACTAGTCTGGTCGTTTGAGCCGACACTCACCTCGGTTAAATAATAAGAGTAATGATCGGCCAACGCATTCTCGTCGGTACTTCTTTTCCACCATCTATAATTGCCCGTCTTGCGTTTGATGTTAAACTTCAAATATTTAGGTTCAGTGGCTGCGCTAAGCACCGTTTGAACTATAAGTGGGGTGATTAATGCTAGTTGTGCTAATTTCATGATTGTGTGTTGCCAATGGTTCACATGCCGACCAGAGACCAAGTTGCGGACACTTTGCTGGATATTTATAATGTCTCGGGTCTTGAAATTCATCGCAACAGTGAATTGAAGGCTTCTCATTCTCCCCAATTCGGTAGAGTTGTGACATAAATTCTATTATTTCCCACTATTGGTTGCATTGTTACATCAATGACATAATTAATTAAATTCTCAAAGTACCAAAATGATACTAGGCATGACATGTACAACTACATCCAACAACAAAACCGCAAATAACTCAGTCTGCAAACCTTAATGCACCAACTTTGAATTTTAAACTTTAAATTTACCATCAGAAACTTTTTTTTAGTGGTACCTGATTCATAATTAGTACCGTATCTAGAAAATATTATTTCATCAGCAACGTCTATCAGCAAAGTAGGAAAAAGAAAAGGTACACATCCCGCAGACACACATTTCACCGTGGATGTATAATCCACAGAAGGCTGCATGATTCCGGCTCATCAATGAAGCGGGTCATGTATCCACTTCAATGCGATTCCGATTCCATCTCTCGCGGCCACACACAGCCGGAGGACGAATAACATGAGTGGAACAACAGGAAAAGAAAAGAGTCTCTACATGATACTTCAAATGTAGAGGAACTAAAAAAAAGATTTCCGTACAGAACCAGTACTACTTTGGGGTGAAATTGAGATATGGCCATATCCGTTGCAGGAGTAGCGAACATGAGGAAAAAGAAAAGACAAAGGATATAGAGTCTGAGGAGCCGCAATGAAACATGTACAGTATCTTTCAAATGCGTTGTGGCTCGCGGATCCCATCCGTCAACGGCATAAAGGGGAGATTAGGTAGTGCGAAGGTAAAGCACCACATATTCCTCGTCGCTAAGTTGGCCGTCTGGCAAGATCGACAGCCTAATCTCTGCCATAATTATGATCCACTTTGATCAATAAAAGCTTCGGCACTTCAAGCGCCTAAATGATCAATATCGATGCTCGCTGAAAATCGTTTTTTGGTAACTGAAAAAAAAATAGCTGGAAAGAGCAAGCCTCGTTTCTTTTTCCCTCCTGAGGGGGTTGAAACTAGTGCCTAAGAACAGCTAGTACTTTCACTTGTAACAATCTGGCCCTTGAGTCGCCTGCGCCACACTCGGCATGTCCCATATCACGAGAAGCCCGAATTGCAATTCAGGTACTAGCATGAGTTTAGGCTCGTATTATCCGCGGCACAGCACAATAGTTACGGTTGATATTAGTAAGACCGCTTCAAACAAGGTTTTGGTGGATTTTAAACTCCTAACTTCAGTATTGCCTACATATATCACAAAACTGAACAACAGTTAAATGCACAACTTTCAATCTATGCAACATTTCTTAACACCGGTACTTGGATTTCCTGGTCAAAAAAGCACTACCTTGAGGAATTGATTTCAGCCAGTCATGCCGCTATGGATGACAAACAACACCTTTCACTCCCGCATGACAAAGCTACGCAATAAACTAATAATAATTATTGTCAAAGCGATTATTATTTCGATGTCACAAAGCTGTGCTGTATTTTTGTCTTCGGAGCAACACTGCTATTAAAAAAAAATATAGGAACTGAAATTTTGAGTTTGGTACCAAATCTGTGTTAATCGGAGATATTACATTTGCATTTGACTCGCATGATGTAAGCGTTGAGAATTTTTTCTCTCTCTGGGTTTTGTGTCTGAAGCTCAATGCTTTCCCATATGCTTCTTCCTGTGTGTGAAATGATGACAGTAGACAAATCCGCATGTGGAGGAGCATTATGCTGTGCTACTTCGGTCCAATATTAAGCTATATCTTTATTTGATGGTATTTTATCTTTGAGACATACAGAGCACTGATGTAATGGCGGTGATGCTCTATCATTTTCATAGCTTTTTCATGAAGCAACAAGATTTAGTGAGTACCTTGAATGATTTTTTTTGTTCCATCTCTTTGTTGGAGACCTGGTGCGAGTTTGTGCTTTCCATATGACAGATGACTTATATCTTTAGACCTAATGCGTCTAGCAGTCCCCAATATGGGACATATCACGGTTGTCACGACGGAATTGTTCAAGTTTTGTAGGGCAATCATACAACATGACATCAGTATGCCTTATTGCTTATGAAGCCAAGCCTCGAACTGAGGTCGTAAAGTATGTAGTCTGAAGGATGAAAGTGTCTTAGATATTTCCGACGTCTCTTGTAATTTGTAAAGCCATATTTTTAGTCTTCTGCATACGCATCGAGACTTATCTTTTGCAGCTGTGCGGTATATCTTGAACGCACAAGCACAGCGCTTACTGTATTACGTTATCCACTAGACAAAAGGGGAAAATTTTGTACGCAGAGAAATAAGTGTATGAAAAAATGCAACTGTCACCTACTGTCGAATGAAGTGGCCGAATGATGATGGAGGATTATTGTTTACATTCTAGTGAGGTATTCTCTGACTTTCATGATCTACGACTATTTCGCCAACTAGTCGTAAAATGACTATTGTTTTTGATCAGATGTTTGCTCAGATTAATAGTCTGAAAATCAGCACAGACTTAGTTTCGAGAGATCGATGGTGTGTTCATTTAGAGTTGTGTATGAAAATCGCGGACCAAGAAGAGACAATTTGCTCCAAGACAGTAGCCCTTGAAGAAACAATATTACATTACAATTACGAAACTTACAGAGTTTTTTGAGCGTAAAGGGAAAAGTTATATTCGTGTTTTTTTTAGTCTAGTATTTTCAGTTTTTTTCTAAGAAGTTGGAACTTTACTCGAAGTGATTACTTGAATGTTCGAGGTAGTAGCCAGAGTGTTTGCGTTACCCATGTAAATCAGATAGTCATCGTAGTCAAAGACCAAGTATGATGCTCTAATAGCGTCAGCACCAAAGATGTAGCCACTGGTGCTTGAGCTAACACCTAAGATACACTGAGTAGCGGAAGTTTGATAGATCATGTCAGCAATTGGTGCCTTGATAGAAACACCTGAAAAGTTGAATGTCATGGAAATCGCCTGCGATTTCAATCCACAATCCACGTAGTAGTAGCTTCCAGATTTGGTTGCCTTTAATGCAGAAACTAAGTTGTTAAATGCATCTGTTGGGAAAACTGTAAAAGAAGTTCCGGTGTCTACCAAGTAGTTATGAGCAGTAGAAGTTAAAACCTTAGAAGCAACTTTAGCATAGCTGGAATCTAAGGAAATCCCGCTCATAGAAACTGTTGGTGTAGTGGCATGAGTGAATGCTTTGTTGGTGATGACAAGTGGAACCTTTTTTAAACCACCGCTGACTTTTGCCAAGTCAACAGCGCCTAATAAGACATGACCATTGTTCTTACCATACAGACCAGCAAAGAAAGAGAAAGCACTCTTTGCAATGACACCAGACGATTTCAAGCTTTTCAAGAAATTTGGATATTGAACTTGGTTACCAATCATATCTGGTGAGAGTCCCATACCGAGAACACCAAATTTAGATGGGTAAGTGGTTGCAACAGCTAATTGCTGAGCGGCGATAGTGGCACTTCCAAGGGCGACTTTGTCGGTGAACCAAGAACCTGCAGCTTTACCACTACCGTAAGTGATGGTGAAAGCTTTGTTCAGGGCCTTCAAACTAGTAGATGACTTCTTGACAAACGTACCAGACGTGCAAGATGTACAACTAGTGGAGTCGATGACAAACATATCTGAGGAACCAGTGTCCACCAACATTTTCTCAGATTGGCCGGTAGAACCGACTTTCACAGTAGCCATGTAATAGGTATAACTATCTATTAATGTGTTCTCTGCGAGTGTTCTCTTGTTTAAAGCTGGACCTCTTGCCTCTTCTAAATCGAATTGGACATATTGAGGTGTAATAGCAGCGGCATCGACGACTGTTTGCATCATCAAAGTGATCAAAGTCAATGCTGTTGTAAGTGAATAAAGCATTGTATATTAATGAGTTGGGTATCTATTGTTGTTATGTTATGGAATGAGTAGAATTGTTTGATCTGATTTGGGGATATTCGACCCCCTTTATATAATGGTTCTTCAAGTTTAAAAGTTGTAGCTTTTTACGAGCATGTTGGTGAAATCTAGCCGAAAGGGTGATGACTTAGCTAGACATTATGCTCCTAGTTACGACATAGGGGGTAATTGATAAGATTCGATGCAAGCAAGACTGACATTTCTGTAGTCGCAGAAGAACGTAAATGACTTGCATACAGATTCATGCATGCGGAGGAAAAAATATTTTTCTTTTTGTCTGTTTTAGGAAACAAAACAGATGGCGCTAAGACTAAAATAGATCTAGTGATTAAGTCGAAGCACAATCGGATCACGTTGATTGTTTTATTGTTGGGAATCGAGCCTCCATCTACCAGTACATGGAACCACCAAATGAGTTTAAGTCTCTTTACAGGTCGATTTTGCAACTTAACTCATTTCGCATCAATAATCAAGTTCCTCTTCTAGGTCGGTTAAAACTTCATCACGTTTTCGACCCAGATTCCGTTCGGCCTCGAACAGTCTCCTGTGGACCTCTCTGAATTTCAAATACAGCTGCTGTTGCTCAGTCAACTCACTTTCAGGTGTAGGTCTTAGGTCATAGTGGTCATTGACTAAATTCGCCACCTTGAAGGAAGAGTTCTTGGTGATCTCATCTACTTCGTCACCTTCTTTCGCATTCCCTTCTTCTTCGGAAAATCCATCGTCATCGAAGGCTATGTTTGGAGCATCACATCCGTAGTGTCTTTCGTGGAACTTTCTCAATTCGGCTAATGTCACAGAGGTACTCGTCATCTGTAACGAATTCGTCAACCTGGCACACTACAATTCTTGTCATTTATTTACACCGATACAATTGCTTTTTTTGCTGAATTTGTCAGAAAAATCTGTCTTTTTGTTCCAGAATTACACGACTTACGGGGAAAAACACGCTAACGAGGCTGAAGATCTGGGAATTTAGTCTCGATTAGGAGGATTTTGCTTCTCTCGACGCAGATGAGGTGACATAAAGTCCGTTTTCGAGATAAATTATTTCCAAAATGGAGTTTGAGTCGTTTCTATCGAAAGGAGATAAGACCACGAGAAGCCGGTATAAACTCCGTCCGTAGACTAGATGATAATCTGGAGTTATCAACAACTGTTGACAATTCAAATTTGTTGGTCTGTTTTGAAGAATGATCGAAAGCTTATGTGTTTTTCAAATGGAGCAACAATTAGAGATCTGAGCATCTGGCCATTTTTTTTGTGGAGATACAGAAAAAAAACGTTTGGACCCCGTAAAAGCAATGACCACTATGGCCCTGAGCATAACATTTATCACGATAAGACTGCGAGTCACACGCTGGCCATGCAAAAAGTGCCTCTTTCTGGCCCTGGAGCCAATTATTTTTTCCTTACTCAGAAGTCACCTCATAAAAGCATTGTTGTTCAAACTGTAAATGATGGATGGGGAAAAAATGGCCTATTATGAATATATTATTTGACTTGACATTGTTCGTACTTCAGGTGTGGCATTATAGGCCAACAAAGATCTGATCGAGCCAGAACCTAATCGACTTCAACAATAAGTTCGGCAGTTTGAACTCTCTTTTTTATCTCCTGTTATATCTCTGATTGGTTAGAGCAATGTAATATATCAGATATCTCTTGAATCGAGACCATGGTGAAGAGAGGCCAAAAATCTACTCGGGCTACTAAGCACGATATTCTCCACTGTATACCGTGTAAAGTTACTACAAAAAAAAACTTTTTTATCTAGGGTCTATCATAGAAAAATTTGAAAAAGGGGCGTTGATATGAGGATCCAAGACAGTAAGTAGACCCAAATTTCTTGGAAAATACCAACGGCAGCGTCTGCGGCACCGGGCTCGGGGAATTACAAATGTACAATGCAAACTAGACTCTATTCAAAGCTAGATTTTGGCCAAAAACGGAATCCATGCACAACCGTATTATGACCCAAACGGGACAGTTAGATCTGTATCCGTCAGGTGCTTTTTGTTCAAAATTCAGAGCGACAGTGTCGTGGTCCTCCACTTAGATGCAAATATTAACTTCATTAGAGTTATGTTTTCGTGTATCATTGGAGCTTCTTGCCGCCGGTTCTCCCTCCCGGTGTTTCTACCTCGAAACGGTCAGCTGCTGATGCCAAGAGCCTACTTCCCACGGACTCAGCTTCTACAACTCGTATATTCTTGGTGTTAAGTCTTTGAACTAAACTATAAAACACGAAAATACAACCTCAAATCGGCTTCCGATGCTGGAACTAAACGATGCCGCACTGGAAGTTGAGAAGCATATTGAAGCATGATTCGTACAGCATGCGAAATACGTTTTGGATTTTCCAGCACGACTCTTCACCTACTTCAGTCTGCCGTGTCGAGAACTTTGTTCATCAATGCAAGACTGAAACTCTTACTCAGCTCTATGCCGTCCTCCAAATCTGCCCCGACTGTTTTGCCAGTAACCGGGTCAATCTCTACGAGTGTCGTGTCTATGACGTTGAATCCCAATTTGGAGTAAAATGGAACGAGTTCGTGATCCATGATCACGTGAGCATACAACTTCTTATGGGGCATCAGCGATACCATGTAGTTCTCTATAGCTCTCACCAATGAGGCGCCTATTTTAGGGTAGAAAGACGTCAACGCAGTGACTTCCATTGATTGGTCATCAAAGGGCTTCAAACCCACTGAGCCAATGACCTGCTTATAGATCTCGTCTGTGATGTCAAAATGGGCGTCATCGATCTTCTGGACATCTATATCTTCCGCTGTGAAGATGACATTGTGGTCTTTTGTCCAGGCAGGATCATGGTGGAGACACAAACCTATTACAGAAGTCTTCTTGTCCCCAATTTCCAAATCCAGACCCAAGGATATTTTGATCCGGGCCGTCTTGATAATGTTGTACTTGAATCTGGGCTTATCGTAGCCTCTATTGATAAGCTCCACCAATTTCGACTGGATGTTTGCGCTGTGCTCTGAGTTGAAAATCAAGTCGTGAGAGAGCAAGAGCAATCTAGGGCGCTCAAATTGAGTTGGCAGTGACATCTGGGGTGAGCTGGACTCAATACTGGATCAGTATCTGTTCACTTCTTTATGGGTTTATCTCGGATAGTGGAGATTTTTTTTCCTATTAGTAATGCTCTATGTAAACCGTTATCAACGGTTAATCCCCTATGCAGCAGTCCCTGATCTACCATATCCCATTATCCACGTCATCTGCAGTCGCATCACCCTTTTCGATCTCCAACACCCCGCCAATTTCTTGTAAAAGCCCGTTCATGTCTGCCAATTTGTCTCCGCAGAGCTTTGTCATGGTGACATTCAGGAGCCGTACTTTTAGCTTGAGCTTTTTCATTAGTGCATCGAACTGGATACCGTTTTCTTCGGAATTTTCGAATTTGATGGCTCCGATCCTCTCTAGGAGATCCAATAATGACTTTTGAGTAGCTGTGATCTTCGGTGTTGGGTCCCGTTGCTCCGATATCACTTTCAACCACTGCTCTATCAACACTTTATAGTACCCAATGGCGAGGAACCTCTGGAACGATATTTGGTACCCGTACTCTTTACCCTCGATATATTCCTTTCTGGTGTTCTCCTTCAAACCCTGAGCAAAACCTTCCTCATGGAAGTCCGCTTCCAAGTCTAGAACATCGTCCAAATCAAACGACATGGCATGTGCTGATGATGTAGTTAAATATTTTCGGGTATTTTTTTCACAGCGTTTCGAGGCCATCGGGATGAGATTGACTATTTACCATGTTTAATGCCACAAACCCGCTAACGTTGAAGGCGCAGAAGACAGAGCCGAGTCTGCAGACCGAGGAAGAGGTGTTGTTGGAGCAGGATATCGATTCCAAGAGACTGCGGCATCGGCGTCAAGAGTTGAAGTTGAATTACGATGAAGACTCGTCAGATGAGGACTATGAGAAGCAAGAAGATAAGCTGAAGGACCAAGATGGCGACGATGACATGTTTGGATCAGATGAAGAAACCGACAAGACTCAATCCAAGAAACCAAAAACCGAGGAGGTCAGGTTGTTGAACATTGACCAGTTCAATAAGAACATGGAGATTGTGGGCAATGAAGAAGTGCAAGACGCTGAAGTCGATGAGAAAGTGGATATTTCATATTACAATGATCCCGAGCATTTCGACGAGTCACGGAAAGTGCCCAAAGTCGAGCCCAAAATGGACGCCTTCAACTTGAGAGAGGAAACGAGCCAAGGGCAGTTTGACGAAGATCTCAACTACATTCGAAACGCCGACGATTCTGATAACGATGAGCTGAAGGATTCGTGGTACAAAGATTACTCAAAGAAGACAGAGATCGAGAGGACGCGGGAAGCCCATGAACGACTGGAGAAGAGACTGAAAGAGAGCATCCGAACGAAAGAAACACGGTTGACAGAGGAGCTTCTCACTGATTTGATAGCGTATTTAGAACCTGTAGAGACGCCTATGGAGAGATTACTGAGACTCAACAAGCAGAGACCAAAGGCAAAGACGAAGAAACTGAAACTGGTGTTGGTAGACTCTGTAGAGGAACAGAACCGGAAACTGCTGGTGGAGTCCATCACGAACCTTTGCTCAGAGTTGATCTCCAAGGGCAGGACTGGGATCTATGACGAGACAAGAGAAGAGTTGATGAGACTGTATAAACAGGAGACTGGGGAAGATTTCCAGAAACACCGGGGATCGAAAAGGAAGCACGAGGATGAAGCAGAGAATGGAGATGAGGAGGTTTTCGAGTTCATGTACGAAGGAGACGATGAAATCCACGGCAAGTATACAAAAGACCAGATCTTGGAGTGGAAGGAATCGTATTTCGAAGACAATGTGCTTGTACGGAGCTCAAAGAATGACGAGTTTATTAGAATAGCAGATTTCCACTGAGTCGGATCTATATAGAATGAGTTACAAACTGTTTAGTTCTCTTATCAGGGTAGAACAGTCTCACTGAGCCATCGTTCCAGCCGTCTACACTCTTGTCGACATGCAGTTTGTTCAATCTCGGATTCACGAACTTCGTGTTGTATTCCTGTAAGAAGTTCTGGTGTAAAATGAACTCATCTTTCAACTTTGTCTCGTACTTGAAAATGATGATAAAGTACTGGAAAGCGGTCAACACCAGGAGGAACACTAAATTGGCAAATCCGATCGGCGAGATGAGCAGCACGAATAATACGTTAAGGGGAGAGAAAAGAGCCAATAGATGTAGCTGGAACACAGAAGGTGACCACACAAAGAGTCTCCAGGTCAACTTTTGCTGGTTGGCAGTTGCTGGCTTTTGTTTGGGGAAGATTCTATGGTACACACGGAGCGCTAGATACTTCAGTACACGTACAAACAACCCGTGCTCATCTTCTTCTACTTCTACAGGTGTATCTAGCTGCACTTTCACCAGTGAGGGCGTGTCAGGTACGCTCTTGATGTCCCTTGTGATCAAATCGTACTTCTTGACTGAGGTCACACAGAGGAAGAAGTTGAAAAACGAGATCGACACCAAAACGTAGTAAACCGTGCGCAGTACAACGGTGAACACATTTTTTGTATTCTTGACCTTCAAAGTCTTGAATTTGCGCGCGGAACTCTGGTCAATGTATATTTCGAGAAGCACCAATAACAAGTTGAACACAAAAGTGATGTAGAACGAATAATCCACGGCAAACTCGTCCCAATCTAAGAGCTGCAAAGTCTCATTCCATGACAACACCAAATCGTACGGATAGTTCCGGATCTTGGTCACCAACGGGACTTTTCTCACGATTCTTGTCCTGCGAACCGCCATTAGTTAGTAGATCTGATCCCCAGGGACTTGAGATTTTTTTCCCTTTATATTGGAGCAATTGCTTCAAATGACGTATCGAATTAGTACCGCCATGACAAAGACGATATTGGTGATAAATCCGAACTCCTCGCGGGAAATGACAGATGCATTGAGGCCGTTGGTGAAACCGCTTCACGGGTTTCAGGTGGAGTACTATACGGGGCCCAGCGGTGCACCTGCAGAGATTGACGGATATGACACTTCGAAACAGTCTACTGAAGCGTGTTTCCCCGAATTGAAGGATAAAGTCGGACTTTACGACGGATTCTTGGTGGCGTGTTTCTCGGATCATCCGTTGATTTACAAATTGCGCGAAATCACGGCAAAACCCGTCTTGGGGATCTTCCAGAGCTCGGTATTATATGCGCTAACACATACCCCGGACAAGAAATTTGCCATTTTGACATCGAATCACGACTGGGAAAAGATCTTGGATCTCTCGTTATACGAGTTTTTCAATGGCAAGATTCAGGATGACTATAAATACGATATACGGACCAAGCTCCCCAAATTTGTGGCCCCAACTTTGGCCAGCAACGTCAATGTGTTGGAGTTGAAGGACCCGGCAAAGTTTGAGCTCTTGAGAAGCAAGATATCCAAGCTTGTAGATGAGAAAGTCGACGTGATCCTCCTTGGATGTGCCGGGTTGAGTGGACTCGATGAGAAATTTGGACCCTTGTTCCCTGATTTGATTTTTGTGGACTCTGTCAAGATTGGAGTACAAATGCTCACAGCGTTGATCGCTTTTGGGTCATAATTTTGACTTAAATAGCTGTCGTTCTATGGTTGATTCAGTGAAGCTGCTTATTCATGCCAAAACCTGTCTCCACTATACGGATTTAGTGAATCATGCCATCACCTTCTTCACTATATAAATTAGTATAGGAGAAAAAAAGCACAGAAGTGTGGATTTAATAGTGTAGATAACACCGGAGATGACAGTGACAGAAGAAACCCCATCGCTGCCGTCATTTGACGCGCTTTCCACGGAATCAAAGGAATTCTTGAGACAGATCCCAGATTATCCGCTAGATTTCAACATCTTTGTGTTCAGGGGAATATACAACATCAGGCCCAAAATTGCTGACGATTTGAAAGAGTTCAGGTTGAACATCCTGGATTTGCCCATCATCAAAGGTGAAGATGGCTTGACATCGACTTCGGAATTACAGGACAGATTGTTGCAGATATTGTTGATCGAGAGACATAGACGTGATATCGAATTGCTCAATGCGTTCATCAACCAACTGGACCCGAATAGGGAAATCAAGGCCATCAAGTTGCAGGACCCTTTGAAATACGAGATCAAATCACCCATCTACAAGAAATTACAGACTAATCTGGATCTGTATGAGGGATCGTTCAAGAAATTTGCCATCTTACAGAATCTTGAATTCGATTTCGAGAAATTGGACTTGACAGATGACGAATTGATTGGAGAATTCTTATCGGAAGAGATCTTGAAATTTAACGATATCTACTTGAAAGACGAAGACGAGGCACAATTGGAAGATATTTTTGAAAAAATCTTTCAAGAGGGGAAATTTATCCGTATAGTGATTCCCTTGGCTGCACAGAGCATATTGATGGGTGTAGATATAGAGGAATTACAACCTACAGAGGAATCACAAGAGACAGAATAGCTTTATTACAAGTCCCCAAACAGTTTATAAACGTTCATCCAATCCAACAAAAAGTGTCTGAAGAACTGCACACCTAAACCCAAATCCTTCGAACCAGTAGCAGCTCTAATAGAATGCATTGCCAACTGGCATATTCCTATATCGATGGTACGAATCCCAGTACTACTTGACAATGTTGGACCAATGGTTCCTCCCGATCTGGAATCGTTTCTGATCTGGAAGTACTGGATCTTGTCGCCATGCAACGCGGCAATCTGCTCCACCAACAGCGTTCCCACGGCATCTGTGGCTACGTTGCCGTTTGAGTCCAATCCGAGACCCATTCCGGTGTTTGGTACCGGAGCATGGTCTTTCAAGTACGCAGGAACGAAATTCGGATCCAACAAATGTGTTACATCTGCAGAGAGCAAGATCGAATTGGCATAGATGACATGTTTCAACAGCGAGATGTCTTCCTCGGGGAAAAGGGATTGCGAGACACGTTCTACGGTAGATTCAAATAATCCGCCACAGGCACCTTGTCTTGTCAACGAACCGATCTCTTCGTTGTCAAACAAGGCGACTACACTGAAAGTCTCTGGCGACAAGGTGTCCAAGGATTCTACCAAGGCATAAATAGCAGCATAAGAACAGATCTTGTCATCTATCCTTGGTGCATACAAAAATTCGTCTTCCAATCCTCCAAGAGTACCCTTTTGCACGTCAAACAAGTCCAAGTCCAATTGGACCAAATCCCCCACCGAGACATCGGCCAATTTGGCAACATGTCTCAAGAGTTTCAAAGGGTGTTTGCCGACTAATGGCGATTTGGATTCTTCTGCCGTAGGTTCTGGTTCCGGAGACTCGTCAAATCCAATAATAGGAACCATCTGAGTCTCTTTGTTGAGTGGCCCGATCAGAACTTGGCCGAAATGTGGAGCTAAACTGGCAACCTTAGCAATTGGATGCGGCGTAGATTGTACCAATTTCGAGGTCAACTTGCCGTCTTTTTTGACCAACACCTTCCCACCATACCCCAAATCTCTGTCAAACCATTTGTCACTCAATCCTCCTGAATACGGTGCAACTCCTAGCAACTCGAACCCCTCGGATTTGGATTTCCTTGAGAAAGGCTTCAATTTCACCGTCAATGAATCGATATGACACCCAATGGCACCGACACCGTTCTCTGGGTCCCATTTCTCGCCCACCAGAAATGCCACCAACGAAGTCCCAGATCGTGTGGTGAAATAATTCCCCGGGGTCAAGCCCTTCCATGAGTGTTTCTCCGAGATGTACTGGAAACCTTTCAATTTCAACAATTCCCCAAAGAACTCTACTGCATGGTACGCCGTGGGATTATTGTAGGTGAAGTCGATGTAGTTTTCCGCGTGTTTCAAGTAGTATGAGCTTTCCATGACGCCCATATCGTATAATCGCCTCTGTTCTAGCTCTATGATTTTTGGCCTTCACCAATTGTCTGAGTACTATTTAGCGCTGGCTGGTACTATTTGGGCCGCTTAAGTACTTTTTCTCTTCGAGCCGATAACGTTTTTATCCGAATAATCTTCAGCCATCTCGGCCAGCAGGCCAGGGCACGGCGGCGGTGCCACGTGACTAGGACGGCGAGGAATTTCTCACAGTTTGTATCGCCAGCGATTTTGTGATCTATACGTCCGAGTTTCTGTTGATATATATGTATATTCATTTGAACCTCAAGAAGGGGGCTAGAGCTAGTATTTAACACCACAAAGCCAAGCTGGCATTGCTTATTTCCCATTGCCAATTTCCAATTTGAATTTCTTTGGAACCGGATTCCAGAATCCAGAACCGACTCTTCTGCAATACCCGTCTGCTCCCATTCACAGCCCATTCACAGCCCATTTGGTATTTGTTCCACCAACCCACCTCATGATTACCCCTTCCACTAACTAAAAATCAACGCCTAATTCAACGTCTCAAAAGAGAAAAAAAATCTAAAATTGTGCCAAACTCAAACGTTGATCTATTGCCATTGCGTGTTGACAGGACGGGCACACCATCACATCCCACAATTCGCAATGTATAATCCGTATGCGAATTCTGATCCGATTTTGAACAGCAGAGGTCCGCTGCAAAATCAGCCGATTCCACAACAACAGCAACAACAGCAACTGTCGTATCCAAATCTCCAACAACCACAACCACAGAGCTATTATCCACATGATCCAGCACAACACCAACAACAACAGGCATTTCCTAATCTTTTCAACTCTACACAGGCAAATCTCGGGTTCCAGTTCACACAAGGCGCTTTAAATTTGGCCCAGCAGAACGTGTCCAATTACATTCCAAAGGAGAACTTGAAAAGTTATTTCAAAGTGGATAACAAATATGTGTACAGGAAATTATCGTTGTTGATATTCCCGTATAGAAATAACAAATGGTCGAGATCGATATCACAACACCAGAACTCTGCCACCGACAAATTGATCTTTGCACCCCCAATCAGCGACGTCAATGCGCCAGATTTGTACATCCCATTAATGGGGTTCATCACTGTAGTGTTGGTTAGCTCAATAGTGTTGGGTACACAGGGTGAATTCAATCCTCAAATCTTGTCACTTTTGTTCTCAAAGGAAATTGCCATTTATGTGTTAGATTTCGTCTTGTTATGGCTGGGATTCTTCATTTTCAACATCCAAGAGTACAAATACTACGACATCTTGAGTTATACGGGATACAAATTTGTGCCAATAAGTTTGTTGTTACTATTCAGAAGCACGATATCCAGCTCATGGTTATACTACCTTGCATTTTTCTATTTCCTTGTCAGCTATGGTGTCTTCTTGATCAGATCAATGAGGTCTATAGTGTTTCCTAACGGAAACATTGCCGGCAAGAGTAGGACTAAAGAGATCTCCATCTTTGTCTACTCTTTTGCGGTTCAAGCTCTTTTATTCTTGATCATCTGAGCGTGTATGTAATAATAAATAGACCTAACTTATTGCAATACACCGAGTCAAAAAAGGACTACATATATATTGTAAGTGTCAGAAGCACAAAGTAACTACAAAAACACCATAGAAGTATCAACGTCCAAATAACTTCAAGTACGATATAAAGATCCCGAAAACATCACCACACTGAGCCCCAGACCCCAGTTTCAGACGACTAACACTTGAATGAACCCACTGACATCGAAAAATCAATCAATTTAAATACTTTTTAGTTTCAGCTGAAATCTGATGGACTTGGTCAACTTTGTAACGTCTGTTGTGCCCCCGCGACAATTTGTCTATTTTTCAATGTGAGAAAAATTTTCTTCACTTCTATACACTATCGATGATCTTGATCTCACAAAGAAATTGATTATCAGGGCCAATGGCATGATCAAGGATGCAGATTCTACAGAATTGTGCACTCGATCATGACCATGTGATTACCAAAACTTGACCTCATGACTTTGGTCGCATTTGGATGAGTATGTACCAAACACAATCACAAGTGGTCCATCACACTATTGCTTCATATGATGATACGAATCCACGGATTCCATAATATTATAAACCCAGCTCTTCGACTTATAATCTGTACATGAGACCAAAATTACGCAAACGCTCTGAAATGCAATAGAAGTGTGGACTACTGAGTATTGACGATACATTGTACTAACATACAATAGCTGAAGTGTCATATGCGATTGACTTATGTGGATTAGTGTGTTGAAAAATGCACTGAAACGTGTACTGAAAAGTGTACTGAGAAGTGCATTGAACAGAATTGCCATCTGTTATTCCACAAATGGTGAACGTCCAAGGTTGGACGTTAGTGTTTGGGGGTACAGATTTAGTGGAAAAATACATCGCTACACCAGGAACATACATAGCCAAATTAGGTCCAAATTACACGTAAACTGATCAGACTACTCAATTATCTTCCTAACCCATCACATCCAACTATCTCAGGCAGAGTACCCCTTAAAGATCCATAAACTAAAGACCCTCGAGGGCTTCTCTATCGCTTACTCAAGGTGAAAAACTTTTCACACAAAAAAATCGACATTTTTCAGGAAAGCCTTCATCTGACTCGAAGCGCCATAACGACACCATGCTTTCGTTGAGGATCCAAAGTGGGAGAACTCTCGCAAGGATCTGTATACCCAGATCCATCACACATTCTCGTCTTCAATCGACAGTGGCAGATGCTGTATTGAAAGATATCGAAGAGAACCTCGATACACCACCTTCGATCACTGGGACACTGAGAAAAGCCAAAAATTCGGCTCCTTTGGCGATATATCTCAGTTATTTGACCTCGAGCAAAGCACCAGAGATCCCAGTAGACGATTTGTTCAAGAGGATCGAAAACGCCATTGACAAAGAGGCAAATTCTTCGGAATACAATGCTGTCAAACTGACAAGACTCAACAACGAGAATATTCACAAGATTATAAATTATTTGAGCAAACAGAAATCAGTCTCTTCACAGGCACTGACTAGTTACAGATTACTCACGATTTTGAAGCAATATCATATGGCTAATGTATCACATTTCGAGCGTGTAATGGAAGAGTACTTGAAAGAAGGTAAGGCAGAAGATGCATTGAGTTTGTTTGTGGAAAGTCTCGAATATGAGAAATCTTTGCCAGATACTGCAGGATTCTTTTCAGTCCGTAACCAACAGGACATCAAATCGACGCTCTATATCGCCTTTTTGTTGTCATGTCAGTCCAAAGACCAGGAATGTGATTTTGGACTTTTCAAACAACTCAGTGGAATGGAAGGTTTCGATATCAACTTGAGAAAGTTCAACAAATTGTTGAACGTGTTGAATTTCGACTCTGAATTTGTCAAATATGCCAAAGAAACATTAAATAGACACAGAGATGAGAATGCTGATCCAAATGAGCTAAGAAATCTTGCACAGGGCTTAAATGCGGCACTCAACCGTCAAATATCACGTGTAGAGAAGGTTTATGACCAAGTGATGAGAGATTCCGAGGCCTCGGGAATTGCAATAAGTGACGAGACTTATCTGAAATTGATGCACATGTTTTCAGTGGGGTTGAAGCCTCTGAGAGCCCACAAAGTCTGGAATCAGTTGGTTGCCCAGAAGGGTACTGCCCCAGACTCCATAGATCTTTGGAACGAGTTGTTGTTCAGTTTCACCAAAGTCAAATCGGCCACCACTGAGGAGGACAAGAAACTGAATGTGACGAAATTGAAGACTTTCTACAACTATATCGATGAAAATTTCAATGCCGATGCCACTACTTATAGCCATTTGGTTCTGGGATACGTTGCTAATGACGAGTTTGAAGAACTGTTCAAATTGGTGCAGGATTTGTCCGGAAAGGGCATCAAAGGTGTCAAATTGAACGACGATATCGGTTCAAATTACTTGATTGGGTTGATCAAGGCAAACAGACTGGACGAGGCAAGAAATTTGTTGGTCACGTTCATCAAATCCGACTCTTTCAAACCTGATATCAAGGTTATGAACACATTTTTGTCGTACTATAATAACAAGAAACTGTACAAGACATGTGATGAGATTATCGATTTGGTGCACCGTTTCGAATTGAAACCTGATATTGCCACTTATACCATGTTGATCGACATTATCTTGAAGAATTCGCTGAATTCTAACCTGGGAAACTTGAGTGGCTTGTTGGAACCGATCATCGAAGAGATGAAACTGGACAAGATCAATTTCTTTAACTCTGTCACGTTGACTGCTGTTATCAATGGGTTGGGTAAAGACGGGTCCATGGAATCTGCTAGATTGTTACTCGATTTCATGAAACTGAAAAGGATCCCAATCCCATTCATGTTATACACCGGTATGGTAAATGCTGAAACCATGTACGGAGATTTGGGCCATGCGAAACAGTTGTTCCAGGAGTCTATTGCCGGTGGTGTGAGACCAAACACACCGTATTACAATGCTATTATAAACGGATGTCTTAGACAGAGAGACTTGAAAGGTGCTTTAGATTACTACAACGCCTTGAGATCTGATCCTGGATTGGAACCTAACTTTTTCACTTTCTTCTTCATCTTGAGGTACTTGAATGAGAAGAAATACAGAGCCGATGTGATCCAGCAGATTGTGCAAGATTTGGCCGACACCAGAGAGAGATCATCGATCGAATTGGGTAAAGAGTTGCCGAAGATCTTGGTTCGTTTACAATCGCAAAACATAAAGCTTCCACCTGTATTAGCAGAAGCAGTTGCCCCAAATTCTGCTTAAACTACATGTAAATAGATACAAAAGATGTTTTTGGAGATAGAACTAAATGTAGACTCAGGCCTCGATAATGGTCTTGATAGCCTCATTCTTGGAGGCCAGGGCAAAGACATCGTAGGCATGCTCGAAATCGTCCAATTTGAACTTGTGGGTGACCAATTTGGCACTGTCAATGTCACCACCAGAGACTCTTTGCAACAATTCCAGAGTCGAATAAGCACTGACCAATCCAGTGGAGATGGAGATGTTCTTGATCCACAAGTCTTGCAACTGCAAATCGACTTTTTTACCGTGAACTCCGACATTGGCAATTCTACCACCTGGACTGATGATATCCTGACAAGTCTGGAACGTGGCTGGAACACCTACACACTCAATGGCTACGTCTACACCAGGTTCCAAGGTCTCGGTGGTCTTCAGAGAGGCAGCATCTTTTGTGATGGCAAATACCGCTTCCTTGACATCTGACACCTTGGCAGGGTTGATAGTGTCTGTGGCGCCGAGTCTCTTTGCGGCTTCCAAACGCAGCTCATCCATATCGATGACGATGATTCTGGATGGGTTGAAAGACTTTACAGTGAGCAAAGAGGCCAAACCGACAGGACCAGCTCCGACAATGGCAACGACGTCATCTTTTTCCACTTTCCCAGACAACACTCCGACTTCGTAGCCCGTTGGCAATATATCCGACAACATCAACAATGCCTCGTCGGAAGTGGAGCTAGGAGCGCTATACAAAGAGTAATCAGCATGTGGAATTCTGACATACTCGGCTTGGGTCCCATTGATAGTGTTACCCAAGATCCAACCGCCGTCTAAACAATGCGATTGCAAGTTCCTCTTACAGTAATAACATGAGCCACAACTTGTGATACAAGAGATGATCACCTTGTCTCCGGTTTTGAATTTCTTGACCGAGCTTCCGGCTTCGTCAACGATTCCAATGCCTTCATGGCCCAAAATGGTGCCTGGTTTCACCGTTGGCACGTCACCCAAACTGATGTGCAAGTCGGTTCCGCAGATCGTGGTCTTTGTGATCTTGATGATGACGTCAGTTGGCTTGAGTAAGGTGGGCTTTGGCACTTGTTTCAAAGCACGTGCAACGCCATTGACGCCGTAGACTAGAGCTTTCATAGACATTTTGTGGGGTAACGATGGTAATTTGGTGGTAATGTGATGATAATGTGATGGTAATGTGATGGTAATGTCAATGACAATGTTAATGACAACAGAGGATTTCAAGTCATATTTATATCATCAGCCCAAAGCTTAAATGTATACACAGCATTATTATGGGCTTTACCGTGTGATCGGCTTTGAATTCGTGTATTCAAAAGCCGCATCGATAGTTTATGAGAATATGCGAATATGTACGAATTACATCAAGACACATATGGACCATCTGATTGAAAGCGTGAACAAAAGCGGGGACAGGTCTTGGTATTGGCTGACATGCACTGGCTTACGCCATTGGCTACTATAGAATCCCAGACCTATACCCGTATGGGGTGATCATTGTCGGGCCAATTGGGAAAATATCTCAACAGTGGGGTGCACTCATTGTAGAATCACCCAGTGGTGTGGTTTCGATGTATAATTAGATCACATATTATTTGAATAGGAATTATTTGCCGATCTCAATAACTTAATTGTCTCAGCCCAGCGATATGTTTCAGTCGATTTACAACCGGTTTGCAACCGGCCTTAAGCTCCGTAAGATTCCACAAAAAGTCGTGCATCACATAGTCTATTCACACTGACTAGGCACCATCCGTTAAACCTGTTCAAAACGGCCATTCTCAGATCAGCGACATCCAGTTCCACATTGACTAGTCATGGGGTGTAGTTCCCCGCTGTCTCTTTGAAAAGTCCTGCGGGACGCAAGACTTTGTCTGCTGCTTACTAACGTCGGTATCCGACCAAAATCCCGGCCCCCGGAGGGCCCCCGGAGCCCACTTCCGACACCATAGAAAAGACAAAAAAAGTCGTTCTCAAAATTCCCCTGGCAGGGAGAAGCCATTGCACAAATGTCCGTGCTGGTGATACGAAATGGCACCTTCAGGCGCCGTATCTCCACTACAAGGATCCTTTTCGATATAAAGACGTTATCTCCGTTGCAAAAATATGACCAAGGCGTGGCCAAAGGGCGGTTGAGAGATGATGCCTTCCAAAGAAAGACTATTGCCAATTTGGACTATCTACAGCGTGAGTTACTCGCGTACAAACCGCCCATAGTGGAGATCCCAGATGTCGAATTGTTGAAACCGAAATCGGCATTCCAGAATTTCATGTCAAGGTTCGGCAAAGGGCACCTGAAATCACCGAATTTGAAGACACAGCCAAAGGGCATTTACTTGTATGGAGACGTTGGATGTGGCAAAACCATGTTGATGGACTTGTTCTATTCGACTATCCCGCCTAACTTGACCAAAAAACGGATCCATTTCCACCAATTCATGCAGAATTTGCACAAGCGATCCCACCAGTTGAAAATCGAGCATGGGAATCCCAACATCGATGTGATACCCATTTTGGCGGCAGAATTGGCGCAGGAGTCCACTGTACTATGTTTTGACGAGTTTCAAGTGACAGATGTCGCCGATGCGATGTTGCTCAGGCGTGTCTTGATGATGGTGTTGGAGCCTGACCATGGCTTGATTTTGTTTGCCACTTCCAACAGAGCCCCAGACGATTTGTACATCAACGGAATCCAGCGTGAGAGTTTCATCCCCTGTATCGAAGAGATCAAGGCGAGAACCGAGGTCATTTTCTTGAACTCGCCAACGGATTACCGTAAATTAGAGAAACCGCTCTCTTCTGTATACTACTCTCCTAAGGGAGAATTGGCGTACAATTCACCCGAATCCAAGCAGCAACAGAGCCAGCACATCCAGGAATGGTTTGAGTTCTTTTCAATGGGCCACACGACGCAGTCCGATCTCAAATTGAAGATCTGGGGCCGAGACTTGAATGTGCCGAAATCTGTTCCCCCATACGTGGCACAGTTCGATTTCCAGGAACTATGTGGACAGAAATTGGCCGCTGGTGATTACTTACAGCTTGCAATGTCGTATTCTTCATTCGTGGTCACAGACATCCCGTTCTTGTCCGTGAACAAGAGAGACGAAGTGAGACGGTTCATCACGTTTTTAGATGCCGTATACGATGCACATGGCCGACTTGCCGTCACTTCTCTGGCCCCATTCAGCGATTTGTTTGTAGAACCTGAAGATTTGGTGGATCTCTTCACCTTGAAGTCCAACGTTGAAGTGGAGTCCTTGAACATGGCACTGGGAATCGAGCTGGATGATGATATGGTTAAAAAGCACCATATGGACTCCAAATTGGCCAAGAAGGCTGCAATGTTCGGTAAGCTTGACGAAGAGAGATTCGCCTTTGCTAGACTGTTGAGTAGATTATCGCACATGAGCACACAGGAATGGGTAGAATCTTCAGGTGCCATACGGCACCCTGAAATCCACAATTAGACTTTAGATTTTTAAATGCATTTATTTCGTCTAGACTAATGAGTCCACGCTGAAAGGCTGGAACTTGCGTTCTGACAGCTGATAGTAGTCCCTTGACTCGACAATTCTCAATTCTGCCTCCTTCATTGTGGTCAGATCCCCAATGTTACCCTCCACTGGTTTGCCCAATTTCTGTAGTGTGAGAAGCTGTGTCACTTTCAACACCTTGGACATTATCGTCAAGACTTCATCAACAGCGTCTGCTATAGTGAGATCACACCGGGCGATTCTGTCCAATAATAACAGCGAAAATAAGTCTCCAACACCGGTGAAATATGAGTTCAAACGAGGCACTTTGAAGACCGTAGGTGAACTTCCGCCATTTTGCCCGGATTTTGACGACACTACAGTGTATATGAACTCATCAGAGTCACCAAATTGGAGCAATCCGGTGAAACTTTGAGAAAGTGACGTGATGACCACATGGTCCAAGTTATATCTCGTGTGCAAGTCTTGGATGGCCAGTTTCAACGTTCCAACGTCAGTGATCTCCACTCCGAGCAACAATTCGGCCTCGTACTGGTTCGGAGTTATGATATCCACTTCTCCGGTATTCAAAACCTCTCTATAAATAGGAATCACGCTCTCACTGACGTACATCTGCCCCTCATCGCCCATTACCGGATCAAGTAGCCACACACACTGCGGGTTTTCGGCCTTGAGCTGCGTTCCGATCTCGGAAACCAGCCGAAGAGATGCCCCGTCCGGAGCATATCCCGTCAACAAGGCATCGTAAACAGACCCGATCTCTTTGAGCCCTTTGAAGAGCTCCAAAATATCATGATGAGTCGCATTGGACCCATGCACTTTCCCGTAGCCTGTGTGGTTTGAAAAATTCACTGTATTCATCACATCCACGTCCCAATTCAAGCATTGTAAGGGGAAAGTGGACGCCTTGTTTCCAACATATCCGTGAACCACATGAGATTGGATTGTGAGGACCTTGCGGCAAGGTGGTGGTAGTATCATATCCTGGTGACACAGAGATCGAGATAAGAAAAAGTTTCAACGGTTGTGGCTGAAAGTGGCAGATCAAAGTGGCACCTGATGGGTTATGATAAGTGCCGGACTAGTCCTATAAGTCTTCTAGGTGTTTGGACGAAACGGGCAACCACTTGTTCAAATATGTTTTGCAACCAGGACAATTGGTGAATTGTTTCCGGTGACTCTATGGAAATAGGCCAACGGTTCCCGTTTTGCTCATCGCACTCGTCAAACCTAGTGCGCGTCCACCTGATAATGAGCGGAAAAGTCTACAAAGAGTATTTGCGGTGAAGGAAAAAGGAGAGGGCCCAGCGCTGAAAAACTCTTCAAAACTGATATGGTCGTGTATATGGCGCAAATGGGAGCAAATGGTCTATTGACTCATCGAGAGTCCACCAGGTCGATTGTCCAAGACACCTCATCGAGACCCCTACATGGGATAGAAAAGATGACTCAAGCACTAGAATCAAGTGCTTAGCTTGTCAATTCATAGATTAGTCTGATTTATATAGAAAAAGTAAGAAACAGTCCAATTGGACGTAGAAAGTGGAAGTTAAAGAAGAGTTCGAACCAACTAGATATTCAGATCTTGAAGGCCCGTTTCTGAAAGAATAAAAATAAGAGGCTCTTGAAGAGCGAAGCAACAAGAACCTTTATAAAGCCGATTTGAATTCAATCTGTTCTGGAAAAGGTATAAACTGTTGAATGGGCAAGAAACTAGCCCCCCAAAAATAGCAGTACCTGACAAAGAAAAAAGGGGTAATATCTTGTTGTAAATAGACCAGCTATGTCATTTTTGAAAATTGAGATTATTCTTGTGATTAAGGGCTGTAAATCCAGGCCAGTTCTGCTTCAGCTTCTGCATCAGGTTCAGCCTCTGCTTCTGCAAGGGCTTTGGCAACAGCTTCAGCGACAGCAGCAGCAAATGCATCTGGGTTAGCTTCTGGGTCTGGTGCCGCAACGGCTTCTGGAGCTGCTACAGCCTCGGCTTCAGGTTCCGGAACAGCCTCTGGAACAGCCTCTGGAATAGCTTCTGGAATAGCTTCAGCTTCAGCTTCAGCTTCTCTCTTGTGGTGCACAGGTGGTGGTGGTGGTATGAATGTCTTTGGTTCTGGTTTCTTTGGAGCTGGAGGTGGGACCCAATGCTTTGGAGTTGGAGTTGGAGATGGCTTGGTGTGATGAGGTGGAGGAGGTGGAGGTGAGTGTGTAGAATGATGCTTCTTTGGAGGTGGGGATGGAGTTGTGTGGTGGAAGTA